>OY804595.1:52552730-52907730 GCA_963680895.1 Fragum sueziense
GCGTATTTTACGCAAATACGCATCCTATCTGGAGCTCTGATTATGAGGGAATATTGAGTCACAGTTGATTCTATAAATAGCATTGTATAGAGACCTATGGATAACTCCCAAACAGCTGTCAATAAGCAAATATGCCAGGGTAAAAGGAGATGTTACGACCTTGAATTGATTTCCCTGTCTGTCAGAACAGCCAAAGCATTCTGTAACCTTTCCGAAGAAATGACAGGAATCCATGGTTGGCTCCAGCTGTCATATATGACCATAGCAGTTGAAAGAGGCCCTTAACCCATTACCACACAATGACTCTTTTTGACTCCCTACAAGATAATAACCTCCAAAACATTGTGGAAAATGAAGAAATTGCTTGTGACAAGCAATTTCTTCATTTCACACAATGTTTTCCATCCAAAATTCCATTCACTTCAATTTGTCGTCTGCAGGATCTTTCAATTTGGACCGCCCTGATTGTCGTTTGGTAATGGGTGTCCCTATCAATCAATTCCAAATAATACTATAAATGAACTCCTGGTTGTTTTCCTGAAAAAGGAGAAATCAGTGATAATTACTCATTAACAAACTGACATTCCTCCCAAACAGCTGTCAATAAACAAATAAATGAGAGAAAGGGGATACTATAGACCCATAGTTGATTTATTTGAAGAAGATAGTTCAAGATACTAATTACTCTATTGTCTTTGACTTTGAAGCAAGCTGTTGTTATATGTCTATAACCACTTTTGTGTAATTTGAAGTGAACAAGTCGTCAAGCTATTTAAACAAGAGTTTATTATTAAAGGATAGTATTATTATATTAATCCATCATTTGGTCTAGAAGCCCATGTTGTAGGTCTTAATCAAATACCTACCAGCAAGAATTCTGGATTGATACAATTTTAAAGCTGCTGCAAATGTCAAAATGGATGATGAAAGATAATGTTTCCTTGTACACAAATTACAATTTACGTACAATGTTACAGCACCGAAAATATTGAGGCAAAAGTAGTAAATGCTGGATACCAGCATTTTTGTGCCCCCACATTGATAGATCAGGGGCATATTGTTTCACCATTGTCTGTCCATCTGTCTGTCAGTCGGAAACTTAGTGTGAAAACTTAACATTTTGGTATGTAACCTTCTGTCAATGATATCTATCTGTTCCAATGCAATATGACCTTCCTCAAGGTCATCCATTAACCCTTATCAACCCTTTACTTGAAAACTTAACGTGTAAACTTAACATGCATCTTAACATTGGCCTTCTCGGGGGCATTCATGTTTCACAAACACATCTTGTCTTCTTTTGTCTCAATTATACCCAAGTCTTTTCTTTCAGGCATATCAAAACCAAGTCTTATTTTGGAGGAGTTTGATTAATAGGAGACCCTATATTTTGTGCTGTGAAACATAATTATCAAAGGCCTGAAAACTGGTAGCATGCCATGGCAGATAAAGATGAAAACATAATAAACATTATCTTAATTAGTTGATTAGCTAGAGGATTAATTTACTTGTTTGTGGAAAGTCTATCCCTTCTGTTTAGCGTATTGTAAATAAATACATGAAATCATTATATAGCTATCATAGGATTTCAAAAGCATGGGTGCAAAATAATAGTAAATAAATACATAGAGTAATTATAAATATCATGAGATTTTCTGTAAACATGGTTACATGATCTCTAAAGCCTTAATTAATTAACTCTTTTCCAAACGATCTCTGGTCCTGATTTTGTATTATGCTTTAGAAAATATTGAAGCAAAAGAAGAAAAATGCTGATGAACAGCATTTTGTCCTTTTGCCTTAATATGTTAACAGTACAAATTACAAAATTTTTTAATTATCTGCTTGATATAACAATATATGGCATTAGAAACAGAGACTTTGAATTTTGGCTAATCTAATGAGATAGGGTAAGTAAAAGCAAGGATAACTTGGCTATTAGACCTTGGAATCCTTAATTAATGAGGAAAGATACTATGTTAGCACAGCACCTAAGAAGTTAATTAAAATGTACTGCCTCTTCCCAAATGCCAATTTAAAATTTTGTCTTTATTCAACCATTAACCCATTACCAGACGACAAAATTTTGGACCATTCCAAAGTCAAAGATGTTGCAGACGACAATTTCATGTGTATGGAATTTGACATTTTTTGGTGTTTTTAGCTCCACTGGCCGAAGGCCAGCGGGGCTTATGTCATGGCCCTGTGTCCGTCGTGCGTGCGTCCGTCCGTCCGTCCGTCCGTGCGTCCGTCCGTCCGTGCGTCAACAATTTTCAAACATCTTCTTCTCCAAAACTACTGGACTAATTTCAACCAAACTTCACATGAATCATCCTTGCATGAATCTCTACCAAATTCCTTCAAAAGATTAAAATCTGTGCTGAACTTGAATTTTAATTAATTTAATTGAATTAAATTTTCGAAAAAATCTTCAAAAATTCTTCTTCTCCAAAACTACTGGACCAATTTTAACCAAACTTCACAGAAATCTTCCTTGCATGAATCTCTACCAAGTTCCTTCAAAAGAATAAAATCTGTGCAGAACTTGAATTTTAATTAATTTAATTGATTTAAATTTTCGAAAAATCTTTAAAAAAAATTTTTTCTCCAAAACTACTGGACCAATTTCAACCAAACTTCACAGAAATCTTCCTTGCATGAATCTCTACCAATTTCCTTAAAAAGAATAAAATCCATGCAGAACTTGAATTTTGATTAATTTAATTAATTTAAATTTTCGAAAAATCTTTAAAAATTCTTCTTCTCTAAAACTACTGGACCAATTTCAACCAAACTTCACAGAAATGTTCCTTGCATAAATCTCTACCAAATTCCTTCAAAAGAATAAAATCCGCGCAGACCTTTAATTTTAATTAATTTAATTAATTTAGATTTTCAAAAAACCTTTAAAAATTCTTCTTCTCTAAAACTACTGGACCAATTTCAACCAAACTTCACAGAAATATTCCTTGTATGAATCTCTTCTTAATTCCTTCAAAAAGATAAATTCTGTTTATAACTTAGATTTTAATTAATTCAATTAAATTGAATTTATGAAAAATCTTTAAAAATTCTTCTCCTCCAAAACTACTGGATCAATTTCAACCAAACTTTACAGAAATGTTCCTTGCATGAATCTCTTCTTTAAATTCCTTCAAAAGAATCTTCAAAAAAATAAATTCTGTGTAGAACCTTGATTAATTAAATTTAATTAATTTTTCGAAAAATCTTCTTTTCCAAAACTACGGGACCAATTTTAACCAAACTTCACATGAATCTTCCTTGTATGAATCTCCTCTAAATTCCTTAAAAAAAATTTCCGTGTAGAACTTAAATTTTAATGAATTTGATTAAATTGAATTTTCGAAAAATTGTTAAACAATCTTCTTCTCCAAAACTACAGGACCAATTTCAACCAAACTTCACAGGAATCTTCCTTGCATGAATCTCTTCCAAATTCCTTCACGATTGGATGAAAAGCTTGGCCGCTGTGCGCTATATGGAACATAGTGTAATTTTAAGAAAATTTTAAAAACATTTCTGCTCCTTAATCTTTTATTGGATTTCATTCTGGTGTAGCATGAATCTTCTTTGGATAGCCCTCTATTGTATTCCTTGAAGAAGTTCGTAGTCTAAAAGCCAGTGGAGCGATACAGGGCCATCTTGGCCCTCTTGTTGTTTAGAAAATATTGTGGGAAATGAAGAAATTGCTTTTCACAAGCAATTTCTTCATTTTCCACAATGTTTCCCAAAGCCTTAATTTTGTATGGGGTAAAAAACCATCGCTGTTGGAATGGGTTAATGTGCCATCCTTTTAATAGAAAAGGCTTTGGAAAATGAGAAAAATGAACAAAATGCTGATTAGAATCAGCATTTTTTCTTGCCTTGGTATTTTCTGCGCTATATTTTTCACAAATCCTATCTTCATCAACATTTTCTTTGTTGTTTGCAGTTAGAGCAGTCTTAATGTTTTCCATTTGGGAGCGAATTTCATCAGAGAAAACTCGGATTAGGGAAATGGTAGACTTTAATCTCACAATTTTGCAGTTGTGATTTCTAGATATGTCTGGACAATGTCACATTTAGAACCATATTGTCACTTTTCAACGAAAACCTCGTAACTGCAGCTTAAAACAAGCTGCAGTTACGGGGTTTTAGTTGAAAAGCGACAGTATGTCCCTGTCTGAGGTCAAATTCTACAAGAATAGACCTACTCCCAGGTGTCTATAATTAACTTGTTTTCCTTCCCATGTCAATCTAGAGGTGACTACCCTCCCTTCGGAGACTATTTGAGAGCTTACATAGATAGATAGATGCTGAGAGTGGAATTTTCATGTGGCCTTGCCTTTGTTCTATCACTGTCTGACTATCTGTAAATAAAAAACATTATTAACCCATTACCACACAGTGACTCTTTTTGACTCCCCACAAGATAATGACTTTGGAAAACATCGTGGAGAATTGCTGGTGACAAGCAATTTCTTCATTTCCCACAATGTTTTCTATGTAAATGACCAAAAATTGTAAAATTTCATTCATTTGAAATTGTCGTCTGCATCATCTTTGAATTTCGACCAGTCTAAATTTTGTCGTTTGGTAATGAGTTAAAAAAAAAATCAGTGTTGCACTTGAAAGATCTGTAAGTAGTCATGTAGTTGCTGGAGGTACGGTGAATTATGTTCGTGCTCACAATAAACCTGTAATGCTTTCTTCTAACATTTGATTGGCAGGTAGCAAAGACTAAGATCAGCCTGCATATACATGCAGTCTGATCTTAGTCTACACTATTTGCTAATCTTTGCGAAGGTCAAGATTTCATCACTTTATTAACTTGTTTTCCTTTCCAATATTTGTCAATCTGAAGGTGACTTAACCTTCCTCGGGATACAGTTTATAAGTTGAATGCTGTGCAAGAATTTTTTGATACCAACATTGTCTGTATTTTCGTCAATGATTTGTAACACCTTACAATTCAGACTTAACCCTTTCCCAAACAAAACCTGGTTTTGACTTCCCTATTAGAAATGGCTTGGGAAATCAAAATGTTAAGACCAAAGTAGAAACTGCTGATAACCAGCTGTTTCTCCTTTTGTCTCTCAATATTTTTCGTTCTATATCATACACAAATTTTATCTTTATTAACATCCCTTTTTCGTCTGCAGCAGTTTTCAAATCGAAACAGCCCAAATTTTTGCCGTTTGGGAAAGGGTTAATTGGAAAAAGGTTACTGGAGGGGGAGAAGGAAGCATGAATTCCTATCATACAAAACCTGGTATGACTGGATGTTGATTTTTGCAATAATTGTCTGTTCTAGATCATTTGTTGTGGCTTGATACTCCCTAAACATTGTGTTTCACATTTTGTACAGCATCAATACCAAAGAGCAGACGTATAACGTCAGTGGGGAGTCAAAACCTCGTAACTACAGCTTGACAAAACTGGAGTTACGAGTTTTTGTTCCCCCACTAGCAATATATCTTTGGGGCTGCAGCAACAGTGCAGTTGGTAGCACATGATCAGACGCTCACTCATGAGGTCCTCGGCTGTGGCTTTGAATATCCTTACTGACAAAATTATATGTAACAAAATGGTTTGAGAATCGTTAACGTACGAGATCGGCATGGAACAGACCTAACCTAAGGGGGTAACCATGGGTAAGGGATAGCTTGAGATGGCTATCACATTATCCCACCGCTGCCACCAACATGTTTGCGAGGCCCAGTTAAGGATGTTGTGTACGCAGCACTGGTTCTTACAACCAATGTTTTCATGCCACTTTTCCAATGCGTCATTGATGCATTATGATTTGGCAATTTCATGGAAATAATAACCTTTCAAAGTCATTTTACCCCAAAACAAAAGAGCTGTTTCTGATTATAGACTTCTCTGAAGATGTGTAGTTTTTGCATATAAGACATAAAACAGTGGCGATGCACTCAAGTTATAAGTGAAATGTGCCTTTCTTATTGCATAAATCTTTCTGAAGGTAATAACATTGCATAACTTGTTGTATACCCTTAGGCATTGCAAGTGTCTTGAGTGTTTTGGGATGAGCCAAAAGTGCAAGATATTTTGCTGAAAGTCATTAAAACCCATTACTGCACAGTGGCGCCTTTTGACTACCTCACAGAAAAAGACTTGGAAAAACATTGTGGAAAATAAAGAAATTGCTTGTGACGAGCAATTTCTTCATTTCCCGCAATATTTTCAACACAAAAAGACCAAAAAATGTAAATTTTCATTCCATTTTAATTGTCGTCTGCAACATCTTTGAATTTGGAGCACCCCAAAATTTTGTCGTTTGGGAACAGGTGAAATTCAATGTGTAGATCGATGATAAAATACATGGATATTTTTCGTGAAATTGTATGAAGTTATTATATTGTATTGAAGCAAAATTATGCTTATTTTCCTTCAATGTTTTAAGATTCAATTACTGAATCAATACAAAAGGGTTATCACAACAAATTGTGAGGGCAGAAAGGAGCATCAGAGCCATATAATATTTGCTGAAAAAAGTATACAGTATGGTAGGAAAACATTGGGGAAAAGGCAAAAAATGCCTTTCTTCATATTCTCTTCATTTTCTTAGGCTTTGTTTCTATCTGATAAAACTTGGTATTTAGGTTAAAAGCATTGTAGGGAAAGGTTTGGTTTGGTTTATTGGGTTTTTAAGCGGTTTTCAACTACTAAGCCAAGGTCATATCATGGGGGCTGGAGCACCTAACCAAGGATTCCTGGTATTTCTCTCACCAGTACTACCACAACACCCTATCAGAGCCTCCGGCTGCTCCCCCACATAGGTTCACGATATCAAACCATTGATAGGCAACATTTTTGTCAGATAGGTTATAATTTGCCGCCGCTGGGTATGCCGTGTATCGAACCCAGGACCTCTCGATGGAAAGGCAGACCAACTTCGCCATGGCGGCGGCCTTGTTGGGAAAGGGTTTAAACATTGTATGGATGTTCCTACACTATCTGCCTGTCATCATAAAAACACTTGAGATTTAATATAAGGAACTACTGTTACACTTCTTCAACAGTTTCTCCTTTTCCTTTAATGTCCTGAAAAGAAAAAAAATAGGTATCATAGAAATATCAAGGGATTGATAATAGGTGTTGTATTAATAATGTAATAATTGTATTATCATTGATATGAAAACATTATTGTGAGATTTAAAGTAAGAAACATTGTTGGTAAAGAAGCATTTGCTTGTGACAAGCAAATGCTTCTTTTCCATCAATGTTTTCGACGAGTTTCAGATGGTTAAGATTACACAAATATAAAGAGTCAGGGATGTTGCTACAATGCCTGTCATCATAGAAACACTTGAGATTTTATATAAGGAACTACTGTTACACTTCGAAAAATGCTGCTTTTTCCACAATGTTTCATTATAAGATAAAGATTACGCTAAATATAAAGAGTCAGGGATGTTCTACACTATCTGTCTGTCATCATAAAAACACTTGAGATTTAATATAAGGAACTACTGTTGCACTTCTTCAAACCTGTCATCCTGAAGTGCAATTGACATATTTCCTCCATGAATATCAACATTCTTTTTCCATGTGGTGAATATTTTACTATAACTGAGTGTAAACCCCTTCCCAAGCAAAGCATTGAAAGGTGTATTTTTGACTAAAGCCTCTCTTACAACCTGTCGTGCATCTTTTTAAATTGTATGTTTTTTTTTAAACGCTGCAAAATCGCACGATTTATAAAGACGGATGACGGGTTGTAAGAGGGCCTCATAAGAATTGTCTGGTCAATTCTTTGCTGCGTGAAGTCTGCGTCGTGGTTGCGTCAACAAAAATCGTATGTTGCACATGCATGCATCGCACGACTAAACGTACGTTTTAGACGCAGACCGCACGCAGGAGCACCTACCACCGGTTGTAAGAGAGGCTTTATCAATGTCGTTTAAATCAACAATCGCATGATCCAGATCTTTATAGATTGGCGATACGCGTTGCTTGCCCTAAACTTGTCGTAAGTCATCAGTAAAGCAAAAATAAGTCTTAATTAAATGATTTGTTGAAACTGGCTCCTAGTCCATTAGAAGGAATGCTTATAACCAGCATTTCATGCTTTTCTTTGGAAACCCTATCCTTTATTGTTTAGTGGCACCTTCCGTTGGCCATAATGAAGTTGTATAGCACCTCAGACCCTTTTAGATTCGATGTCTGGCTACTGCCAATTTCCTTTCTGACATCTCCCACTGATGGTTGGATAGTTTAGCCCACACCCAAACTACGCTTTTCCGCCCTATCTTTATTAGGGACATCAAAATCAGGTCCTGTTTCAGAAGGGATACTGCCAGGGTCTATCATGGTCAAAGAATCATGAACATTTTATGAAAAAGGTTCAAGTGATAATTACTTAACCCTTGTGATAATTTTGAGTCAGTCTCATTTGATGATATTTTAATAAAAACCCTTTCACATACAGAATTTTTTGACAGATTCTTTTAAAAATTTGAAAAAGTTGTGCAGACAACTAAACTAATGCTACAAAGAGCATTAAAGCTGTATGTGCCTTGACTAAGAAAGCATTGAGGCAAAAGAAGAAAATGCTGATTATCAGCATTTTCATCTTTTGCTTCAATGTTTTCCAAAGCTTTTCCTATAAGAGACATCAAAATAAGTGCTTGTTTTTGAAAGGACTAATGGCAAAAGCATCATAGAAAATTGTCATTGTTTGTCACTTTCCAACAATATTTATTTCGCTGTAATAACATGTACATATATATATATATATCTGAAGAGAGATCCACAAACAAGATCTCATTTCTTGTGCTATAATATATTGTAGACAGTCTAAATCTTCCCTGCAGTTCAAAAGGGAGCAAGCTGATTGAAATAAATCAAGTTTAGTTTGAAATTAATGTATCTATCCTGTCAATATTTGCTTTTACTGCAGAATCTAGAAGAACATGGTGATTTACAACTGTCTGAATTTTATGCCCTTATGTAAGAAAATTCAGCTGCATTTTACTTTTATGGTGGGATATTACCTGTCTTTCCATTAGGCTGCTTTTCAACAAAAACCTCGTAACTGCAGCTTAAAAGAAGCTGTAGTAGGATGTTTTCATTGAAAAAATATGATTAATACTTGAACACCTAATGTAGGAACACTAAGTTCATAGCTATAGTTACAGAAAAAAAATGTC
The DNA here is from genome assembly GCA_963680895.1 of Fragum sueziense. Taxonomy (NCBI): domain Eukaryota; kingdom Metazoa; phylum Mollusca; class Bivalvia; order Cardiida; family Cardiidae; genus Fragum; species Fragum sueziense. Next base: position 52,561,907 of record OY804595.1, read on the forward strand.
TATAACAAAATAAAATATCGATGAACATTTTCAAAACCAAATAGCCTTTTTCAAACAAGCCCTGGGCACTTTTGATGTACCTATTGATAAAAAAGATGAGAAAAAAAGGGACAAAAGAAGATGGTATTTTCTCAATTAGTATTTTCTCATTTGCCTAACACAAATTCAAAGTCGTTCAGTCTTTATCAACATACATTTTCTGGTATGCATGCAGTGTCTGTCAAAATGATAGTGTCCATATTATTGGAATTTATGAAATGGTCAATCTAAAGGCCTCAGTCACATGCAATTTGGAATCAACATTGCGTATATCGTCGGTGTAAATGCAAAACCTCGTATGTCGATTCTTGCGATTTTCAAAGTACAAACTTGTGCGCCCAGTTTAGACAACATTCGCAGGTTTTGAGATATTTTTACAGATCAGTATTATTGACACATTATTTGTGAACAATATGTCAAAATTTCAAGTAAAACATTTCAATCTGGGAAAAGTTATTACACTTTTTTCCCTCCCCTTTAAAATTTTCCAAAAACGAGATACGAGGTTTTGCATTTACAACGACGATATATATATTTAAGACAAGATCCCATGCTGATGTGGACGTAGAATTGTGTATGTGCGTACATGTGACCAGGCCTGTCTTGAAATGTCTCGGATTATCAATATTTGTTAGAAATGATCTCTTCTGCTTTAGTTGTTTTCATAATGGAAATATTTTTACTGCAGGCAATTTGGTAAAGATTCTTTTGAGAAATGTACTTTGAATATCATTGCTTTTCATCTAAAACCTCATAACTGCAGCTTGATACAAGCTGCAGCTATGAGGTTTTGGATGAAAAGCGATTATATTTCTTCCATTTTTATGCCCCGTATTGAGAGAATGGGGGCATATTGTTTTACTCGTGTCCGTCCATCTGTCTGGCTGTCTGTCAGAAAACCTAACGTCTACCTTTTCTTCAAAGTATTCGACATACAAAGCTAAAATTTGGTATGTAACTTCCTGTCAATGATATCTATCTGTTCCATGCAATTTGACCTTCCTCAAGGTCATCTGTTAACCCTTATCAACCCTGGCTTTACAGGAAAACTTAACATTTTACAAAAATGGCCATTTCGGGATCACTGGTGTTTCACAAACTCATCTTGTTTCACCAACACATCTTGTTTGTCCTGGTTGTACTGTTTGTGACTAAAACCCTAGTTGAAAGGTGGTTGCTGTATGGTCTTACTTATTTGCACATAGACAATTTTGCAGAAATTCAAAGAAATAGAATGATCATTGTAAATAATACTTCTAGAATTTCTACAGTTCTTATTAATTTGCTTAGGGAGTGAGCGCACATGTTATAAATGGGTTTTCTATGTGTTTGTAAAATGGAGAAACTATAAAATTTATTGGAACCGTGCAGTGTATTTAGCATGTACAGCCAAAAATTATTATAAGAGCATGTGAATTCATGTGGGCTTACAATAGTTTGGCGCCAATGCATCAATATTGTTTTCCAGTTACAAATAAACTGAATATGAATGGTTTAGCGTAAGACTATTGTAAATGCTTACATGTTCTTTTACACATACAATAGTTTAGGGATAAGTCTTCATTATTGTCTTCCAGTTAAAAATGAACAGTTCTACAATAATTTCCATCTGTTGCAGATCTTATACCACCCACTTTTAAGATCATTATTCTTGTTAGGAAATATCATGAAATATCATACCATTGTGTTGGCTGTGACTTTGTCATTTATTATGATATCAAATGTGAGACTTTATGTATCCTTAACCCATTACCACATAATAAGGATTTTTTACGCCTCACAAAATAAAGGTTCTGGAAAACATTGTTGAAAATGAAGAAATTACTTGTGACAAGCAATTTCTTCATTTTCCACAATGTTTTCTATAAAAATAGACTAAAATAATGTGAAATCTCATTTACTCGAAATTGTCGTCTACACAATCTTTTAATTGGCCAAGTCTAAATTTTTGCTTCCTGGAATTAGAATAACCGAGGATCAGTATGATTAGGATTGAAAATATTTTAAACTATCAAAGTATTTAACCCATTACCAAACGGCAAAATTTTAGGGTGGTCCAAATTGAAAGATGATGCAGACGACAATTTCAAGTGAATGAAAATTAACATTTTTTGATATTTTTGTGTAGAAAGTATTGTGGAAAATGAAGAAATTCCAAGGCCTTTTTCTTTGGGGGAGTCAAAAGGAGTTACTGTGTGGTAATGGGTTAAAGGGGCATTATTATTCTTAAGCCTAAACCCTAATGATCCACAGAAGTTGATAATTTATAAATCGATAAAAATGCAGTGGTGTAAAATATGTTCATCAGATGTGTGATAGTATTTACGAAATGATGTGATATGGGGTTTATATTCGTTGTCGTAATCTAATTGCCAATACAGGTCAGACGAAGCTGAAATTTTGCACAGAGAAAAATTACATGCCATATTTTAACCCATTACCACACAATGACTCTTTTTGACCCCCCTCAAAATAATGGCCATGGAAAACATCGTGGAAAATGAAGAAATTGCTTGTGACAAGCAATTTTTTCATTTCCCACAATGTTTTCCACCCCAAAAGACCTAAAAATTTAGAATTTATTTCACTTCAAATTGTTGTCTGCAGAATCTTTCAATTTGGACCACCCTAAAATTTTGTCGTTTGGTAATGGGTTAATTATGTACAGCTATCTTTACAAAAATTTGCCCAGAAAATAAGTGAGTATGTATCTTTAATGTTTGTCCGTTTCTACTTTCAGAAGTATGAATTCACCTACATCCAACGGGCACGACAATGGTAGAAAGCCCGATCCAGACGCCATTAAAATGTTTGTCGGGCAGGTGCCCAGGTCCATGGACGAAAATGATCTCACTAAAATGTTTGAACAGTATGGTTCTGTCTTTCAACTTAATGTACTTCGGGATAAAGTCACGGGTCAAAGTAAAGGTAAGCAATCTGCTCTTTCATTTCTGTGCATAGAAAATAGCAATGATTTTTGTGCTAAAAATAGACTGGCTTTACGGTCATGTTTTGATAAACCCTCGGCGTTGTTATAAAATCTCGTAACTACGGCTTGATTCAAGCCGTAGTTACAAATTTTCATAACAATACCTACAAAAGAGTTTTGTTTTTCCGAAATTACTTCACTGTTTACTTGATAAAATTGTTAGCTCACCTGAGCACGAAGTGCTCAAGGTGAGCTCTTGTGGTCACTAAATGTCCGTCGTCCGTCCGTCTGTCCGTCTGTCTGTCAACAATTTGGTGTTAACACTCTAGCATCCACAAAAGTTGGCCAATCTTAATCAAACTTGGTCAAAGCAAGTATGGTCATTGTTCTCGGATGAGTTCGATTGTGGGCCTGATCGGACTTGGAAGTCTGGAGTTATTTGCCCTTGAACATAGAAAATAGCTAGTTTTGACCTTGTTAACACTCTAGCATCTACAATTATTGATAAATCATGACAAAACTTGGACATAATGTTTGATACCATAAGATCTCGGATGAGTTCAATTTTCAGTCTGATCTGACCAGAAAGATGAGAGTTATGTGCCCTTGAATTTGACAAAATTGCCATTTTTGGCAGTTTTCGACCTTGTTTACACTCTAGAATCTACAATTATTAATCAATCAAGACAGAATTTGCACACAATGTTGGGGATCATAAGATCTTGGATGAGATCCATTTTCAGTCTGATCTGATCAGAAAGTCGAGAGTTATGTGCCCTTGAATTTGACAAAATTGCCGTTTTTGACTGTTTTTGACCTTGTTAACACTCTAGAAACTACAATTATTAATCAATCAAGACAAAACTTGGACACAATGTTTGGGATTATAAGATCTTGGATGAGTTGGATTTTCAGTCTGATCTAATTAGAAAGTCGAGAGTTATGTGCCCTTGAACTTGACAAAGTTGCCGTTTTTGACTGTTTTCGACCTTGTTTAAACTCTAGAATCTACAATTATTGACTAATCAAGGCAAATTTTGGATACATTGTTGGAGACCATAATATCTTGTTTTAGTTTGATTTTCAGTGTGATCTTACCAGAAAGACGAGAGTTATGTGCCCTTGAATTTGATAAAATTGCCATTTTCGGCTGTTTTTGACCTTGTTTGCACTCTAGAATCTACAATTATTAATCAATCAAGACAAAACTTGGACGCAATGTTTTGGACCATAATATGTCGGATGAGTTTGATTTTCAGTTTGATCTTATCACAAAGTGGAGAGTTATGTGCCCTTGAATTTGATAGATTTGCCATTTTCGGCTGTTTTCGACCTGTTTTACACTCTAGACTCTACAATTAGTAATTAATAAAGACAAAACTTGGACACAATGTTTGGGACCATAAGATCTCAGATGAGTTCGATTTTCAGTCTGATCTGACCAGAAAGACCAGAGTTATGTGCCCTTGAATTTGAAAAAAAACCTGCTTTTTCGGCTGCTTTCGACATTGTTTATACTCTAGAATCTACAATTATTTATCAATCAAGACAAAACTTGGACACAGTTGGGCACCATAAGATCTCGTATAAGTTGGATTTTCAAAACGCTATTGACCATATTAAGTTCGTTCTCAGTCTTAAAGTCGTAAATATTAATTGAATTGAACAAAAGTGTTGCTCATATCATTTTGGTTCAGGTGAGCGATATAGGACCATCATGGTCCTCTTGTTTTTATTATCTTCATTTTGATGATTGTGTGACAGTTCTGAGAATCATTTCCCATTCTTCTTGCTAAGCCTTAATAGCTCAGTATAGTGTCGCTTTTCAACAAAAACCCTGTAACTGCAGTTACAAGGTTTAAGTTGAAAAACAGCAATAAGCAACATCCCTTTTGCAATCGGCAGCAGCTTTCAAATTAGACTACCCTCAATCAAATCTTGTTGTTTGGGAAAGGGTTACGCTGGAATGAAATGTCAGAAGAAATTACAGCAATATGCACCAATAATTTTGGTGACATTTTAAATGACCCTAGTGTGCAGCTAGAATTGATTTTGTGATTTGTGGATATTCCAGGATTTACATAAAGTAATTAGTGTTTGACACTGTTTTAGTTCTGACAGAAAATTGACTTGATGTCTCTATCAGAAAAAGCTTTTGAAAATATTGAGGCAAAAGAAGCTAATGCTGAGAGCCAACATCATCTCTTTTTGCTTCAAAATTTTCTTCATCCTGAATGAAACACCTACATTGTCCCAGAAAAAAATTGATTTTGTGATTTGTGAATATTGGTGGATTTACATAAAGTAGTTAGCGTTTGACACTTGTTGTAAAGTTCTAACAGAAAATTGACTTGATGGCCCTATCAGAAATAGCTTTTCAAATCATCAAGGCAAAAGAAGCTATATTAAATGCTGATAGCCAATATCAACTCCTTTTCCTTCAAAATGTTCTTCCATCCTAAATGAAACACCAACAATGTCCCAGCGAAAATTGATTTTTGTGATTTGTGAATATTCGAGGATTTACATAAAGTAATTAGCGTTTGACACTGTTTTGGTTCTGACAGAAAATTGACTTTTGCACCTCATCTGTTTAGTGGAGTTCATTAAGGAAGAATAACCATGGCCCAGATGACAAAATTTTAGATATGTTGAATCTTCTCTGTTGTCCTAGTTTGTGTTCACTTGAAAAGAGTTCTTTTAAGGTATACAAACCCTCAAAAGCACCAAAGAGCCAGAGGCAAAATTTGAAAAGTGCCAATAATTACTAAAGTGTGTTATATTTCCATTCCAAATATAAACATAAGCATTTTGAACGGTTTAGAATTTTGAATTAATGCATACTTATGGAAATATTTGACCAAAATGTTCTAAATTACCTCCCTTGAATATGAATATAGAGTAAAATAATATTTGTTAATTATTTTCTTCTTGAAGCATAATCTTGAAATTCAGCATGGTGAATCAACTTATGTGAAGTGTATTTACAAGAGTGTGTAGTTTGATGCATTTCGTATGGCTAGAAAGTGCTGTTTTTTTCAGGGTCTGTAAACCTTAATTTTGATTGTTAGCCATTGTCAGACTGGCTTTAAATTTGGTTTCAAACAAATTGCCATTGTAAGAGACTTTTCAAGTTCATGTCAAGTATTTGCCACAAAAATGCAGTATAAAGCAGGCAGTTTAGGCTAAGATCAGACTGCACGTCTGTGCAGGCTGATCTTAGTCTATAACTATACTACCTGCCAAAGCTTTGGTTACAACAACAAAATGACACAAACAGCATGACGTTGCATTTACTAGGACGAAAATTATGGATCTAATCAGGCTGAAAATTGACAAGAAATGACTCTTGAATGAAGCTGCACCACAAAACAATGTTACTCGAGGACAAGTTCCCTATCTTTGATCAGGACCCCGCCACAAAAGAAGCAGAGACTTCAGATAAGTCTCTGTACTTCATATGTACCTCTGATATACTTATAAAGTACTTCAAGTCATGAAGGTCTGCTTCACCTGAAGTCCCAGAGGCTTCAATTAGGCTTCCGAAATATACTTCTGTTTAAGCTCAGGGACTTCAAGTGAGCTGCTCTATCATAATGGGAACTTCTTCAAGTACTTTAAATGTACTTCAGAAACTTAAATTATTGTATATGGGACTTCTTAAGAAGTACCAAGTACTTTAAATGTACTTCATTAACTTAATTAACTTAAATTATTATATATGGGACTTCTTAAGAAGTACCAAGTACTTTAAATGTACTTCAGAACTTCTTCAAGTACTTTAAATGTACTTCAGAAACTTAAATTATTGTATATGGGACTTCTTAAGAAGTACCAAGTACTTTAAATGTACTTCAGAAACTTAAATTATTATATATGGGACTTCTTAAGAAGCACCAAATACTTTAAATGTACTTCAGAAACTTAAATTATTGTAGGTAGGACTTCTTAAGAAGTACTAAGTACTTTAAATATACTTCAGAAACTAAACTTACTGTAGGTGGGACTTCTTTAGAAGTACCAAGTAATTTAACTGTACCTAAGAATACTCCCAGTCTAATTTCAGTCCAGTTCCAGTCTATATATGAGGTCACTTCCTCTTTAGAAAATTGGAGGGAATTTTACTTGTCTGACATTTTTTGAAAGAAAATGTTTATGAGCAGAATTTCCATCTTGACACTGATGGATTATCATGATATTAAGGGATTCACTTAATGGAAAGACCAAGTAGAGATCTAAGGCAACTTTGGTGAGTATTCTTTTGACTAAATTTAACAAATTTAAAAGTTCTATTTTTTACCATTCCCCACCCACATATTGCAATCATTTGTTGTATATCATATGGTAAAGCATCTTTGAAGCACCACCTTGAGCACTGATGAAAAATATACTTTGAATGTACTTCAGTAGTACTTCCTGTGAAGCGTTTATGATATGCTTCAAATGTACTTCAGGGTGTGTACTTTAGTTGTACTTCTGCCTAATTAGCATATTTCAGACGCGCTTCGAAAGAAGTATGGGACTTAAGTTGTACTTCGAAGTACATTTGAAGCATAATTAGCATATTTCAGACGCGCTTCAATAGAACTTTAGCTGTATATTTAAATATGTACATTTCTGATAAAAAGCTAAAGTACAGGAGAAGTACGTGCTTCTATTGTACCTCACTCATACTCCAAAAGAGGACTTCATTTGTACTTTTAATATACTTTAAAGATACTGAATTTGTGGCTGGGGATAGCTAGATCTACATGTTCTATGAATACAAAACGGATAAATGAAAAAAAGAAGTAAATTTTAAGAATCTGCTTTTATAAAACTAGTTGTATATCCCTTTATCTCCTTTTTTCCACTGACCTCTCAAGAAACTGTGCTTGAAATATGTTTCAATCATGGAAGATGTGAATAGTTTATAGAATATATGAAATATTTGTAGATCTTCTGGAGATATTCATCTTCTGAGTAAAAACCTAACAAAATGTGTAATATTGATGCCACATATCGCCCAGGTGAAAGATACAGGATAATAGGGCTATCATGATCCTATTTAATATCTTCCCTACTGTGAGAGAAAATGAGTTCATGAAAAAATTCTTGGAAGAGCAAATAATTTTCCTATAGTGGTCATTAAGCATTCCTGAATATAAACGATTTTAACTCCCTTCAATAAAAAGGTTGGAGAAAACATTATGGAAAATGAAGAACTTGCTTATGACAAGCAATTTCTTCATTTCCCACATCGTTTTCTGCCTGGATAATTGTTTAATTTTAAAATTATTTCACCTTGCAAATGTCGTCTACTGTGCTTCTTTCAAATTAGACTAGTCGAAATTTCTTCTATTGTGGAAAGGTTCACTAAAAAATTGCTTGGAGATTAAAAGATAGAAAAATATGTTATGGGACATGATTCTATCCTATTGTCTCATAGAATTACAATCAAACTTCACCTTCCAGGTAAGATTTGTTTAATTTTTTAATTATCAAGCAGAATGCTGTTATAATTATAGAGTACATCTTGTAAAACAAACCTTTGTTATGCAAGCTTCAAGATTCTTCATTTTGGAATCTTGCACACTTTCTAAGACAATCTTGTCATTATGAAAGCATTTTGTTTCTTCATTCCCCATTCTTGAAGATGAAAGGGAAGCAAAGTGGAATAATGAGGTACTTATCAAAGAAAATCTTTGAACAAAATATAGAATTTCCTAAAACAGAAACGTCATTTCAGGCATGTTTTTTGTTTCTTGCAAATTTAAAAATGCTTGAATGCATTGAAAGAAAAATGGTTATGGTAAAAAAGAGAACTGTGTTTAAAAACCAAATTGAACTATGATTATTGATGTCAGTTTCTTTGTTCCAAAAGTTTTGAATCTAAGTCTGATCGTTTATAGAATGAAAGGTTGAAGAATTTTGTTCCAGGAATTGTATGTTTGAATCCACTTGCCAATTTCTTTCTATCATGAGACAGAATTTGTTTGTCCTCACAAATGCATGGCTCTTTTACCATTCTATTTGGGATAATCAGCTTTAGTGACTAAGATTGGAGATTGCATTTGCACTGGGTTTGAAAATATGAAAAAAAAATATATTTATGCACAAGCTGCTACAGTAAAACTGAAGAACTATTGAACATATCATCGGTGTAAATGCAAAACCTCGTATGTCGATTCTTGCGAATTTCAAAGTACAAACTTGTGTGCCCAGTAAAAGACCGTTCTTGCAGGTTTTGATATCTTTTTACTGATCAGTATTAATGACAAATCATTTGTGAAAAATATGTCCAAATTTCAAGTAAAACATTTCAGTTTGGGAAAAGTTATTACACTTTCCCCTCCCCTTTAAAATTTTCCAAAAACGAGATACAAGGCTTTGCATTTACAACAACGATATGTGCTAGACCTGGCATTCTATCAACCAAAACTCTTAAATATAACAAGACTAAAAGTGGTTTAATATTAACTCTAACATAACCAAACAACTTAGCTTTAACATGATTTTGTAAGCTTGGTTTTTCTCTCAGGTACCAATTATCCACGTTTAGACGAGTCCTGATTTAGGCACAAGTTCTATCCACCTAACCATTAATTTACTGGAGTATTACATTCCTAGAGCTCATTATTTCGCAGACCTTTTATGACATTCTTGGGGGACTTTTCTTAGAAAAAAAATGTAGCCAGACCCATACTTTTCTAAAAGTGTTCATTTGCAAAGGAGTTTAGTTTCAGTAATAAATAATCCACAATAGAAAAAATGATTATGATATTTTTGAAAATGGGAGAATGTTTTTCAATGGAAAAACAAGCAACAAGGAAAGGAAGCGCTTTAACAGGAAAAACCAAAGCCTGTGATAAGACAACCAAAGGGTGGCATGAAAGTAATATATATGTATTATTAATTAATGATGACAGGGTACTACTTATTCACTGATATTTGGCAAAGAAGTAAGCAAGCGCGGATCCAGGAATTTTTCCCAGGGGGGGTCATCCGATCCTTAATCCCTTTTTGCTAAATTCCAGGGGGGGGTCATGACCTGACTCCCCCCTCTGGATCTGTCATGCAGATATAGGTCATACCATGAATATAACGATGGTTTAGCGTGGCACACAGGGATGAATGACACAGCTTATTTTGGACATAACAAGTAATCTTTTTGATAACCCCTTTTTTCGCCAAATTCCAGGGGGGGTCATGACCCCCTGACCCCCCCTCTGGATCCGCGCATGGTAAGAATCCCCAAACAGCACTGCTCTTCTCTGCTAGTGTATGTTTGTCTTTGCTGTTTTTGGTGGCCGTTTAGTGTGGTCAATAGTGTAATATGTTTAGCCCAGCCATGTTGAAGTTGCTAGAGAAAAGACAAAAGGATGGCATGAAAGTAATATATATGTAGTATTAATTAATGATGACAGGGTACTATGTATACACTGATATTTGGCAAAGAAGTAAGAATCCCTGAAATAGCGCTGCTCTACAATCTCTCTGACAACAGACAGCTTTGTGTAATGCTAGAATATAGACCATCTCTCTGTTCATGCAAGAAGGAACCTCAAAGTTGGCCAAAAATGACCAATTTTCCTTATTTTACACTGAAAATTGTAATTTTTCTTCAGACACTAAGGCTTCAGCCACCCCAATATGAAATTGCTTCCCACGGGCCTGCTGTTCTTGCATGGCTTCCTTTAACTCAGTTATATTGTGTGCATAAGCCCAAGGATGTCTTTTTACAGTCAGGATGTATAGGTATTCACTATAAAGGTCATTCACAACTGCCAAATCAATGCCTACCTATAACTCATCGGTTATAACTGTAGACTTGTATACAAACACTAAAATGCTTGTTGATGAAAATTGACCCAACACAAACACTTTCTTTTTGAGAATAAATGAGTTAGGACATTAATTCGCATGTAAAGCTCATGATAAATGGTTTGATAAATGTTAAAACTGTGTATTTGTTGTTTAGTGTTTGTATACAAGTCTATAGTTATAACTGATAGACTATATGTATCTCAAGAAATTTTGTTTGAACAAGCTTCCATGATGGACATGATAATGGTATCATCTTCCTGTCCTTCCATAAGTCTGTAAGTATGTTCACATGTAAACACAACCCCTACTTTTGGATGGAATTTTCAGAGCGTACCTAGTCATTTGGCCTTAGGCATATCCCATGCGAATAATGTTCAAGAACATATTTCTAGTTCTAGAACTGTTCAAGAACGTTCTAGAACATTAAATTGCACTTCTAGAACTAGAAGTGCCATTTTACATTCTAGAATGTTCTAAAAAAGTTCTTGAACTTAAATGAACTTGTTGCAGGGGATTGAAGTTTTGCAATATTATGCTGTATAGTAAAAAAAGATGACTTAATGCAAGAAAGAGGATTTAACTTTGACATTATCATTGTCTGTTTTTGAAAGTCTCTTGCTTCAAATGTGTTGTCAGTTATCCTCTAGATAAAAGTCATCATGTCCTGGTATCTCATAACCTGTTATTGGAAGCTCATAATTATACTGGATAATTGGTCTTGTCATGTGGTTTCTTAGACATAACAGTTCAGATCATGTAACTAATTACAAACATGCTTTATTTACCAACATTCACTTTCTTTATGTTGAATTGTTCTCACAAATGGCTGAACTAACCTTTTCCAAAACAATTCATAGTTTTTATGCCACCGATAGGGAGGCATCATAAATTTGACTTGTCCGTCCGTCCGTCTGTCCGTCTGTCTGTCCGTCTGTCCGTCATTCCGTCCAAAAACTTTAACATTGGCCATAACTTCCTTATTACTTAACATATTCGCTTCATACTTTACCACAACATTCCTTGGTACATTACCTTTCTGTAGGCACATACTTTGGTGACCTTGACCCCTGGATGACCTTGACCTTGAACATAGATTGGCCATAATTTAAAATCAAAGCGGTGTCGAAGGCATTGTCATCTTACAGTGACAGCTCTTGTTCTATCCAAAATGTAGAAGGAATTTTCCCAAAACATTTTAGATAGATAAGGAAATATTGTGCCAGGTCTTTATGATCCAAGGATTTCAAAAGAAAGACTGCAGTTTCATTAAAAATTTTGGTAGAATATTTTGTAGCTGCAATTTTGCAGAAATGTCCTTTATGAATTAGTCTTTATAGATAGAGTGAGAATGGTGTAGCTAACTGTCGCTTTTCGACAAAAACCTTGTATCTACAGCTTTAAGGAAGCTGTAGATACAAGGTTTTTGTTGAAAAGAAACAAAAATTTCCCCCCATTTGAAGGATAAGGTCACTGACCATGAGTGGTGTTTGGCCTTTCAAGCCATAATTGTTGTAACAAGAAATAAAGCAAATGTCAAAGCTTATATTTCTCCTAAAATTAATCTGTGCTTTTACTGTACGAAGGTTTTCCCTCTTTAAGAAAAATGCTTTAGCAGAATTGGTGATCACATGAGAATTTTAATTCCTTATTAGATTTACCTCCTAGTGGTAAGTCTGTAAAGGGCAAAAAATGTTCTAAATAACATAATATTTGATAAAACATGTACGATCTTTCCGACATAAAATTTTGAGTGTTTGAATAATATCTTCCTTGAGATTCTAGGTTTCATATGAAAGAATACTGTAAAAAAAGGCTCTGATTTAACCCTTTCCCAAACAAGACCTGGTTTTGACGTCCCAAATAGAAAAGGCTTGGGAAAACATTGAAACAAAAGAAGAAACTGCTGATAACCAGCAGTTTCTCCTTTTGTCTCAATATTTTCTGTACCATATTTTACCCAAATCCTTTCTTTAATAACATCCATTTTGTCTTTTGTGGCAGTTTTTGAAGTGGATCAACCTATAATTTTGTCGTTTGGGAAAGGGTTAAGTCCAGTACATAATTGTCACTGCACCAAATTCTACCCCTGAACTGCAAGCAGACCCAAAACTTTTTATAGGTGATAACATTATTATGACTTCATAAAATGGACAGGAATATTTGTTTTTCATTTGGTTACAACATGCAAACAGAGAGGATAACAAATATCATTCATAATTGCCAGTCTGGTAGCTTGTTCATTTGCCTGACTTGGCTAGAAGGTGCAAGCAATATTGTTGGATAATACATTATGGCTTTCTGGTGACTTAGACAATTTCAGATCAGATAGTCTAGATACTGCTTATATCATGTCATGTCAATACTGACTTATTACATGAAGAAGTATATATTCTGTAATGATGTTAACTTTTACAGTTTGAGCAGTCTGACTAAGCAAGAAACTTTTCGTATTTGATCACATTTCATTATGTTTAAAGGCCATTCTGTTAAAGAAGACAGCTTTGCATTAATTTGTTCCACGGTTGTCCTGCACTCAGAGGTATTGTCTAAATGTGACTGACATGACCACAGTAACCTAGAGAATAGCAGACAATTGCAGGTCAGACAAATTCCAGCCAATTTATTGTTTGGTACATTGACTTATTGGAATAACATTGTATTGTCTACTGACAGTTTACAATAGGTCACTTTTCATGGAAAACCTGGTAACTGCAGCTTAAAACAAGCTGCAGTTATGAGGTTTTCGATGAAATTTGATGAATGGCTGATTAGCAGTTTCCATGTGTATGTTTAACCCTTTCTCAGATGGTGTTTTTGTATCCATATGGTTGAAAAAGTATTTTGAATGGTGTATCTATACCTTAGATGACCTAGCATGTTGCAGGTCAGACAAATTCCAGCCAATTTATTGCTTGGTACATTGACATATTGGAATAGCATTAATTTAGCAATGTCCACAAGTTGGGTCAATAATTTGAGATAGAGGAAATAGATTTTACTAAACCATTTATTGCATATTTTAATCTCAGTCAATTGGTTGGTTCTGTAATTAGACAATTAGGCTGGTTGGGTTTTTGAACACCCTAATATTTTGAAAGCAAAATAATCGAGTGTGGCACCAATGATTTAGTATGAAAATAAGCATTTCTTTTGGTATTCAAAAGCTGATAGTCAATCAAAAGCATCTCGAGGATGTTCTATTTGTTGGCATATGGTTAAATGGTTTAAAAAATCCAGGAAAGATAGTCATTTTCTCCAAGTGGCTGTTGCTTGAAGAAAGCCAAGTACTTAACCCTTTCACAAAGAAGACATGATTTTGGCATCCGCAGTAGAAACTTCTTGAAAATATTGAGGCAAAAGGAGAAAATGCTGATATTCAGCATTTTCTTCTTATGCCTCTATATTTTCCATGCTATTATTTTCACAAATTTTATTTCCGTGAATTAAAATTTCATTGTCTACATCTTCTTTCAAGTTCAAACTCTTTAGAATTTGTTGTTTGGGAAAGGGTTAAGACTGATTGCCAGGTTCTGTAGCACCTATTAGCATGTTTCTCATTATTTCAGTAATTGACATAATCAAGATAAATGATATCATTTCAAACCTGAGCCAACCAGCAGATTTTCACTTGATTGGAAATTGACAGGTTTTGCCGATGACAATTAGTTTTTTTGTGCCGACAGAGTGTCAACTGTGAATGATTTGGCTTCATAAATGTAGGCTGCGGCGGATCCAAGATTCCTGTTCAGTGAGGGGGGGGGGGGGGGAGGGGGGGTGTAAACATACAGATGAGGGTGGGGGGTCATTTTGTCTTGTATTTTAAATTTTAATTGAATTTCTTAATGAAAGTGAAATAATCAGGGATACAGAGGGGAATCTGGATCTGCCGCTGGTAGGTGAATATTGAAATTTTGTAAATGCCATTTTCTTGCTGTACAAATGGAGCTCTAAAAATGACTACTGAAAAATTTTCTTCCAAAAATTCCTTACTCATGCTGATATTTGCAGCTGAGACTCACCACTTTATATCAGTGACTGTCTATATCGCTGCTTTTCAACAATAACCTCGTAACTGCAGCTTGTTTTAAGCTGCAGTTACGAGGTTTTCGGTGAAAAGCGATGATATATTTGAGATTTTTGCATACTGTTGGATAATTGAAGGGAATGTTTCTGCTTCATTTAAGCTGTCAAAATTGTCTGTGTTTTTGTTATTAATGAGCGCTTTGTTTGGAAACCTGTGATTGGGTACTTAAGTAATCAGAACAGACTCCTCAAAATTACTTCATTAACCTGCAACTTATTATGTAATGCGTTGCTGCTGCCCCAAAATAGCAGAGCCTAATATTCTGAATCTCTGTTTCAACTGAAATGTCTCTTTATTTTAAGATGTTGATTTAACACTTCCCCAAACAAGACCTTGTTTTGAGGTCTCTAAGAAAGTATGCATGCGAAAACGTTGAGACTAAATAAGAAAATGCTGATATTCAGCATTTTCTCCCTTTGCCTCAATATTTTTGGTGCTAAATTGTACACAAATCTTATCTTTTTCAACATCAACTTTGTATACTTTCACTCCATAAAAGTTCTTGTTATATATCACCATAAATTTCTGGCAAAACATCTCTTGCTTATCAATAGAGGTGCTCTGCCAGACCATTTATTGTGAGCTATACATATATCACTGTACATTTCTTTGCATCCGAAACATAGTTTGGCTTAGACTAGAAATAATGTCTCAGCATTTAGAAATATCTCTTCCTCTTATATAATTTCTGAGAAGCCCTGAACTTTTCAGATTCCAATTAATCTCAGCAAGATGAAGTAGCTCAGAGGCCATTATAGACAATGAAAGTGCAAGTTAAATAAAGACTATTGATTCTGGTGAATGATGAAATTCCTTTCTGTTTGTGCTCCTTATAGAAGCCTTTTCCCAAATAACGAAAATTAGAGTGGTCCAATTTGGAAGCTGATGCATATGACAAAATATAATGTGAATAAAGATAGATTTTAAGTATAACATAGTTAAGAAATTTTGAGACCATATCATAGTTAAGAAATTTTGAGACCAAAGGAGAAAATGTTATTGTCAGCATTTTCTTAATTTGCCTCAATTTTTCCAAGCCTATTCTATCAGGGATGTCAAAACCAGGTCTTGCTTGGGAAAGTCAGTTGAAACCATTCCTAGCTAGGAGGCAAAAAATTAGATTTATCCATTTCCAAAGATATTCCAGATGACAAAATGGACATTTTGAGATAATATAATTTTGTGTTAGATGAATCACCGAAAATAAAAAGGCAAGAGTAGAAATTGCTGTTTATCAGCATTTTCTTCTTTTGCCACAATATTTTCTCAAATTGTTCCATTAGGGCTACTGTCGAACATAGGGCTTGTTTGGAAAAGGGTTAAATAAAGCCTATTTATTGTAGTAAATGATGAAATTCCATTTCCTTTCCATTTGTTCTTCTTCAAAATGGGGGCCCCCATGTTGTGCTCGGGCCCATTATAGGTTATTTGCTAAAAATGTTTTGCTGATTTACTTTCCTCTTTGTTCTTATATGGTGAAAAACAATTTCTTCTTATTTTAGCCTTGACAATAAATACTTGTTATTTTAGCCTTAAGACTGAGAGCAATAGCAATTACTAGTTGTTACAATCAGAGAACAAATTTTTAATCCCGGAACAAAGTTGAACTAAATAGAAATAATATGTCAAAAATTTAAAACTGTCAGTATCAATTCATGTGTAATATGCCAATAACTTTGAAGCAACAGCTATTATAAGAATAGAGGTGTTTCTTATAAACACTTTCTCTAAGCACGGGTGGTAAACAGAGAAACTAGCTCCAAAAAGAGTCAACGGTATTTTGTTTCCTCGTGACATCCGGCCTCTACCGAGGTAGTTGCATAGAGCGAAAATCTGTAAACAAAGGTAGGTCACGAACACATTTTTAGCTCACCTGAGCACAAAGTGCTCAAGGTGAGCTATTGTGGTCGCTCACCGTCCGTCGTCCGTCCGTCTGTCCGTCTGTCCGTCCGTCTGTCCGTCCGTCTGTCCGTCCGTTCACAATTTCTTTAAACATCTTCTCCTCCTGAACCATTGGGCCAATTTTTACCAAACTTGGCTGGAATGTTCCTTGGGTGCCCCTTTTCAAAACTTGTTCATTAATTTTTGATTTTTCAAAAATTGTGGGCGTGGCAGGGCGGGGCTTAAGAATCCTAAGAAAATTATTTAAAAATCAACCATTGGGTCAATTTGAACCAAACTTGGCAGGAATGTTCCTTGAGTGACTCTCTTCAAAATTTGTTTTCAAATTTTAAGATTAGTCAAAAAATGTGGGCGTGGCAGGGTGGGGTTATCAGACTTACTAAGGAAGATAACCAATCAGCGCAGCCCTAAGACTTTTAGTGTTCATGTTACCTCCCTTGGTCCATTCTTATAAACTTAGATTTTATCTGATCAATGATCTATACTTTCCCCAGCTTAAATAAACAAATGAGGATTTAATCTAACTGTTATCAGTGTTCTGTTATCTTTTCTTTGGATTTATAATTAGACTTGCTTCTATTTTGCAACTTTTATTCTCTTTAGCTCTTTACTAAATTATTTTAAAATTAATTATTTTGCAATGAAAAAAGGGCCCTATGTTGCTGATTCTTGGGGTTTGTATAGGGGTTAAGAGTTCTATCTCTAACAATTTGATCTTTGACTTGGAAAACCTTTTCATCTCAAAACATTTAGCTATGTATTGTGCAAGATACAGTAACAGTATTTTTACATAGGGCCCCATGTTGTTGATTCTTGCGGTTTATATGGGGTGAACCCTGTTGAAAATTGGAACCTTCTCATCGATATCATGGGAAAAGGGGCCTAAAAGACAAAATCCTTGTTAGCATTGTACAGGCTACAATATTGGCCCAATGTTCATAAAACTTGGTCAGGATGTTTGTCTAGTCACAGAGATGGACCCTACAGAAAATTGGAATATTCCATTGGATACCACGGGAAAAGGGGCCATAATGACAAAATCCGTGTTGGCAATTTATAGGCCATAATGTTGGCTTAATCTTCGTGAAACTTGATCTATTTGTCTATTCACAAGGATGAAGCTTATTAACAATCGGAATTTTCCGTTTTGATATGGGAAAAGGGGCCTTTATGACAAAATCCTTTTTAACACTCAAGAAGCAACAGTTTTGGCTTAATCTTCATGAAACTAAAAAGAATGTTTGTTTTAGTCACAAGGATAAACCCTATATAAAATTGGAATGTTCCAGTCGATATCATGAGAAAAGGGGCCTTAATGACAAAATCCTTGTTAGCACTCTAGAGACAACAATTTTGGTCTAATCTTCAAGAAACTTGTGTTTGTCTAGTCACAATGATGAACTCAGAGGAAAATAAAAATGTTCCATGGGATGCCATGGGAAAAGGGGCCTTAATGACAAAATCCTTGTTAGTGCTATAGAGACAATAATTTTGGCTCAATATTCATGAAATTTAGTCAGATTATTTGTCTTGTCACAAGGATGAAGCCTAATGACAGTGTCCACATAACAGCACACCAAAACTCAACTCTGAGACCAAAATTTAAAGTGCTTTATTTTTGGAAAGTTAGTGTTTCATTTGATTACTCTTACTCAAATAAAGGCAAAACAGCTGAAACTTTAACACGGCATATCAAAATAATGATTTTATTCAACTTTTAATTTTTCCGTAGCTAATGTCAAAATTGGACAGAAAAATTGGACAGAAAATCATGACATTAGCAACAGCATTTTTATAATTTTTCTATGTAAATAAGATCTTGAATGTTTAAAAGGTACTTTTTCTTGTTAAGAATCTAAAAATGCATTTATTTGTGAGAATTGTTAGTTTCACACCAGCTCATGTCATAAAAGCTGACCAGACCAAATTTTCCAGCAATGATCTGACGGAAGACACAAAATTTTCTGTCAAGCATCTGACGCTAGACACACGGTGACCTAGAAAATGCAGAAAAATCGTGTTGTGTAAACTGTACATGATGTATTAAATGCTTCATCTTAGTGTTTCAAACATTGTAAGCAATAAAATGGCGTGTCGGAACAAAGAAAACAGAATGTGTAGTTTCGATCGTCATGGGTGTATAACGTCAGAAACAATTGACAGACAACTGAAATTCCCTTTTTGTCCACTGTTTATTTATTTACTTTTAAACAACCGCCATCTTAGGGGAAACGGAAATAGATTTCGAAGCGCCTCCAGGCGGTAGCGGCTGTCACAACAAGGGAGGTAATCAGGCTGATTCGTTTGATTTTTTCAAACGTCATTCACCGAAACAGACAGAATTGACATTCGCAGTTTTTGGGAATAAATTTCTTCAACATAGAAATTATGAATACTGATAGGCTAATTGGAAACAGGCGTTTGTCGCATGTATTTGTAAAATTGCATAAACATGGTTGTAGACTGTGTCCCAATTCTTTTCCGATCGCTCAACTGATCGAAGTTGATATCGTCAGAAAACTGGACAGAAAGAAAAACAATGTTTTCTTACTTTCATTTTTTTAATTTTTTCGTTCTTTTTTGCTGAACAGGAAAAAATTAAGTGAATATCCCATAAACAAAAATATAATTGTAACAGTAAAACTATTTTTCCTTTTGCCAAAACGAGAAATACTGTCATAAAAACACTCCTGAAGCCTTTACCGTCGTAAGCGCTGTCTAGTGCGATCGTCGATTTTTACAATTTTTGATATTATTTTTTTTTATTATTTTCTACACATCTTTTCATCAAAAACATTTTAGTTGATTTTGATGATTACATAGGGTTTAAGAAAATATAGCAAGATAAAATTATGTTCCTAATTCGTATTTACTAAAAATATCAGATCAGTATATTTCTGGACAGAATTTGATTCATTTTTCGTGGAACCTGTCTAATGACAATGGGAATGTTCTGTTGGATATCGTGGGAAAAGGGGCAAAATCTTTGTTAGCAATGTAGATGATATAATTTTTGTCCAATCTTCATGCAACATGTTCAGAATGTATGTCTTGTTTCTACAATTATTTCTTTTACAACGAGCTTTTGAAAAATCCGACGATGCTGTAATATGAAGAAATGGTCAAAGTTTGTTGTGCACGAGAATATACGGTGTTAGTGAGCAGAGTTTGAATACAATCGTTGAAAAACATTTCAAAATCGAAAGTTAAAACTTCTTTACTTTCGATTTTGAAATGTTTTTCAATGATTGTATTAAAACCCTGCTACTAATACCGTATACTCTCGTGCACAACAAACTTCGACCATTTCTTCATATTACAGCATCGCCAGATTTCTCAAAAACTCGCTTTAAAAGAAATAATTTTAGAAAATGTGTTCGTGACCTACAAATTTTCGCTCTATGTAACTACCTCTTTTTAGCTCACCTGAGCACGATAGTGCTCATGGTGAGGTATTGTGATACCGCTGTGTCCGTCGTCCGTCGTCCGTCGTCCGTCGTCAGTCGTCCGTCGTCCGTCGTGCGTCGTGCGTCCACCTTTGGCTTGTGTGCACTCTAGAGGCCACATTTTTTGCCCAATCAACCTTAAATTTGCTCAGAATGATTGTCTTGATAAAATCTCGTACAAGTTCGAAATTGGGTCATCTGGGGTCAAAAACTAGGTCACGGGGTCAAATCTTAGAAAAACCTTGTGTGCACTCTAGAGGCCACATTTTTTGCCCAATCAACCTGAAATTTGCTCAGAATGATTGTCTTGATGAAATCTCAGACAAGTTCGAAATTGGGTCATCTGGGGTCAAAAACTAGGTCACGGGGTCAAATCTTAGAAAAACCTTGTGTGCACTCTAGAGGCCACTTTTTTTGCCCAATCAACCTGAAAATTGATCAGAATGATTGTCTTGATGAAATCTCAGACAAGTTTGAAATTGGGTCATCTGGGGTCAAAAACTAGGTCACGGGGTCAAATCTTAGAAAAACCTTGTGTGCACTCTAGAGGCCACATTTTTTGCCCAATCAACCTGAAATTTTCTCAGAATGATTGTCTTGATGAAATCTCGGACAAGTTAGAAATTGGGTCATCTGGGGTCAAAAACTAGGTCACGGGGTCAAATCTTAGAAAAACATTGTGTGCACTCTAGAGGCCACATTTTTTGCCCAATCAACCTGAAATTTGCTCAGAATGATTGTCTTGATAAAATCTCAGACAAGTTCGAAATTGGGTCATCCGGGGTCAAAAACTAGGTCACGGGGTCAAATGTTAGAAAAACCTTGTGTGCACTCTAGAGGCCACATTTTTTGCCCAATCAACCTGAAATTTGCTCAGAATGATTGTCTTGATGAAATCTCGGACAAGTTCGAAATTGGGTCATCTGGGGTCAAAAACTAGGTCACGGGGTCAAATGTTAGAAAAACCTTGTGTGCGCTCTAGAGGCCACATTTTTAGCCCAATCAACCTGAAATTTGATCAGAATGATTGTCTTGATGAAATCTCAGACAAGTTCGAAATTGGGTCATCTGGGGTCAAAAACTAGGTCACAGAGTCAAATGTTAGAAAAACCTTGTGTGAACTCTAGAGGCCACATTTTTTGCCCTATCAACCTGAAATTTGCTCAGAATGATTGTCTTGATGAAATCTCAGACAAGTTCGAAATTGGGTCATCTGGGGTCAAAAACTAGGTCACGGGGTCAAATGTTAGAAAAACCTTGTGTGCACTCTAGAGGCCACATTTTTTGCCCAATCAACCTGAAATTTTCTCAGAATGATTGTCTTGATGAAATTTTGGACAAGTTTGAAATTGGGTCATCTGGGGTCAAAAACTAGGTCATGGGGTCAAATCTTAGAAAAAACGTGTGTGCACTCTAGAGGCCACAATTTTTGCCCAATCAACCTGAAAATTGATTAGAATGATTGTCTTGATCAATTCTCGAACAAGTTCGAAATGGGTTATCTGGGGCCATAGACTAGGTCATGAGGTCAAATATTTGTAAAACCTTGTGTGCTCTCTAGAGGCCACATTTTTAGCTCACCTGAGCATGATAGTGCTCATGGTGAGGTATTGTGATACCGCTGTGTCCGTCGTCCGTCAGGTGTCGTGCGTCAACCTTTGGCTTGTGTGCACTCTAGAGGCCACATTTTTTGCCCAATAAATCTTAACTTTGCTCAAAATGATTGTCTTGATGAAATCTTAGACAAGTTAGAAATTGGGTCATCTTGTGTCATAAACTAGGTCACAAGGTCAAATCTTAGTTAAACCTTGTGTGCACCCTAGAGGTCACATTTTTTGTCCAATCAACCTGAAATTTGCTCAGATTGATTGTCTTGATAAAATCTCGGACAAGTTTGAAATTGGGTCATCTTGGGTCATAAGCTAGGTCACGGTGTCAAATCTTAGAAAAACCTTGTGTGCAGTCTAGGAGCCATAGATTTTGCCCAATTAACCTGAAATAGGGTCAGAATGATTTTTTTTATCAATTCCATGACACATTTAAAATGGGATCTAGTTTTTGAAAACAATTTATTACACACCAGGGGGTAGTTCCCATCAAAGCATTTATGGAAATTTTTGTCTTCCCAATGTCTAAGAAATATAAATCATTTATTCTCTATTTCTAAAGTCTTTAGAAATGCAACATCTCAATTTTGTCCTTAATGTTTGATTAGACATTTGTTAGACAAAAAAAGGGTCCTATATGTTTTGACGAAACTGGTCCTGGGAATTTACCAAACTTTAATACAATGATTTTGCAAGCTTGTCAGTATTCATGGCCTATTTCTTTTTATTTTTCAGGATAACATGTAAAGAAAAGAAGCATTGACGTATCTGAACCACTACAGTATTTTCTGTAAAAAGATGATGTTCAGAAATTAATCATAGATGCCAGACAAGAACTCTAGATGGCATCATGATAAACACATGCAAATTTTAAAAGTACCCCCTGAGTTTCCTGTAATAACTACATTTGGTGTTGAAATTCGTAATATGTATCATTTAATTTTTGGGTTAAAAATGCACACATCATGTAGTATTGAGGTTATTGCAGATGTCAACTGTACCGGGTAAGTGCCAATGGTGAATTAAGATTTGTCATTCTTCAAATTGAAAATTTATTTAATCAGCTCTTTCATTTTAAAAGGTTTTTTAGAATTTTCAAAATAATTTCTATTTCCTTATTTCATTGTGTACTGAAATTCTCCTTATAATTTGTGTGATATATTTAACATTGTATTCACCATTGTTGTAAACGGGCCTCTTTCTATGGAAAAGAACCACCTTGCTGATTATGATTTCTTCATGCTTTTACTGTTAATTTCTATTTTCCAATCTGTTTATCAAAAGCGTTTATGTTCTTAGAAAACTTTTAGATCTATTATTTATTTTTAAATTTATCACTTTGAAATTATTTTATAACATCATCAACTTTGAAAAATATTGTAGTTTGAATCAAAATTAATAAAGCCAATGGTATTTTTCATGTCAATTGTTTTGTTTAAGAAAAGGTAATAAGTAATTTTGATTCAGTATGCGAGTACTGGTTTGAATATATACCAGGAAAACAAAACTGTTTTAAAAAAAATGAAAAAAACAAATAAATGAATAGTAATAAGAAATGATTGAAATTTGAGATATTTTTCATGACCTGTCATTTCTTATTAACCCATTACCACACAGTAATGCCTTTTGACGCCCAACAACAAAAGGGCATTGGTAGACATTATGGAAAATGAAGAAATTGTGACAAGCAATTTTTCTATTTCCCACAATGTTTTCTACCCAGAAAGACCGAAAAATTAAAAATTTCATTCACTTTAAATTGTGGTCTGCAACATCTTTGAAATTGGACAAGTCTGAAATTTGTCTTCTGGTAATGGGCTTATTTTGTATTTTCTCTATACAAAGAGATTTTTTCTTTATTTTCTAGGTGAAAGAAAAAAAAGAAGAAAAAACTGTACACATATTGTTCCTTCATGAACATTGAACTTGTTATCAGATGTTATTATTTGATTTATTCCTCTGTGATTCAAACAATGTAGAAACAGTGAAAGAGATAGTAGTGTAAAGTTTTGTTAAGAAACTTGTGATATTTGGTTGTTAATAACAACAGTGCCTGAAACAGTGACTGTTTTGGGATTGAATAATCAAGAGGCAGTGACTCTTAGTTATATGCTGACTAAATCTGTGTTCATATTTGGATATTTGGATTACTAGTATTGCTGAAAAGCATCGTGACTCAAGTATTGAGAAGATTGTTGCTAGTGATTTTAAATACTGTTATTTATTAATTAATGTGCAGTGAAAAATACTAGTGTTAGTGAAGTCAGTACAGACTCTTGGACCTGATTTAAAGCTGTAAGTATAAAGAACATAATCTTTTGTATAAATATGAACTACAATCTGATTGAAATCTGTTGTTAACTTACAGCAAAATCTGGCCGTCACAATACAAGTTAGGTGTCATCTTCTGTGATCCTGGGAAAACCAAAAATCATTTTTTACTCTAACCAATCAAATCTTTTATTATATACAGTTTTTCATGACAATTATGTGTGAACACTAGGTTCTTCACTGAAATGTGCTGGCTTTGTGACCTTGTTTACAGTTTAAATCACCTTCAGAATCTTGAAACGTTTACTTGATTGGGCAGAAGAAAAGGTCATTAAAGATTGAATTTTACTGGTGCCTGTCAGATATTACTGTATGTTAACACCAGATTTTAATTGGATTGATATGAACTATTTTCTTAGTTATAAGCTGCATTTAGTTATGCAGCATATTGTTATACTGTTCACCATCTGTCTGTCCAAAAACTTAATGTAATAATATAATTAAGTAATGTAGAAGCTATGAAGTTTAACAAACATATATTTCTTTCGTTTCAATACATGTATTTCACCAGCATCTTACATTTTTTCTGACAAATAGGTGCATTGACTCTTACCTTAGAAGTCAAATTAGAATAAAGACTATTGGAAAGGATGTTATGGAAGTACTTGTAAGCATCATTCCAGGAATTCATAACTAGGTGCTATAGCAGTGTAATATGAGTGAAAAAAATAATGGTACTAAACACCATCATATGATTACAATATTATTATGTTTAGGCTTTTTATTACTTTCTTATAATGTCAATATTTTTTGTTCATGAAAACTTATAAATATCTTGAAAAATCTTAAAGCATCCTTAGCATGGAGTCTTTGGTTCACATATTTGACTTCATTTTATTATTATGATCTACTATTATGCTTTGGGCAGGTGTTAAATGTATGCATATTCTGATGATTGTCTGAGATGGGAAACTATATAAACCCATTTCTAAACAGCAAAATACAGCTAAATACAGTAACAAGTTGTTTCAGATGACAAAATGGTTAAGAATAAATTTGAAATCAATACCAACATGATATTTTATCAAAATTAATATGGAGACAAAATGAGAATATGGAGATGAAATGAAAACACATTGTGTTTCTGTATTTTTTGTTTTGCTTCAATATTTCCCTTAGCCTTCTTAATACAATACATAAAACACAATCATTAGGTTGCAAAGGGCTAGCCCTTTCCAAACAAGAACTTCTTTTGACATCCTTAGTATTGATTATTTTAGAAAATGTTGAACCAAAAGAAGAAAATGCTGATCATAAGCAACATTTTCGCTTGTTTTCCAATGTTATTTTCTTTGCTTTATTAAACATATTGTCCTCTTTGTAATTACTGCAGTATTTTTATGCCCCTGTATCAAGAGATCAGGGGCATATTGTTTTACTCAATCTGTCTGTCCGTCTGTCTGTCCGAAAACTTAACATTAGCCTTTTCTCCAAAAGTATTTGATATAGAAAGCTCGAATTTGGTATTTAACATCCTTTCAATGAAATCTATCTGTTCCATGCAATTTGATCTTCCTCAAGGTCATTCGTTAACCCTTATCAACCCTATACTCTACGAAAACTTAACATTTTACAACATTGCCATTTCAGGGGCATTCATGTTTCACAAACACATCTTGTTTTTAAATTAGACCAGTCTAATACTTTTGGTTTGGGAAAGGGTCAATGTATTGAAGAATGACAAAGTAAAATATATTCTTACTTTTTGTGATTATCTTTTCAGGTAAACATGCCAAAATTAAGAAAGAAATCATCAGCTCAGTACAGTGCCACCAATCGGGCTCGTATGAGAGAGAGAAGACTTCAAACTCAGGCTGCACAACAAAGTCCTGTCATTGCGCAGGCACAACGAAGTCCTGTTATCGCACAGGCACAACGAAGTCCTGTTATCGCACAGGCACAACGAAGTCCTGTTATCGCACAGGCACAACGAAGTCCTGTTATCGCACAGGCACAACGAAGTCCTGTTATCGCACAGGCACAACGAAGTCCTGTCATCGCACAGGCACAACGAAGTCCTGTTATCGCACAGGCAAATGAAAGTCCTGTCATCGCACAGGCACATACAGAACAATTAGAAAGAAACATAGATATAAAACCATTGCTCACTTATTATACTTCAGAAAATCACAAAATGAATTCATTCACAAAAGTCTGTCCAGCAGACCAGAAAAATGACTTTTCAAAATATGCTGAGGAGGTAGCAGAAGAACTTGACTCAAATACCAAAGAGGATAATCCCTTATTCATTGCTATGAATGCTCCTAATTCAAATACAAATGTATGCATAGGATACATATTGGCTGAAAGCTGCAGTGAAAATGAACTTGATACTTCCATTCTTGGATCATTCAACCAAGATGATGTCAGATTTCATACAGAGTCTCGTGGAAGTCAGTGTACTGCCAATGCCTTGTGTGCTTTGATTTATGCAGATTTTGCACAGCTGAATAGTGTAGATGATCTTGACCAAGTGCTTTATGATGGAGATTGTTTGTATAACAAAATTATTACATCCTTGAAAGAAAATGGTACATACAGAAATAAGCTTTTAAGTTTCGATGAAATTCCAAGGAAAGTAAGAATACAAAACAAAGACATGAGTGTTGTTAAAGGAGATATCATTTCTGGCGTATGTACAAAACAAAGTATCACAGAAGATTTTCCCGAACTAAACGAAGCACTGTCAAACGGATTTCAAAAATCCTCATATATTCTACTTATGGTTGGTGCAATATGTTCTGCAGTATTTAAAACAGACAATAGATATTTTATTTTTGATTCACATTCACATGGACAAGATGGTTTGTTCAATGAAGATGGCAGATCAATTTTGATTTCTTTCACTATTTTGGAAGATCTGGTATTGTTTCTGTATAGGATGTATGATAGTATAATGATTGACTTGTCTTCTCAGTTTGAGTTATTACCTTTATTTATAAAAGAGAAAGATTGTGATGATTTTCAAACCAGCTTCAAACAAATCAATCAGGCAATTTTGACAGAGAACGATAAACAAGAGATTTTGATGAAGAACTACTTTGAAGATCAAAAAAAAAAACAACATACCAAGGATATTCAAAATAAACCGTTTGATAGAAAAGTCTATAACAGAATGTATAAACAGAAACAAAGACGGAGTGAACACCAAAAAGTAAAAGAAAGAATGAAAACCTTGAAGTGCATGAGAAAAGCTAGGACATCTGAAGAATTTAAAGAGAAAGAAAGAACTTTAAAAGCTTCTTTGAGACAGAAAGAAGACCAAAAAGTAAAAGAGAGAGTTAAAACCTTGAAATGCATGACAAAAGCCAGGACATCTGAAGAATTTAAGAAGAAAGAAAGAGCTTTAAAAGCTACTATGAGACAGAAAGAAGACCAAAAAGTAAAAGAGAGAGTTAGAACCTTGAAGTGCAAGAGAAAAGCCAGGACATCTGAAGAATTTAAAAAGAAAGAAAGAGATTCCAAAGCTACTATGAGACAGAAAGAAGACCAAAAAGTAAAGGAGAGAGTTAGAACCTTGAAGTGCAAGAGAATAGCCAGGACATCTGAAGAATTTAAAAAGAAAGAAAGAGATTCCAAAGCTACCTTGAGACTGAAGGAAGTCCAAAAAGTAAAGGAAAGAGTAATTACCTTGAAGTGCAAGAGAAACGCCAGGACATCTGGAGAATTTAAAAAGAAAGAAAGAGATTCAAAAGCTATCTTAAGACAGAAGGAAGACCAAAAAGTAAAGGAAAGAGTAAATACCTTGAAGTGCAAGAGAAAAGCCAGGACATCTGAAGAATTTAAAAAGAAAGAAAGAGATTCAAAAGCTACCTTGAGACAGAAGGAAGACCAAAAAGTAAAGGAAAGAGTAATAACCGTGAAGTCCAAGACAAAAGCGAGAAAATCTGCAGAATTCAGGGAGAGAGAGTTGAAAAAGAAATCTCTTTCCAGAGAGAAACATGATTTTAAAGTGAAGGAATTACAATCTCAAAGAAGTTCCAAAAGAAAAGCAAGATCTGATCCATATGTGCTAGAGAAGGAAAGAATCGCTAAACAAGTGTGGAGAACAAATAAAAGAAACAGATGTGTTGAAGCAAGTTCTGCCAGAGAACATAAATCAACCAAACGTAAGGATCCAGACTTTATCACACATGAAAGGTTATCAGGTAAACGCAGAAAGTATGGCTCTGATATTGCATCATGCATTGATATTTTCCACAGAAATGTATCTGTAGGGCCTGTGTTTATTTGTACCTGCTGCCATCAAACTTGGTTCAGACACAGTGTTTCATTGGCAACGTCCTTATCTGAAAGCCAAAAAACAAAATATTGTACAAATCTGTTGTCATTTGATGACAAAGAATGGGTATGCACTACATGCAAAGTTAACATATTAAATGGAAAAATTCCAAAATTGTCTGTAATGAATGGGATGAAATGGCCTGCAATACCTAAAGAGTTGGACCTTTTCCCACTTGAAGAAAGATTGATCGCATTGAGGATTCCATTCATGCAAATAAGAGAACTACCAAGAGGTCGTCAACTGTCAATAAAAGGAAATGTAGTAAATGTACCCGTCAATATACAGCCAGTCGTGAATGCGCTTCCTAGACCATTTGATGAAAATGTTACTGTGGCTGTGAAACTGAAAAAAAAGCTGTCATTTAAATCTTGTGCTTTTTCTGAGAATGTTCGACCTGTTCGAGTGATTTTAGCTTTGCATTGGCTTATGAAAAATAGTGAATTGTACCAAAATGCAAATATTCAAATAGATGAAGATTGGGTAAAAAAAGTATCAGAGACAAGAGTTGAGAATGTACATGAGTTTGTGTCACAAGAATCCATTATCTCTGATGAAAATATGATTAATGACAATGAAAAGGATCTAGGAAGTGAATTGATAACCAGTGAGAAAGTTGAAGATTTACAAACTTCAGAAATAGATCATCCTGGTTCAGATGATTTGTATGACAGTGATGCAGAAGAAGTGAATAAAGAAAATGTTGGTAATATAGATACACTTTTAGAAGATGCCAATCCTGAAAATAGAAATACTACTTTCACATTTGCTCCTGGAGAGGGACAACAACCTCTTAGCTTATACCAAGATACAGATTCAGAATATCTGTGCTTTCCATCAATTTTTTGTGGACAAAAAAGAATGGAAAACAATGAAAGGCATGTAAATGTGCATTATAGTGACATTGCAAAATGGGAATTGAGATGCAAAGACAGACGTTCTGCAAATAGTGTCCCAAATATTTTCTTTAAATTGAAAAAAATACAGATGAAACAACTGAATGATAAAGTGAATTTAGCTGTTAGAAGATGCCAAACTGGGAGAAGCACATTGACAGCAGCAGATGTCAGAAATTCTGCTTCCATGGATAGTATAGTGAAAAAAGATGAAGGATATTACTTATTCAAACAGTTGAGAAACTCTCCAGCGTATTTAGAAACGAAGAAAAAGGATGTATTTGCAATGATAAGACAGTTAGGTCTACCAACATGGTTTTTATCTTTGTCTTCTGCTGACACAAGATGGACAGATCTTTTAAGCATTTTAGCTTCCCTGAATAAAAATGTAAACTACAGTCCAGAAGAAATTAATGAGCTGCCATGGGAACAGAAAATAAAACTTGTCCAATCTGATCCAGTCACTTGCTCTAGATATTTTGATAATAGAGTACAGGAGTTCATAAACATTGTCCTTAAAAGTACCCACACACCACTTGGCAATGTCACAGATAGCTTTTATCGAGTCGAATTTCAGCAGAGAGGTTCACCTCACATACACATGATTGTTTGGGTGGAAAACGCTCCAAAGTACAATGTCAACTCAAATGAAGAAATAACAAGTTTTGTTGACAAGTTTCTGCAATGTACAATTGATGATGAGGATGTTGGTAATCTTGTGGATTTGCAAATTCATAAACATTCTAGAACATGTCGGAAGAAGGAGGACAGATTATGTCGGTTTGGATATCCTTTACCACCTCTGCGAAATACAATGGTACTAGAACCTCTTGACAATGACAAAGAAAAGTATGACAAGATGTATCAACAAATACAGAAGAAATTGAATGCTGAAAAAGAAGGATATGATATTCCTTTTGACCTATTTCTGAAAGATGTTATACAAATGGATGAAGAAGATTATATCAAATGCATCAGAAGTTCACTTTCTTCATCAAAAGTATTTCTGAAACGAAAGCCCAATGAAATTCGAGTTAACTTGTACAACAAATCTGTGCTGAAGGCTTGGAAGGCCAACATTGACATTCAATTTGTTTTAGACCCATATGCATGTGCTATGTACATTGTCTCCTACATCAGCAAGTCACAGAGAGGAATGAGTAACCTGTTGTATGCTGCTGCAAAAGAAGCAAGGCAAGGAAATTTAGATATCAAAAGGCAAGTGAGACATATTGGAAATGTATTTTCAAACAGTGTTGAAGTAAGTGCGCAAGAAGCAGTGTACTTAGTATTACAAATGCCATTAACAAAAGGCACTAGAGATGTTGTCTTTATCAACACATCTTCACCTGAGGAAAGAGTGCAATTATTGAAGTCAAAGTCTGCTCTTGATGAATTACCAGCAGAGTCCACAGACATTGTGGCAAGTAATGTGATAAAAAGGTATTCTCAACGTCCAAAAATGTTGGAAAAATACTGTCTTGCAGATTATGTTTCACAATTGGATATTGTGTATCCTGAAAAAAATGATCAGGAAAATGAAATTGACATCAATGATGATACAGATGAAACTGAAGAAAATTTCCCAGAAAGTACCACAATTTTACAACTGAAAAGTGGAATTAAGATAAAACGCCGTTCTGAATCCAAAGTAATACGTTATGTAAGATTCAACCGTAAATCCAATGAAGAAAACCATTTTAGAGAAAAGTTGCTACTATTTTATCCTTGGAGAAATGAAATGACTGATTTGTTGGGTAATTCTGATACATACAAAGACTCTTATGAATTGAGGAAACATACTATTGATTTAAAGTGTTCTGAGTACGAACATCATGTTGAAGAATTGGAAATAGCAAGAAACATGGCTGAGGCAGATCTTGAAATTTATGATGACATTGTACCAGGAGTTCAGCAAACTGAGGCTGAAACAGCTGAACAAAGTATAGAAGAATCTGAGGCTTTCATATATTTCAATCCTGACAGAATTTCAGAGCACAGAAATTATGACATAGGGATAGAAATTGGATGTTCAAGTTCTGCATCACAAATCAATATAAGTGAAAATATTTTATCAGATCAAGAGTATAGGACATTATTAAGAAACTTGAATGCTGAACAAAGACATTTTCATGACCATGTTGTCCATTGGATCAAAACAAAAGAATCCCCGTTGTATACTTTTCTCTCAGGAGGTGCAGGTGTAGGAAAAAGTGTTGTTGTAAGAGCACTGTATCAAACTCTGTACAGATTTATGAACCTTAAAGAAGGAGAAAATGCAGATGACATCAGAGTTCTTCTTTGTGCATACACTGGTAAAGCAGCATTTAATATTGGTGGATCAACCATCTCATCAGCCTTTAAACAAAAGTTCAAACAATCAAACCAGACATTGACATGTGATAACCTGAATTCATTTAGATCAAAATTCAGGAATTTGGCTGTTGTTATCATAGATGAGATTTCCATGGTATCAAACTCAATGCTAAGTTTCATTGACCAAAGATTGCAGGAACTTAAAGGAACAAGACTTCCATTTGGTGGAGTGAGTGTCATTGCAGTTGGTGACCTATATCAGTTGAAACCTGTGAATGGTGACTGGATATTTAATGACTTGAAAAAAGATGCCTCAGCATTAGCTTACAATCTATGGACAGATCATTTCAAGCTATATGAATTGATCCAAATAATGAGACAAAAAGATGACCTCGAATTCGCTCATTTGTTGAATAGACTCAGAATTGATGCCTTAACACACGAAGATAGGGCTAAGTTACAAAAATGCAACATTGATAAAAGTTCAAAAGACTACAGGAGTCATGCCCCTCATTTGTTTGCAGAAAATGTTTTCATGCATTCATTCAATGATTCAATCATAAATGATATGGAAACAGAGAAAACTACCATTCCGTGTCATGACACAGTTATTTCCCCAAAATTGTCAAAGGAGAAACAGAGTGAAGCTGTCAAAAAACTGCCTACTGATCCAAACAGAACTGCAAATCTTCATTGTTCATTGACTGTTGTAGTGAACATGATCTATGACCTTACAGTAAACATTAATACAGAGGATGGACTTGCTAATGGAGCTTCATGTGTTGTCAAGCACATAGAGTATAAGCAAACAGAAACAGATCGTCCAAGTATTATATGGGTTCAATTCCATGATAAAAAGGCAGGCTTTGAGACTAGGGAGAAATTCAGAAATAGACAATTTTATCACTCAAAAATAAATGCAAATTGGACACCCATGTTTGACATCGAAAGAACATTTTTGTACAATAAGAAAACATTCCAGAGAATACAGTTTCCCTTGCAACCATCAGCAGGACGTTCTGTTCACAGAGCTCAGGGAAGTACTCTAGATGAAGTTGTCATAGATCTTTCTCAGAAGAAAATAAGAAAAGTTCCTCATCTCCATTATGTTGCTCTGAGCAGAGTTAAGTCAATGAAAAGTCTTCAGATCCTAAATTTGAATGCAGATGCTCTGAAAGTTGATGATCAAGTAAACAAAGAAATGCAGAGGTTACAAGATAATGCTAAATTAAAGTTAAGCTTTACTCCTTTAGATACCATTGACTCTGCTGTTCACATGAAATTAGCCTTCAATAACTGCAGATCACTTCATCTTCACATAGAGGACATCAAGCATGACAGAGGTCTTTTGTCTTCACATGTTTTCGGGTTATCTGAAACTCGACTTGCAAAGCTTGACAGAGATACAAACTACATTATTGAGGGACACACATTGATAAGAAATGATCAGTCTATCAGTGACAGATCCACTCGTCCACCTCATGGCTTGGCAGTTTATGTTAAAGACTGTTGCAAAATTGTATCCAAAACTTCATTTACCTCTAAAATGTTTGAATATCTAAACTTGAAATTGCAACTTTTGGATAATGAGATTCAGTTTGTCGTGTTGTACAAATCACCACAAATGCCTGTAAACCAATTCACACAAATGATGGTTAATGAGCTTGCTCCAAAATTAGATACAAATAAACCATTGGTTCTAATGGGGGACTTCAATCTTGATATCTTTAACAAACACAGCAGAGCAGTGCAGAAAATATGCAAAGATTTTGGATGTGAATTAAAGAGTAGGGCACCAACAACCGACAATAGTTCCACATTAGATCTTGTACTTTCAAATATTAATGGAGAAGCAGGCACAGCTGAAGCATACTGGTCAGACCACAAAGTAATCTATTTTCATAACTAATTGCTACTCGTAACACTGATGCTAGAAACAGTGGAAATAGTCCCATATACATCTATACCCTTAAAATGTACAATTAGCAAATTATTGGTAAACATGTTACATATTTATCTATGCAATAAATCAAGCTGAATCATTTAGTTGATGTACATTGTTCTTAAGGTGGTCCAATGTGAAAATGTGCATGCCATCATTAATAAGACAATGGCATAAATGTTTACACAGAAAGATAAAAAAAATATGATCCATTACATTTTTGTAATAAAAAATGCAATATTTTGCGTCAGATTTTTATGCCCCCGTATTGAGAGATCGGGGGCATATTGTTTTAGTCGTGTCCATCCGTCCATCTGTCTGTCTGTCCGAAAACTTAGTATGAAAACTTAACATTGGCCTTTTCTCCAAAAGTATTTGACATACAAAGGTCAAGTTTGCTGGTGTTTGTGGATATGTCAAACGCAAGGTAAGTCACATTTTATTAACTATTAGTTCATTGATTGATGAGAAATATCTATATTGATATATTACCTTATAACAGCAATACATGTAGCTCACAAAGCTATACACAAAAATGAATAAGGTCAATGACTAATACCTATTATATCCTAAACTAATGTTAATCCTATACCACATTTCAATGGTCCTTTTAAACAATTGTTACTCATGTATGCACAAAGCTATTATCTCAGGTGAGCGCTTCAGGGCCAATGGCCCTCTTGTTGGAGCTAGTTTCTCTGTTTACCACCCGTGTAAGGGCTTCTTATTTTAATTAGACAAGTCCTGGTCCAGTCTGCCAAGCCCTGATAGCGCAGTCGCTAGTCAGTAATGCTGGTCTGAGTCTGTCAATCCAGGTGTGGTGAGTTCTAACCACGGCCTGTATCCATTCTGATAATTGACAAGTCATTTGTCTCTCACCAATGGGTGTGAATAATCTATTTGAGAGAGCAGTTGGAGGTTCAGTATGGATATTGTGGTAATAGTGGTACCAGGAATTCATGGTCAGCTGCTCTTAAGATGCAGCAATATGACCATAGCATTAATTGTTGAAAGAGGCGTTATACCCAAATCAATATATCTGGTTCAGTCTGTAAAGACATTTGCTTTTGAGTAGCTTATGAGACCAAATAGAATCAGTTCCTATATTAGAAATTTTAAATGCAGATTTGAATGATGTATAACCTTAGAAAAGAAATGGAATGGTTCCACATAAAACATACTTTGTCAAAGATGACTCCCAATTCAAAAAAGATGTTATGATTATATCGTCGTTGTAAATGCAAAACCTCGTATCTCGTTTTTGGAAAATTTTAAAGGGGAGGGAAAAAAGTGTAATAACTTTTCCCTAACTAAAATGTTTTTCTTGAAATTTGGACATATTGTTCACAAATAATGTGTCATTAATACTGATCAGTAAAACTATCTCAAAACCTGCGAGAATTTTCTAAACTGGGCACAGAAGATTTTACTTTGAAAATCGCGAGAATCGACATACGAGGTTTTGCATTTACAACGACGATATAGTCTTCTGTCATGTGTGAAAGATCCACTAAAATAGTTTATCGAAGCTTAATCGATACTCCATTTTCTGAAGGATGTCTGTAAAAATGTTCTTCCAATTTTGTCAATAGACCCGCAGATATTTACGAGTCATAAAAAGCCTATAAAGTATTAGAATAGCTCACAATGTGATTTACAGACAGTAGGAAATATGGCATTCAAATCAAATCTGAGAAGAACTTTGATTCCTGTCTAGAAATATCTGTATTTTTCTCGCCAACAATCGTGTTTTGAGTTGAACATAAAGATAATTTTCATCAGTCAGTTATATGAAGGCCTCTCCATGGCGCAGTTAGTTTGGTTTATTGGGGTTTACGCCGTTTTCAACTACTTTGGTCATATTGCGGCGGCTGGAGCACCTAAACATGGTTTCCTTGTATTTCTCTCACCAGTACTACCACAACACCCTAACTGATCCTCCAGCTGCCCCCTCACATTGGTTCACGATATCAAACCATTGATAGGTGACAGTTTTGTCAGAAAGGGTATTTGCTGCTGCCGGGTATCGAACCCGGGACATCTTAAATGAGAGGCAGATGCGCTGCCAACTGCGCCATGGCCGCAGCTGGCGCAGTTTTAAGCACATCATGAAGTCCCGGGTTCGATTCCTGGTCGCGACAAATATCTGTTCAGCAAAATTGTCTCCATCCAATGGTTTGATAATGGTTAACCTATATGGGTGAGCAGCTGGAAGCTTGGTAAGGATGTTGTGGTTATTTTGGTATGAGAAATGACAGGAATCCATGGTCAGGTGCTCCAGCCACTGCGATATGCATATATGACCATAGTAGTTGAAAGAGGCGTTAAACCCCAATCAATCGATTCTTCAAAATTGCCGATTGCAAGTATGCAGAGAGATGTTCATTTCAAAAAGAAATACATCAGTTCGTAACAACAGTGAAAAATGCAGTTTTTAAAAAACTTTCAGAGAAAGGGACAGACACATTCCATTATTTTGCCTTCTTGGAGAATTCCTGTTCTTCTAGACTGGGATCAAATTACTCGTGCAGTTCCTACGAGTGTCCCTCTGTTGCCTGTATGTCTATATAAGGTCGAGGTTTAAATTGGAGAAGCTGTATAATTGACAGTTTGACACTCTTTCACTCTTAGAGGGATGGAAATTATCTGTACAAAGTAATTTTTCCACCTCATCTTTCACTCCAGATTACCCCTTTCTCACAATGATATATTTATACCCCCGCAAAACAAATATTTTATTATACCCCCGCAAAACAAATGTTTTAGGGGGTATACTGGAATCAACCTGTCTGTCTGTATGTCTGTCTGTCTGTCTGTCTGTCTGTATGTATGTATGTATGTATGTCTGTCTGTCCGTGGACAAAATACTTCTCCAGAGCATATCTTCTAAACCATATGTGCTAGCAACTTAAAACTTGCTAAACTCATAGATCTCATTGTGGGCAAGTGTCCTGTGTACGGATCGTTACTCTGCCACGCCTACTTTTACAGTTATTGCCCTTTGTTGTTTGTAACCTTGCATTTTTGTCTGGACCATATCTTCTAAACCATAAGTGCTAGCAACTTCAAACTTGGTACACTTATACATCTCATTGTGGGGAAGTGTCATGTACAATAACTGTTACTCAGCCACGCCCTTTTTTGAGTTATTGCCCTTTGTTGTTTGTACCCTTACATTTTGTTCGGACCAATTATTATCTTCTAAGCCACAAGTGCTAGCAATTTCAAACTTGGTACACTTATACATCTCATTGTGGGGAAGTGTCGTGTACAATAAATGTTACTCAGCCATGTCCACTTTTTGAGTTATTGCCCTTTGTTGTTTGTACCCTTACATTTTGTTTGGACCATATCTTCTAAACCACAAGTGCTAGCAACTTCAAACTTGATACACTTATACATCTCACTGTGGGGAAGTGTTATGTACAATAAATGTTACTCAGCCATGTCCACTTTTTGAGTTATTGCCCTTTGTTGTTTGTACCCTTGCATTTTTGTTTGGACCATATCTTCTAAACCACAAGTGCTAGTAACTTCAAACTTGGTACACTTATACATCTCATTGTGGGGAAGTGTCGTGTACAATAAATGTTACTCAGCCATGTCCACTTTTTGAGTTATTGCCCTTTGTTGTTTGTACCCTTGCATTTTTGTTTGGACCATATCTTCTAAACCACAAGTGCTAGCAACTTCAAACTTGGTACACTTATACATCTCATTGTGGGGAAGTGTCATGTACAATTAATGTTACTCAGCCATGTCCACTTTTTGAGTTATTGCCCTTTGTTGTTTGTACCCTTACATTTTGTTTGGACCATATCTTCTAAACCACAAGTGCTAGTAACTTCAAACTTGGTACACTTATACATCTCACTATGGGGCGTAATGTACAATACCTCAGTTTCTCAATCCCACCCACTTTAAGAATTATTGCCCTTTGTTGTTTGTACCCTTGCATTTTTGTCTAGACCTTATCTTCTAAACCATAAGTGCTAGCAACTTTAAGCTTGATACACTTATTGCCCTTTTTGTAATCAAAGTTTGTGCGGGGGTATCAAGTCATCCTGTGACAGTTCTAGTTTTGGACTGGTGTAGCAGGGCATCATTTGCAGACTACAATATGACCTTTGACAGGGCATCAAACCTTCAACCTTTGACAGGGCATCATGTCTATAACCTTTTACAGGGGCATCAAGCCTTTAACCTTCGACAGGACATCATGCTTTTGACTTTTGACAGGGCATCAATCCTTCAACCTTTGACAGGGCATCAAGCCTACAACCTTTGACAGGGCATCAAGCCTTTGACAGGGCATCAAGCCTTTGACAGGGCATCAAACCTTCAATCTTTGACAGGGCACCATGTCTATAACCTTTGACAGGGCATCAAGTCTTTAACCTTTGACAGGGCATCATGCCTTTGACCTTTGACAGGGCATCATGCCTTTGACAGGGCATCAAGCCTTCAATCTTTGACAGGGCATCAAACCCTCAATCTTTGACAGGGCATCATGCCTTTGACAGGGCATCAAACCTTCATACTTTTATAGGGCATCAAACCTACAACCTTTTATAGGGCATCAAACCTTCATACTTTGACAGGGCATCAAGCCTACAACCTTTGACAGGGCATCATGCCTTTGACAGGGCATCACACCTTCAATCTTTGACAGGGCACCATGTCTATAACCTTTGACAGGGCATCAAGCCTACAACCTTTGACAGGGCATCAAACCTTCAACTTTTGACAGGGCATCATGCCTTTGATCTTTGACAAGGCATCAAGCCTATAATGTTTGACAGGGCATCAAGTCTATGACCTTTCTTAGAATCAAGCATGTTTAATCTGCACAGGCAAGGAACAATGTTGGTCAATCTTAAAATATGGATCTATAATGCTTTGAAGTATAAACCCCATAATTATGCATCATTTGTGGGGAAAACTTCAGTTGAAAAGAATGTATCTAAGAGAATTACCTCAGACTGCTTTCGTGTTTTCCTGAAATAGACTGTACATTTTCTATTTCCTGGTTGCTTGTAAAAATGTAAGTAACACAATGTCTAGAAACCTCTATGGAGTAGTCAAGCTTATTCTCTAACTGTTGGGCTCTGAAGACTGTAAGATACAAATTTTATTCATCCATTTGATTTCTACCCCTCAAAACACAACTTTGCACTACCTGAAAATATACTTCTAAAATATTTTAGCCTATTTCCTAGTTCCATGTAAGATGTAAGCAACATATGTGTAGAAAGCCCAAAGGAATAATCAAACTTTTTCTCTACCTGTGGGGCTGTATAAAAACACACATTCTCTCAGAAAAGAGAGATAAGGGCTGTAGATATAATAAACCTATGAAATAATAGCTTCATAAGTTTTATCTATCTACATCAGAAAATGTCATCACTGGGCCTTGTAGATGCTGGGATGATTTGATTACGAAATGATAACATAGTTTCTCTAGAACAATGATATATTGGCTTCTATTAGCTATTTGTGGTTGCTTTTCAACAAAAACCTCTTAACTGCAGCTTACTTTAAGCTGCAGTTACAAGATTTTTGTTGAAAAGCAGCAATATAAATGTTTTGATTATAGAGTTTGTTGGAAAATATTTCAGTAAAAGGAGAAATTAGAAATATGTCATCACTGCCCCCTTGTAGATGCTGGGATGATTTGATTACGAAATGATAACATAGTTTCTCTAGAACAATGATATATTGATGTTCCTATGTATTTACGGTGCAGTTAATTTATCATTATATAACAGTAAACCAAGTCTATTGTAGGACAATATTCAATGCTTTTAGAAATAAATAACATTTCTTGGATTTTAATGCATCGGCTTTGCTATAATCATCATCATCATCATCATCATAATCATCATCATCATCGTCGTCGTCATCGTCATCATCATCATCATCATCATCAGTGTTTTGATTTCCGTTCAGGTTGTGGGACTGTTCCAGCATCAGTGATATCCCGTCCGTCCAGGTGTCTGGCCAGCTGCACACACGGCAGATTTCACCTCCTCTCTCCATTTTTAGCTCACCTGAGCACGAAGTGCTCGAGGTGAGTTATTGTGGTCACTTTTTGTCCAGCGTCCGTCCGTCCGTCCGTCCGTCAACATTTGGGGTGTTTACACTCTAGCATCCACAAAAGTTACTCAATCTTGATCAAACTTGGCCAAAATAAGTACGATCATAAGTTCTCGGACAAGTTCGATTATGGGCCTGATCGGACCAGAAAGTGCGGAGTTATCTGCCCTTGAATGTCAAAAAATGCTGTTTTTAAGTTTGTTTACACTCTAGCATCTACAATTATTGATCAATCAAGACAAAACTTGGACATAATGTTGGAGACCATAAGATCTTGAATGAGGTCAATTTTCAGTCTGATCTGACCAGAAAGATGAGAGTTATGTGCCCTTGAATTGGGCAAAATTGCCACTTTTTTGCTGTATTCAAAAGAGAGTTAATCTAAGGGAAGGAACTCTGACACTGCTGTTCTTCAGTATAAGTAGAGTTATCTAGTTTGATAGAGGATATAAATAGATTTACACTCTAGCATCCCATTACCAAATAACAAAATTTTACGCAAAATTTTAGCCTAGTCCAAAATCGTAGGTGTTGCAGACGACAAGTTCCACTGAACAAAATTTAACATTTTTTGGTCTTTCTCGGTAGAAAACATTGTGGGTAATGAAGAAATTGCTTGTCACAATGTTTTCCAAAGCCTTTATTTTGTGGGGCATCCAAAAGCGCCAATGTGTGGGAAAGGTCAATCAAGACCAAACTTGGACACAATGTTGGGGACTATAAGAATTTGATTTTTAGCTCACCTGAGCACGAAGTGCTCAAGGTGAGCTATTGTGGTCGCTCACCGTCCGTCGTCCGTCCGTCCGTCCGTCCGTCTGTCTGTCCGTCCGTCCACAATTTCTTTAAACATCTTCTTCTCCACAACTATTTGTCCAATTTTGACCAAACTTGACAGGAATGTTCCTGAGGTGACCCTTTTCAAAACTTGTTCGCAAATTTTTGATTTGTCAAAAAATGTGGGCGTGGCAGGGCGGGGCTTAAAAATCCTTTGAAAATTCTTTAAAAATCAACCATTGGGCCAATTTGAACCAAATTTGACAGGAATGTTCCTTAGGTGACTCTTTCCAAAATTTATTCACAAATTTTAAGATTTGTCAAAAAATATGGGTAGGGCATACCAAACTTTAAGAAATCCAAAGAAAATTCTTTTAAATTCAACCAGGTAGAATATCGTTAGTGCATGGGAGTCAAAACCTTGTAACTACAGCTCGACAAAGCTGGAGTTACGAGATTTTAATCCCCCACTGGGGATATGTCTAATCCCCATTAAATAAACAAAGACGAGAAAATTGTTTACTCTAGACGGAGAAATGTTTACCAGAATGGGGAACTGCAGGTAAAA
The DNA here is from genome assembly GCA_963680895.1 of Fragum sueziense. Classification (NCBI taxonomy): domain Eukaryota; kingdom Metazoa; phylum Mollusca; class Bivalvia; order Cardiida; family Cardiidae; genus Fragum; species Fragum sueziense. Next base: position 52,602,925 of record OY804595.1, read on the forward strand.
AGGGGTAAATACATTCTATTTGTCATTTAAGCTATCCTTTGTTGATGGTACTCATTTAAATAGTTTTGATTAGATCATACAAATGAATACCCACATCACAGGGTTTGATAAACATTGAAAGATATTTTACAATTTGGAAAGCCCTTAACTTCTCCTATTTGAATCTCTAGTACAGCCTCTAGATATGTACTTTAGTTTAACCCTTTCCTGAAAATGCCTGGTTTGACATCCCTAAATAATTAGAAAATGATTGGGAAAATATTGAGTCAAATGAAGAAAAGGCTGATAATCAGTTATTTTCTCCCTTCGTCTCAATATTTTATCTGCTTTATTGTGCATGAATCCTTTCTTTATCCATATCAATTTTATGTTCTCTTTTTAAATTTGAACAGCCTATTCCTTTTCAGTTTGGGAAGGGATTAAGCAGGTTTTGGCTTACTTATTGAAAATGTTGGGAAAATGTTATTGCAAAAGAAGAAAATGGTGATAGTCTATATTTGCATCTTTTGCTTCATCATTTTCTGTCCACTTTTGTACATGAATGCAGTCTTACTCAGCATTCTGTTTTGTTAGTTACAGCAGTTTTTAATTCTATTGCTCTGATGTTATGCTGTTAGGAAAAGATTTAACCAAAATCAAATTGTAACTGTTCAATGAATAGTTCCCCTATGTTGTGGGTTGACTGGGTTCCACATAAAAATGATAAAAATTGCAGTGTTTGACAATCTTTTCTCAAATTATAAGACCTGAATATTTGAAGATTTCGCATAGTTTAATGTCTAAAGACTAAAAATTATCCCTAGTATGCTGTAGCATTTGATTGTAACAGAAAGTCCTTAGTTATATGCCTTTTCAATTGACAAAATTACCATTTTTGCTCATGTCACCTATGTTCAGGTGAGCGATATAGGACCATCATGGTCCTCTTGTCAGTCTGATCTGATCTGAAAGTCAAGAGTTACTTGCCCTTGAATTTGACAAAATTTCAATTTTCGGCTATTTTCAACCTTTTTAGCTCACCTGAGCACGAAGTGCTCAAGGTGAGCTATTGTGGTCGCTTTTTGTCCGTCGGCGTCCGTCTGTCTGTCTGTCTGTCCGTCTGTCTGTCCGTCTGTCTGTTCACATTTTGTTGTTACCACTCTAGAACCTACAAATATTGACCAATCTTAACTTAACTTGGTCAAAACATGTATGACCATAAGTTCTTGGATGAGTTCGATTTTGAGTCAGATGGGATCAGGAAGTCCGGAGTTATGTGCCCTTGAATATCAAAAATAGCTAGTTTTGACTTTGTTACCACTCTAGCATCTACAAATATTGACCAATCTTACCCAAACTTGGTCAATATATGTATGACAATAAGTTCTTGGTTGAGTTTAACTTTGGGTCAGATCGGATCAGGAAGTCCGGAGTTATGCGCCCTTGAATATCAAAAATTGCTAGTTTTGACATTGTTACCACTCTAGCATCTACAGATATTGACCAATCTTGACCAAACTTGGTCAAAACATGTATGACAATAAGCTCTTGGACGAGTTTGATTTTGGGTCAGATCAGATCAGGAAGTCTGGAGTTATGCGCCCTTGAATATCAAAAATAGCTAGTTTTGACATTGTTACCACTCTAGCATCTACAAATATTGACCAATCTTAACCAAACTTGGTCAATATATGTATGACAATAAGTTCTTGGATGAGTTTAATTTTGGGTCAGATCGGATCAGGAAGTCCGGAGTTACGCGCCCTTGAATATCAAAAATCGCTAGTTTTGACATTGTTACCACTCTAGCATCTACAGATATTGACCAATCTTGACCAAACTTGGTCAAAACATGTATGACAATAAGCTCTTGGTTGAGTTTGATTTTGGGTCAGATCAGATCTGGAAGTCCGGAGTTATGCGCCCTTGGATATCAAAAATAGCTAGTTTCGACTTTGTTACCACTCTAGCATCTACAAATATTGATCAATCAAGACAAAACTTGGCTAGAATGTTGGTAACCATACAATAATGAATGAGTTCGATTTTCAGTGTCATCGAAGAAGGAAGTCCAGAGTTATGTGCCCTTGAATTTGACAAATTTGCCGTTTTCGACTTTGTTTACACTTTAGCATCTACATTTATTGACCAATCAAGACAAAAAATGTCAACAATGTTGCTAACTATAAGCTGCTGAATGATTTAAATTTTCAGCTTGATCGGACCAGAAAAACCAGAGTTATTGGCCCTTGAATTTCACAAAATTGTCATTTTTAACTTTATTTTCACTTCAAAAACACAAATATTGACCAATCAAGACTTAACTTGGTCACAATGTTGGTGACCATGAGATCTTATATGATTTCATTTTTCATATTGATCGGACTAAAAAAGCCAGAGTTGTGTGCCCTTGATGGTGACAATATTGCTAATTTCGTTTTTTATTTCACTCAAACAGCAATAAATATTGACCAATCAAAAAAACAACTAGGACATAAGGTTGGTGTATAAAGGTCTTAGAGATACCCTGCCAGTAATACCCGAAAGGGGAGTTTGGCAGTATATATAGATAGATAGATAGAGAATATCTTTATCAGAACAGAGTTATGTGCCCTGGATTATGACAAAATTGATGTTTTTTATCGACTTGGTTTTCACTTTAACGGCCACAAATATTGATCATTAAAGATTAAGAATGCTGTTTTCAGCTGGATCATAATCTCGCATCTTAAGTTTCGTGTTCTTGTCTTAGAGATACTTAAGTCAGGTAAAAGATGGGTCTTGTTCTGCATGGAGAAAGTTTCAAACTTCTATCAGGTGAGCGATCCAGGGCCATCTTGGCCCTCTTGTTTACACTCTAGAATCTACAATTATTGTTCAATCAAGACAAAACTTGGACACAATGTTTTGGACCATAAGATCTGGGATTAGTTTGATTTTCAGTCTGATCTAATCAGAAAGTCAAGAGTTATGTGCCCTTGAATATGACAAAATTGCTGTTTTTTTACTGTTTTCGTCTTTGTTTACACACTAGAATCTACAATTATTGACCAATCAAGACAAATTTTGGACACAATGTTGGAGACTATAAGATCTCAGGTAACTTTGATTTTCAGTTTGATCTGATTAGAAAGTCAAGAGTAATGTGCCTTTGAATTTGATAAAATTGCTGTTTTTGGCTGTTTTCGACCTTATTTATACTCTAGAATCTACAATTATTTATCAATCAAGACAAAACTTGAACACAATGTTGGGGACTATAAGATCTTGGATGAGGTTGATTTTCAGTCTGATCTGATGAGAATGTTGAGAGTTATGTGCCCTTAAAATTGACAAAATTGCCATTTTCGGCTGGTTTTGACCTTGTTTACATTCTAGAATCTACAATTATTGATCAATCTATACAAAACTTGGACACAATGTTGGGAACCATAAGATCTCATATGAGTTTGATTTTCAGTCTGATCTGATCAGAAAGCTGAACGTTTTGTGCCCTTGAATTTGACAAAATTGTTGTTTTCGGCTGTTTTCGACATTGTTTATACTCTAGAATCTACAATTATTTATCAATCAAGACAAAACTTGGATACAATCAGGGCTACAGATAAGTGGAGGTGAAGACATACTAACATTGTTTTTTCGAATTCAAATCCTATGTTGTGGGTACTCATTTGAATTGCCTCAACGAGACGATACAAATGAGTACCTACAACATAGGATTTGATGATCACTGACAGCATTATTGCAGTTTGAAAAGTCACCACCCCCTCTTATCTGGAGCCCTGTACAATGTTTGGCACCATAATTTAGATCTCTGGATGAGTTAGATTTTCACAACCTTATTGACCATAAGTTCTTTTTCAGTCTTAAAGTAATAAATATTAATTGAATTGAACAAAAGTGTTGCTCATATCATTTAGGTTCAGGTGAGCGATATAGGACCATCATGGTCCTCTTGTTTCCTGTCACAGGTGTTGGTGGACAATAGTCTTCATTCTTTCATATCTTTGTGTCAGCTCCTTCCATGATGCTTTCCGGTCTACTAACTGCATGTCGTCGGTGCTATTGCAAAACTTCGTAACTCCAGCTTTAATCAAGCTGGAGTTACGATGTTTTGCAATAACACCGACAATGGGTTCCTGGCACTTCTAGCTTGTATGCTGTTTGGATGGCACTGCTGGACCTTTGATTATGGCTGTACCAGCGGAGTCGTCTGTCACACAATATGATGGAAAGGTCTTCCAGGAGCCTTGACGCAAAGTCTTCAGTAGATCGTTTGACTGCACACTGACAAAGTCTTTGTGTTTGATGCTACAGCTTTGTCTTATCATAGCCCTGAAGTTATGTAGCAGACATTGAATGTTTTGCTTCGTCAAAGCCCATGTCTCGCTAGCAGCATAGCACTCCTAACACTCCTAGCACATGTGCTGTACACTCCGCTCAGGGACTTGCTTGAAAGGTGACATGATGTTAGCATATTCGAATTGACTCAAATTCTAAAATGAAGCTCTGAAAAATGTTCAGAAATATTGGAACGCTTTCACCACGTAAACTTTTTGGCATAAAAAAGCCAATCAGAGAATAAAAATGATAAAAAAAAAGAGAAAAATGTTGTTGTATAGCAGGAGAAATTGTTTTGGTAAAGAAGGAAATGATGGTTACCATCAAAACTTTCTCTTTTGAAAAGTAATTCTTCATTATACCATAAAGGATGATTAGCGTAGAAATACTTTCTTTAGGCTTGTAACATTCTGTACTGAATCAAGCTCATTATTCTTGATGTGGTATTGCAGATGCCTTTGATATTGCAGTTGAGTGTTTGGAAAACAGATCTTGGAATGATTATGAATGTTTAAATGTGTTTTCATTTCTTACCTCACTGAAAATGTGTGGTCTTCTTTGATTGAAAATGGCTATAAAACAAATTACAGAATTTTGGCAAGATGTTTATGTTCCCCCCCCCCCCACCCATAGTCTTGGATGAATGCAATAATTAGGAGCTAAGATCATGACTTTACCCTCTTTTACCCTGAATTAAGTTCAATTCTACCCTAATGAGATTTGCGTGACATCAGAATTTTCTGTGCTATGTCCTAAGACAAATTTTAATCATAACATATTGCTGCTTTTCTGCAAAAACCTTGTATCTACAGCTTGTTTTAAGCTGCAGATACGAGGTTTTCATAGAAAAGCGAAGATCGGACATGTTACAACTTAAAAAACACTGGCAATTTTCACTGCCCAATGTTTATTACATTAATGCCCTAAAATTCTGATGTCTTGTGAATCTCATTAGGGATGGACTACCTTAGAACAAGCAATTCTGAGTTACGTGTTAAGTGCAAAATGTTCATAATGCGCCACTATCCTGAATGATAGCTTGTAATTTCCACACATCATTGGCGCCTTTTGAAACAAGTTCTTGGAAAGTGAAAATTAGATTTTCATGCTCCCCGAAGGGAGAGCATATAGTCGCCGCTTTGTCTGTCCGTCTGTCCGTCCTGTCCGTCAGTCATTCCTTCCGTCCGTCCGTCCGTCCGAAGCGATTTCTCCATAACCCTTGGGCCAAATCAAATGAAACTTACCATGTGAACTCCCTATGACAAAATGCCAATGTACTTTTCCCGGTTTTTGGATTTGAGGCCTCGTCATGGGAAAAGGGGACTTAAGGTTAAATATAGTTTTCCTCTAATTTCTCCTAGTCTAATGGTCAGAATTTGATGAAATTTCATATTTGAGTAGCAAATCAGATGCCCTTGACAATAAACTATTTAAAATTTGCGTATACAAAATATGTCATGCAAAAAGGGGGCTTAACATTTGTTAGCTTTATATTAGCTCTGCATGGCATATATTTATTGTGACAATGCCTTATTCGGGGAGCATTGTCCGTCTCTGACGGCTCTTGTATTCAATATATCTCTAATTTATCACTTAAAAAAATCCAAAATATTTGAAATGCTCATTTGCTTGATGTACCCCTTAGTGGTTTTGCGTATAAGTAAAAGTTAAAACTTGATAAGTAATAATTTGTACATAAAATTGGCGCCTTTTGAAACAAATTCTAAAAGAATTTAAACAATAATTATAATTCAATTTCTTATATCACGTTAATAATTTACAAATTGCAAAATGCTCATTGGGCTTTTGCACCCACAGCCTTGCTTTGAGATAAAGAATTGTTTACTCTTTCCTAACATTATCTATGGTTTAATATCCCTGATACGGGAAAGAAAGCATAGAGAGAAAAGAAAAATGCAGCTAAAAAGGAGAAAAACAGCACTAATAATATTCTCAATATTTTCTTTGCTAATATTGTAATAAAAACCTTTTTTATCAAAATCCATTTTGTCTTCTGCAACAACTTTCATTTTAAACAAATATATGATTTTATCATTTGGGAAAGAGTTGAGACAAGATAAGCAATAATATGCACACATAATTGGCGCCTTCCAAAACTTTCAAGGCTCTTTGATATCAGACTGGGCACACATGGGGTCTGTGAATCAAAAGATGGGCTTAAAAAAAGTAACCAAATATCAAACACTTGTGCCAATATGCTAGTTAGCAATTAAACCCTTTCCCTAATAAGACATGCCCAAGTGGAATAGGCTTTGGAAAATATTGAGGCAAAAGAAGATAATGCTGATAAACAGCATTTTCTTCTTTTGTCTCAATATTTTCAGTGCTATATTTCAAACAAATTCAACATTTTTCAACATCCATTTTGTCTTCTGTAGAAGCTTTTGAATTGGAGCACCTTACAATTTTGCTGTTTGGGAGAGAGTTAAACCCTTTTAACCCTTTCCCAAATGGAAAAACTTTGTGGGGCTACAATTGGAATGCTATGGCATACAACAAAATAGATGTGTATAAAGATGGTTTTTTGTACAACAAAGCAAAAATGAATATTGATGCAAAAGAAGAAAGTCCTGATTGTCAGTTGGTATTGTGTTGGTCTCTTTCATCAGGGGTTACATTCTTTTCATTTTCCATGATGCTTTTCAAAGCCGTTATCTTGTGGGGATCGAGTCAAAAGGAGTCACTGCATGGGCGGATCTAGAGGGGGGGTCGGGGGGGTCAGGACCCCCCCTGGCATTGGCCGAAAATTAAATTTTGACTATATAAAGTTAGTGTAACGTTACATATTTATTGCATTTTAAGCCATAATTTGAGCTTGGGCCCCCCCTGGAAAAAATCTTTGGCTTGGACCCCCCCTGGAAAAAAATCCTGGATCCGCCCTTGCACTGTGTGGTAATGGGTTAATGACATTAGCGTTGTTTTGCGCAAATATAGGGTGCATAAACATAAACCCCAAGAGAGATGGCTCCAAGGCTGGTCAGAAAAATACATAGATTCATGGTTAGGTGCTCTGGTCACCAAAATTTGACTGTAATACTGTTGAAATTCCAGATAACCTCATTCTGTCAATTTATTATCTGGTATTAAACAACGCAGAGCTACTCGAAGTAGCTGTTTTACTGCACAAGTCCTAGGACTATAAAAGAAATATGTACCTATTTCGCTGTAAAAGATCTTTATGCTCAATTTAAAAGCACTTTAGAAAGTGTTTCACTGCCCTATCAAATTATGATGAGCTATGATAAAATGTAATTTTACTCTAGAATGTTACAAATTAACAAAATGGCTTATCAGTTATTACCTGGCTGGGTTAATCCAATAATTTTCCACTCCAGAATTTATATCTACCTGTAATTGATTGGCTTGAACCCCTTCACAAACATCAAATTCAAAGATGTTGCATACGACAACTTCAAGTGAATAAAATGTATATTCTATTGTCTTTATGGGTAGAAAACATTGTTGGAAATGAAGAAATTGCTTGTTGCAAGCAATTTCTTCATTTCCCAAAACGTTTTTCAAAGCCTTTATCTTGAAGGGTGCCAAAAAAGGTCAATGATTGGAAATGGGTTAAACCCTATCACGAACAAATCACGCTTCTTGTGTTCATTTTGATTAAAGTTTGCAAGCATTGAGGATTATAATATTGCTGATAAGCGACATAATTTCTTCTTGTCTATTTAATGCTTTCAATCATGGTATAGAAAGCCCCTTGGCTTGAGGAGAATTGTATTTTGTCTTTCACAATGACTTTCGATTTCATCAAAAGTGCAGAGGCATTGCAATGGTAAGGCGCTGGATTTGAAACACGAGTAGCCCGATCCCCCGCTTCTCCAGTCTTTCAGATGAGACTTTAAACCGAGGTCCCGTCTCCATAATGACCCTAGCTGTTGAGTGGGAGGTAAAACTCAATACAATCAATTTCATCAATGCTAGAATTTGGTTGCCTGAAGATGGGAGTTAACCCATTCCCTAAAGATGCTTTGGAAAACTTTGTGGAAAATGGAGAATTACTTGTGGCACAAGCAATTTCTTAATTTACCAGAAATTTTACCACCCCTTTAGACCATTCACTTGAAACGATCGAATGTCTTCAACATCTTTGATTTTGGACAAGTCTAGAATAGGGATCGATTTTATCAAGTGAACAACAGTGACGTAATTTCGGACAAATTATTGTATTTCATAGGTGTTCCCCTGCGAAAAAAGTTCACGAAGTTCATGAACTTTGATGAATTTTTTATGGAGTTCATGAAATTGCATGAACTAGCATTAAAAATTCATGAACATCCAGTTTCATTAATTCAAAGTTGGTGAACTTTTTACGAAGTTGATGAACTTTGTTGAACATTTTATGAACTTCATGAACAAATAAACATGTTCATGAACTTTGAATTTCCTAAATTCATAGTTCATGAACTTTTTACAAACATTTTGAAAGTTGTTGAACTTATTATGTTTAGTTCATGAACCTCCATTTAAAGAAACAAAATAGGTCTGCATTTTAATTTCAAAGTTCCTGACGGAGTCAACCATTTCATCGATAGATAACATATGTTGGCTACTAAAATCAACAATTATAAAAAGTACCAATTCACAAACTAATAGCCAGGCTGTTTCAACCCTGACAAAGCAGTTTTGCATATATTCAAATTTCAATGATTTTGAAAATGGATGGAGAAATCAATAAGCTGTAGAAAGAACAGTTTAGCTGCTGACAAAATTATCTAAATAATTGCTAAACGACTGACTAAGGTCTATTTCTAGCTAACCCTCTGCTAGCTACTTTTGTGATAATCCAGAGTCTATTAACAAGTGTTTGTGACAAGGAATCTCTGAACCTAAACAGAATTATAATTTGGCTTTGTAATGAATTTCTTCTATCAAATTCATGAAAAGCTTAAAAGGTTCTAGAACTACTGCGAATGTTCATGAACTAGTTCATGAACTTATCTATAAAGTACATTTAGGTTAAACTTCAAAGTCAAGGTCACAAGGTCAAAGGTCATGGTCTTAAATGAAAAGTGTTAGCATAATATATCCATGTGTGAAATGGTACATCTGTTTTCCATATAGTTCACAAGATACAGAATTAACTGGGTGAAATCAGACCTCCCAGTCTAATTTTATTCAAGTTTCCAGTCTATTACATGACATCACTTCCTGTTTATCAGAGAATTGGAGGGAATTTGCTTGTCTGACTTTTTTTTTCAAAAAAATGTTTATTGTCATAATTTACATTCATATTTAAGAATAATCAGGAGATAAAAAAGCTTACTGAACAGTTAAACCAAGTAAAGCAACATTGGTGAGTGTTCTTTTGACTAAATTTAACAAATTTAAATGTTAAGTTTTACAATTCCCCACCCACATATTGTGTAGTAAATAACTTAGTTCATGAAATTATGATGAAAGTTCAAGAAACGCAAAATTTGCCTTTAATGAACTTGCAAGAAGTTCTTGAACTTCAGAAGTTCATGAACTTCAGAAGTTCATGAACTTCAGAAGTTCATGAACTTCAGAAGTTCTTGAACTTTTGTTGGTGAACTTCAGTGGTTCATGAACTTGCTGTTTCATGAACTTGGCTGACTTCCAAAGTTCAAGAACAAAAGTTCAAGAACTTCTTGAAATTCATGAAAGGCAAATTTTGCATTTCATGAACGTTCATCATAATTTCATGAACTTTTTCGCAGGGGTTTTTATAAAATTTCATAACTACAGCTTGATTCAAGCCGTAGTTACAGATTTTATAATGACACTGACGGTTTATCAAAACATAACGATAAACCCAGTCTTTTATTAGCATGAAATTCATTGCTATTTAGTTGCTTGGAAATGAGGGTTAATGAAGAAATCATAAACAGTTATGATGATTATTACTTCAAAGTTGAAGCACCATGAGATTCATTTTATTATCTTGATTGGCCTTAGCTAGCTGCCCACCCAAGACCTTTAACCCATTCCCAAACATTTACTCTTTTTTTACACCGTAAAAGAAAAAAGGCTTTTGAAATCATTGTGGAAAAAGAAGAAATTGCTTGTGACATGCAATTTCTTCATTTCCCACAATGTTTAACAGTTTTCTACCAATAAACACAAAAATATCGTCAAATTTTATTCACTTGAACTTGTTGTCTGCACCATCTATGAATTTGGACTGGTCAAAATTTGGTTTATCTTCCCTATCTCAGTTAGTCTAATGGCTTAATTCATGAACATTTACTTGACTCAAACTTCAGTCAAACTCAACAAAGGACGCCTGAAGTTACTGATTACGCCGTTAGCACGGGATCCCCGGACCAGAAAGACTCAATAACAAAGTAGTATTCACAGTCAAAATCTTTCTTTTCTTTATAGAGGAAATGTTTCTTAACCCTTTTCTTAATTTGTTATAATCTTATACAACCCTTCATACCCGTTTCGTCGAAACATCGCTTGATTCAAGTGATTTTCATAGATAAACTATTTTTTTAAGAAAGACATGTTGTTCATGTCATCATAGACATCCGTTGGGCAAAATACGAATTTTTAATCCTCTGACCAATGCTTCTGAAAACTTCAATGGAAAAGAATTATTATGCGCTTTTAAAATACGCGTCTTTTCTTATAATGTTTTCACAAAATAGCCGAATATCACAACTCCACTGATAACGTTAGAATCATTCAATTGAATGTTGATAGCTGTTACAGATGACAAGATATTTGATGCATAAAAAGGAAATGATTGGGTTATAGATCTAGCATAGAAAATATCGATGAAAAGGAGAAACTCCTGATCATCAACTATTTCCTCTTTTCTCTTATAGTTTTCCGATATCATTTTTAGCTCACCTGAGCACGAATGTGCTCATGGTGAGCTATTGTGATACCGCTGTGTCCGGCGTCCGTCGTCCGGCGTCCGGTGTCCGTCGTCCGTCGTCCGTCGTCCGTCGTCCGTCAAACTTTGCCTTGTGTGCACTCTAGAGGCCACATTTTTTGCCCAATCAACCTGAAAATTGCTCAGAATGATTGTCTTGATGAAATCTCGGACAAGTTCGAAATTTGGTCATCTGGGGTCAAAAACTAGGTCACCGGGTCAAATCTTAGAAAAACCTTGTGTGCACTCTAGAGGCCACATTTTTTGCCCAATCAACCTGAAATTTGCTCAGAATGATTGTCTTGATAAAATCTCGGACAAGTTCGAAATTGGGTCATCTGGGGTCAAAAACTAGGTCACGGGGTCAAATCTTAGAAAAACCTTGTGTGCACTCTAGAGGCCACATTTTTTGCCCAATCAACCTGAAAATTGATCAGAATTATTGTCTTGATGAAATCTCGGACAAGTTCGAAATTGGGTCATCTGGGGTCAAAAACTAGGTCACGGGGTCAAATCTTAGAAAAACCTTGTGTGCACTCTAGAGGCCACATTTTTTGCCCAATCAACCTGAAATTTGCTCAGAATGATTGTCTTGATAAAATCTCGGACAAGTTTGAAATTGGGTCATCTTGGGTCAAAAACTAGGTCACGGGGTCAAATCTTAGAAAAACCTTGTGTGCACTATAGAGGTCACATTTTTTGCCCAATCAACCTGAAATTTGCTCAGAATGATTGTCTTGATGAAATCTCGGACAAGTTCGAAATTGGGTCATCTGGGGTCAAAAACTAGGTCACGGGGTCAAATCTTAGAAAAACCTTGTGTGCACTCTAGAGGCCACATTTTTTGCCCAATCAACCTGAAAATTGCTCAGAATGATTGTCTTGATGAAATCTTGGACAAGTTCGAAATTGGGTCATCTGGGGTCAAAAACTAGGTCACGGGGTCAAATCTTAGAAAAACCTTGTGTGCACTCTAGAGGCCACATTTTTTGCCCAATCAACCTGAAATTTGCTCAGAATGATTGTCTTGATAAAATCTCTGACAAGTTTGAAATTGGGTCATCTGGGGTCAAAAACTAGGTCACGGGGTCAAATCTTAGAAAAACCTTGTGTGCACTATAGAGGTCACATTTTTTGCCCAATCAACCTGAAATTTGCTCAGAATGATTGTCTTGATGAAATCTCGGACAAGTTCGAAATTGGGTCATCTGGGGTCAAAAACTAGGTCACGGGGTCAAATCTTAGAAAAATCTTGTGTGCACTCTAGAGGCCACATTTTTTGCCCAATCAACCTGAAATTTGCTCAGAATGATTGTTTTGGTGAAATCTTGTACAAGTTTGAAATTGGGTCATCTGGGGTCAAAAACTAGGTCACGGGGTCAAATCTTAGAAAAACCTTGTGTGCACTCTAGAGGCCACATTTTTTGCCCAATCAACCTGAAAATTGATCAGAATGATTGTCTGGATAAAATCTTGGACAAGGACGAAATTGGGTCATCTGGGGTCAAAAACTAGGTCACGGGGTCAAATCTTAGAAAAACCTTGTGTGCACTCTAGAGGCCACATTTTTTGCCCAATCAACCTGAAAATTTATCAGAATTATTGTCTGGATAAAATCTCGGACAAGTTCGAAATTGGGTCATCTGGGGTCAAAAACTAGGTCACGGGGTCAAATCTTAGAAAAACCTTGTGTGCACTCTAGAGGCCCCATCTTTTGCCCAATCAACCTGAAATTTGCTCAGAATGATTTCTTGATGAAAGCTCGGACAAGTTCGAAATTGGGTCATCTGGGGTCAAAAACTAGGTCACGGGGTCAAATCTTAGAAAAACCTTGTGTGCACTCTAGAGGCCACATTTTTTGCCCAATCAACCTGAAAATTGCTCAGAATGATTGACTTGATAAAATCTCGCACAAGTTTGATATAGGGTCATCTGGGGTCTAAAACTAGGTCACAGGGTCAAATCTTAGAAAAACCTTGTGTGCACTCTAGAGGCCACATTTTTTGCCCAATCAACCTGAAAATTGCTCAGAATGATTTGCTTGATAAAATCTCGCACAATTTTGAAATTGGGTCATACGGGGTCAAAAACTAGGTCATGGGGTCAAATCTTAGAAAAACCTTGTGTGCACTCTAGAGGCCACATTTGTTGCCCAATCAACCTGAAAATTGATCAGAATGATTGTCTTGGTGAAATCTCGGACAAGTTTGAAATTGGGTCATCTGGAGTCAAAAATTAGGTCACAGGGTCAAATCTTAGAAAAACCTTGTGTGCACTCTAGAGGCCACATTTTTTACCCAATCACCCTGAAAATTGATCAGAATGATTGTCTTGATCAATTTTCAGACAAGATTGAAATTGGGTCATCTGGGGTCATAAACTAGGTCATGAGGTAAAATCTTTGTAAAACCTTGTGTGCACTCTAGAGGCCACATTTTTTGCCCAATCAACCTGAAAATTGATCAGAATGATTGTCTTGATCAATTCTAGGTCACGAGGTCAAATCTTAGATAAACCTTGTGTGCACCCTAGAGGTCACATTCTTGGTCCAATCAACCTGAAAATTGGTTTACAAAAAAAAGTTATTATATCAGGTGAGCGCTTCAGGGCCAATGGCCCTCTTGTTGTCTTATTCATAATGTTAGTTGCCGCACATTTGAAATAGGACTTGTCTAAAATTAAACAATTAGAATGAAAATTAAAAATGTGTCAAAAGAAGAAGCGTTTTTGGCATTTTCAAAAATTGTAAATTTTACTTTCATATCACAAAAAACTTGATATAATGGAAGAATATGTTTCAAAAACATGAATTCCAGCAAATTTTCTTTCAAAAATCCGTAAAATGTAGGAGAAAATAAGCATGAGTTAAGCTCAAGGTCCGACCTTCTTGCCTCGAGAAATCCTAACTTAGTTAAGTCGCTTCGAACCCTCCTTATGTCTTTGAATACCAACCTGTCCTCAAGAGCAAACTCTCATGAAAACATCGTGCTGGCTGCACGATAAAATGTAAGAAACTCGTGCAATTCTATTTGAGGTAACTTCAAATAAGTAAGAGTAAGCTTCATGAATTAAGCCATAAGTGTTGGACACAATTATTAAGGTGGAATATATCATGGAAATATACATGCAGAATAGTGTGCATACCATTAATGTGGGGTACGAGGGACGGTCGGAAAGTAGTTGGACTTTTCGTGCTACTGTCTCTCCATTTGCAACTGTATAAACACATTATATATTGGTGTAATCTTCAACCATTTGCCAATAATGTGGTCAGTTTATTTTCAAAGATAGTTGTATAGATACAATATTCTGTCCACTAATATGTGATAGGGGTTTCGTGTACCATAGGCTATTTGTTACAGGAACAATAATGGTAACCAAAACAAAAGAACATTCTTGGCATTTTAATCAAATGGTAAAAACTGTCAATGTCAAGTACAATTCTGAAGTAATTCAGAAAAATCTAAGAATAAATGCTGACGTAAACGCGTCCTAGATTAGCAAAGAAAAATATTTTCTACTTCATGATTACGCATGCTCCTATATCACCGCATCTACAGTGGAGATTATCAACTATCACACATGACAATAGTTGCTTTACTCTTCTTATAGCCCAGACCTTGCCCCGCGTGACTTTTATTTGTGTCTAGAACTGAAGAAATGCTTGCTGGGAAGAATTTTGAGACCATGGTGTCTTTGATACCGCATTTAACACTGTACCCAATACAGTGGGTCTACTTCATGGTAAATATTGGGATTAATAAACCTCCTGTGAATACTGCAGACGTGCATAGACATAGATGGACAATTTATTCAAACAGTGTAGAAAGAATTTTGTAATAAAGCTGAATGGTTTTAGAGAACTAGTCAAAAGTCCAACTACTTTCCGACCGTCCCTCGTATATGAGCAGCTGCTGGTGGCTGGGATTTGATAATGTGCAAACACCAGATTCAGCTGAGGCAATATAATTGAAACAAAATTCCGGTCATAGTGCAGTTTTTAGCGCATGAGACTCAGTCTCTCTCAGTCATGAGGTCCCAGGTTTTAACCTCAGACACGGCAAATATCCTCTTTGACAACCAATGGTTTGATAATTGTTAACCTAGATCTATGTGGCTAGGCAGCAGGAGACTCAGTTAGGATGTTGAGGTAGTACTGGTATGAGAAACGAAGCAATCCTTGGCTAGTTGCTCAAGAAGCTGCGATATATGATGATACCAGTTGAAAGAGGCCCCCCCCCCCATATCAATCCGATAAAATATAATCGCGTTCAATCAATTTTCTGATGGCTAGGAAGACATTATCATTCGAGGAAGAGTAGGAGTAAAGTTTTTATAGACTGAAGAGAGAATTTCAATCACCATGAAGCAAAGATAAGAGATAAATAAAACATTTGGAAAGGTGTAATTGCCATTACACTTGCAATGTTGATTCAATTCTTGGAGATTCCATGGTTCTTTTATTAACCTTTTCCTAAACAAAATGAGATCATATGTTTTCTAATGCACCTGACAAATAATGCATGACAAAAAAAGAAATGTGGTAGCACTCAGTATTATCTCCTATGTTTTCGTACTTAAAAAGCTACAGATTTTGATACCCTTTCCAAAACAACTCTAGGTTTTGACATCAGAAATAGAAATGAATAGGGAAAATATTCTATCCAAAGAAGAACCAGCATTTTCTCCTTTGCCTTCAATATTTTCGGTACTTTTTTAGTACATAAATTCTACCTTCATCAATAGCCATTGTGCATGTTGTATGTAGCCGCTTTCAAATAGAAAATGTCTAAATTAATGACATTCTGGAAATGGTATGTTAGTCATTTCCAATGAATTCGAAGGAGTTTGGCATCATATGGCATGTGAAAGGGTTGGTTTCCTCATTAGGAAGTTAATATAGCAAACTGTCAAATCCAAACACATGTTCTTTGTGCAGTATGTCATTTTCTGCATGTTTCAATAAACGAACCTTGTACTTTTAAGGTTACATTCTATACAGGGTGGATCATCACGTGATCAAAATGGGTACATACACGTACACAAGATGGCGGAAAATTAGCGATTTTCGGTAGATTTCCCTTAATTGGTAAGTACTGCACCATTCGTTTGACTTACTATATAGCGCAGTCTATGGGCATTTCCGAGTGCTTTTCAGTGATGTCTGTCTCGTCTCTGGGCTTCATGTAGTTACTGAGATACCCTCGAGGTTTTGAGCCGAATCGGAACGATTTTCGAGGGAAATTGAATATGGTACGTTACACGTTCCCCGGTTTTTTCATCAAAAATAGCCTTTTCTATCAAAAACTCATACTTGTTTCGATTCAATACTAAGGTCCTTCATGTGCAACAACCATACGTACTTTGCTTCAGCCTGTTCTTTCTTAGATTCACGAAAAAGGGGGGGAATTGTAGAAACGGTACGAAACACATACATGATACGCAACACGTGATGATCATTTGCAATTATGGTACGCACCACGTAAATATTTCAAATCCAACATAACTACAAAACGTACTCTCGGAACACAATTTTACAGTTTACTCACCGGTATTCCTGTGACTATTTTTAATGGAAACTCCGGTCTCCACATTTTTCTCTTCTACAAAGACTTGAAAACTAAGTAAGTAGGCCTAGATTTATGTAATAAAATACGGCTCAAAAATTCTCCTCATGTACGCTAATCTAAAAAAAGTCTAACCTTACGATGAAATGAAGAAATTCCACAATAAACAAGACTAAACTCAGTCACATTTTATATTGCAAACGTCATCACTTCACCATATGACGTCACTGTGTAAATTTATGAAATACGCGCAGTGACATGCGCAGACTAACCGGATATACAAATAAACATCAACACGAGGGTAGGTAAATTCAATCTGAGTTTGGGAGTTTTGCAGAATTTCTGTATTGTCGTGTTTAAAATGATACTCATAAATTTGCTTTTGCTTGTCATTTCTGAGCTTAATTTTTAATCGTGTATTCAATGCCAATGCAAATAATCGATCTTGTTTCTTAAGTGCGCAGACAGTAAGTATGAATTCAGGGGTTGGACCTAGATCTAATACTTCTGTTGATCTAACGTTTTCAGACTGAGCCCACTGGGACAAATTTGATAAATATATTCAAAAAGAAAGAGCTAGGTCTACTCAATATTGAAATGGTTTGTTCCGAAGGTAGGCTATATGTACACATTTTTTCACGCATTTCTGCAAGCGCAAGCAAAACACTCATACATATGTTTTCAAGAATTTCGGCTTCATAGGATTGCATTAAGACATTTTATGTAAAACTTCATTTCATATTTCAATATTTGCAGAGATACTGATCTTCTTTTGTTTTTACCGGAAGTTCCACATGCGATATAAAGACTAAGGACAACCAAGTCCGTTAGCGAATCGCATGTTAGCTCATTACCCGTGGGTAAAGCAATTTACTAGAAAATACAGCTACATCAAGATCTACAGATATTTTATTGGTAGTAACTCGGTTACGAAACGTAGTTTGTCCTTTCAAACACAACAGTGCAATTACTATATATTTACCCAGCCTTAATTGGGAGTGGCGTAAACCTTTGTTTACTACTTCATAACCAATCATCTGTTTTGATTTGTACCGTTTATATTGTGCACGTGGGTTAACTATTTGAAATAGATTGAAATAGGTAAACTCGTGCCCACGTGACTCCCATTTTAGGCTGGTTGAATAATATAGATGCATATCGTCGATGTAAATGCAAAACCCCGTTTGTCGATTGGTGCGATTTTCAAAGTACAAACTTGTGTGCCCTGTGTAGACGATTCTTGCAGTTTTTGAGATATTTTTATTGATCAGTATTATTGACACATTATTTGTGAGCAATATGTCCAAATTTCAAGTAAGACATTTCAGTTTGGGAAAAGTTACTACACTTTTTTCCCTCCCATTTAAAAATTTCCAAAACCGAGATCTATACGAGGTTTTGCATTTACAACGACGATATCTAGAATATCAATAATCTAAATCATATTAGATCTATACACAACCAACACCGTTGAAAATAACCCCAAATAACCCCAACTTCGATACCAACGCCATACACGTCAACATGCATCCAACGTTACTCTCAATCAAACTGATCAATAATAACCTCGGCTCTCCGAGGGCGGTATAGTTGCGGGGCTTATTACACATAATATTTATTTCTTTCTTATTGTCAACAGTATTGCCTAGATGTATTTGCCTCTTAAAGGACTACAATTATAATACAAGAGCCGTCAGAGACGGACAATGCTCCCCGATTAAGGCATTGTCACAATAAATGTATGCCATGCAGAGCTAAGATTAAGCTAACAAACGTTAAGCCCCCTTTTTCCATGACATACTTTTTACACCCAAATTTCAAGTAGTTTATTGTCAAGGGCATCTGATTTGCTACTCAAATATGAAATTTCATCAAATTCTGACCATTAGACTATGAGAAATTAGAGAAAAAGTGTATTTGACCTTAAGTCCCCTTTTCCCATGACGAGGCCTCAAATCCAAAAACTGGGAAAAGTACATCGGCATTATGTCATAGGGAGTTCACATGGTAAGTTTCATTTGATTTGGCCCAAGGGTTATAGAGAAATCGCTTCGGACGGACGGACGGACGGACGGACGGAATGACGGACGGACGGACGGACAGACGAAGCGGTGACTATATGCTCTCCCTTCGGGGAGCATAAAAATGGCATTCTTGTTTGGACCCATCGGATGACAACAAAGTCAATACAAATACAAAAACATATTCACCAATACAATTAAGACACAATCAATATGACAAACGTATCCCTTTCCCAAACAGAACCTGTAAAAAGGCATTGGAAAAACAATGATCCAAAAGAAAATGCAGATAATCACATTTTGTGCTTTTGCTTAGAACGTGTCCTACGCTATATTGCACAAAAGTACATTTTTTTCAAGAAGGTAAAAAATAACGTAAATAATTTCTCTTACTAAAAGTGGGTCCTTACATCCTTAATTACAGGCCCGTAGGAAGCAATTTCATATTGGGTGTGCTCAAGCCCTTTTGTCTGAATATTGGGGGGGGGGGGGGGGGGGGGGGGGGGCGGGGCTATATTGAACTTTCCATAAATTTTCAGTGTAAAAGATGGAAAATTTGAGCACCCCATGTTCCTACGGGCCTGTAATTAATGTAATTTCTACAATTCAATACGAAGTAGATTTCAGTTTCAATTGTTGCATTATAGATTGGATATATTCTCTATACATTGGGTATTTGAAGATGTTTTTCTTTCTGAATCATTAATTGGTGAGAGCTTTTTCTGGTTCAACTTATCATTGATCTTTCTTACAAAATAAAAGGTAATTTATCTAATCAACATAATTTGGTCTGGATAGTGCCCATCTTGTAGACTCTATTGTTGGAATTATTGTCTGGTTGGCATTGCAGCACATGGACGGCCTTAACTCTCTTCACTGTCCATGGTTTCTTGCCAAGAGAGAGCCTCGACTTTGTTTTCCCCATGGTTCTGTAATGATAAACGAATAACGAATGTTACAATCGTACATATATATGTAAAAAATAGGTTATGGGATTCTGTTTCCGCAATCCACTTTTCTACTAATAAAAAATGAGATGTCGACTAATCTACTTTTCCTGGGGAAAAGTTACCTAGAAAACCAGAAAAGATTATTTTTTCTTGAAAGAATTGCCAGAAGTAAGTAAGTATTTTTTATAAAATTTAGTTACAGTTAGATCTATATAAACTTTTCTAGCAAAATTGGGATATAGAAAGTAGAAATGACGAAGCTTGTCACAGTAATTACAGTCAATTGCCAGGGACAAAACTTCAACTTTTCTACTTTTCTACCTTACCATTTTGCTAGAGTAGTGGAAGTTAATCACATTGATTTCAACTTTTCTAAACTTGATACATAGAATAATATAACAATTGACGTGAGTCACACAGATTTAGACTTTTCTAGAAAGTTCTTTCGGTAGTAAAGTTGGAGTTTTGCGCCCGACAATTGTCAGAATTAGTGTGACGAAGTTCAATTTTTCTAGGTCTCAAATTTGCTAGACTAACTTCGACTTTTCTTGTAGGTAGAAAGGTGGATGGCAGTAACAGGATTTCGTAATAAAGCATGGGAAACAGTTATTGGTCCAAAGACACATTAAGTTGAAAAATCATCGTGCATTATGAAACATACGGGTGACAGTGAACTCGGCCTGAAAAAAAAAACTCGGCCTCATAAAAACTGGACCTGTATACGAACTCGGCCTGTCGAACTCGGCCTCAATATAGACTGTATAGCATTGCTATATATATTGCTATTATATTGCTATTATATTATAATATTTGATATAATTGGTTTTATTTCATTGTTTATCGTCAGAATTATGTGTTATTTAGAATTACTATTATTTAAATTTGTAATTAAAATAATATTTTGAACTTATGCCGTGTTTGTTCTACTATGTTGTTAATTCTAATATATATCCTATAATAAGGCCGAGTTCACCAGGCCGAGTTCGTAATAAGGCTGAGTTCACTGGAAACAAAACATACTGCACACTCTTTTTATTTATGAATTAATTCGTTCTGGTTAATGGATAGTATTACGTTCTACCAGTATATTCTTGTAAAATTTAATCAAGTATGGATGATACCTTGTACTTCGTCACGATTGGTGTGGGAAATTCATAAAACTTTGTAGCTGTTGGATTAGAAATATTTACGTGGTGCGTACCATAATTGCAAATGATCATCACGTGTTGCGTATCATGTACGTGTTTCGTACCGTTTCTACATTTTCCCCGTTTTTCTTGAATCTAAGAAAGAACAGGCTGAAGCAAAGTACGTATGATTGTTGCACATGAAGGACCTTAGTATTGAATCGAAACAAGTATGAATTTTTGAGAGAAAACGCTATTTTTGATGAAAAAACCGGGGAACGTGTAACGTACCATATTCAATTTCCCTCGAAAATCGTTCCGATTCGGCTCAAAACCTCGAGGGTATCTCAGAAACTACATGAAGCCCAGAGACGAGACAGACATCACTGAAAAGCACTCAGAAGTGCGCATAGACTGCGCTTTATGGTAAGTTAAACGAATGGAGCAGTACTTTCCAATTAAGGGAAATCTACCGAAAATCGCTAATTTTCCGCCATCTTGCGTCCGTGTATGTACCCATTTTGATCACGTGATGATCCACCCTGCTATAAATACAGTAGGAATTCTATATGGGGCCATATAGATGTACTTTAGAGAGGATGAACCTTTTCCAAAATATGACAAGCTTTTGAAGTTCCCAATAGAAAAGACTTTGGAAAACATTGAGACTAAAGACAAAAAAAGTTGATAATCAGCATTTTCTTCGTTTTCCTTAATATTTACCTTGCCATATTTAATGCAATGTTTAATCTTATTTGTAGTGATCATTCTCTTGTATGCACATCAAAACCAGGCATGATTTTGGGATGGGTTAATCCTTTGCCAAACAACAAAAAATTAGGGTGGTCCATTTTGAAAGCTGCTGCATACAGCCAAAGGGATACTTATAAAGTTTGTGTAAAATAAAGTAGAGAAAATATTGAGGCAAAAGGCGAAAATGCTGATCATCAGCATTTTCTTCTTTTGCCTCAAAGTTTTTCCAAGCCTTTCATATAAGGGATGTCAAAAGCAAGCCTTGTTTGAGGACTGGTTACAATTGGAATATGGAATTATATTTGCAAAATGGTCTTTCATCATTGGAGTAAAAATACATTTTTCAACTGCGCAGACCAATTTATCAGTAATTTTGGGAGAAAAGAAAGTTTCTCAGATAATTGATTGTTATTTATTCCGGAATGAAAACGCTCTCAACAGTACTTTGATCAATTTTGTGGATTTTGAAAAATCAGTACAAATTGCTAAAAAAGGTTCAAGAACACATTTCTAGTTCTAGAACTGTTCTAGAATGTTAAATGGCTTTTCTAGAACTGTTCTAGAACAGTCCTAGAATTGCCATTGAACATTCTAGAACATTCTATAGCAGTTCTTTAACTTAAATGAACTTTTCGCAGGGCACGTGTATATGACTTGTATGCATCTCCAGTATCACTAATAACCAGTATTTTCTTCTTTTGTCTCAATATTTTTTAGATTTTGTCGAAGCAAAAATCATTCTTATCAGCCTCCAATTTGTTCTCTGCAGATGCCTTTGAATTTTTTTTTTTTTTTGGAACTGTCTAAAATTTTGTTTGTCAGGTATAGAAAAAAGGCATATTATGCAAAAAATTATTTAAATACTGTTTCAAGTGGCATTATGGCCAATATCATCCCATATCATACAATTCTAAAGTTCCCAACTTGAAGAACAGTTCCATATTGATTGAGTGCTCACCATCTGTTCCGCTACATAAGTCATTTCCCCAGTTTGACAATGTGCCAAAGTTATTTAGTTTGATAAAGTATGTCATTTCATTTGAAATGGACTGTATGATAGAGTTTCTCTCCCCCTGTCTATCATTTTTAGGGCCTTATTGGAATACCATAGTTCATCTAATAACTTTTTGTCCTTTGCCAGAAATGATTCTGGTAAAGTTTGGATTCAAACTTATTTGGAATGAGTTACTTATTAGATTTAGATTTATTGCTATAAATGCTTGGCAGATAGATTGTATACCAATGGATTTTGTACAGATTGACAGATGCCTTTATTAGGGGAAGTACTGATGTTAGGTAAAAGTATGAAGTTTTATCTTATACTTTTACAATGAGAAATATGGTAGAATGATAAAGTTTTGCATTTCATTATAAATGAATGTGTATGGTAGAAGTTCTCGATTGTCAATCATCTTTACAACCAAACAGGGTTCTGTATTTCACCTTTTACGATCTCCACAGTCCAATATATTGGCTACAAGTTTTTGCTAGAAGAAATACAGTACAATGATAAGGATTGGCATTTTATTATAAAATTATGGTTGGGTATGATACTATTTCTCTCTACTGTCAATCGTCAAGTTGGTGTATTTCACCTTTTAAGATCTTCTTAGTCCAATATATTATAGGGCTACAAGTATTTAATAGAATAAATACGGTATAATGATAAAGTCTGGTGTTTCATTATAAATGGTCGCGTATGATACTATTTCTCTCCACTGTCAATCACCAGGTTGGTGTATTTTACCTTTAAAGATCTTCTTTGTTCGATATATTGGCTACAAGTATTAAGTAGAAGAAATATGGTAGAATGATAAAGTCTGGCATTTCATTATAAATGGACGTCTATGATACAATTTCTCCCTACTGTCAATCATGTTTAGGACCAGGCTGGAATACTTATTTCCTGTCATAGACAAGTTTAATTGAGCTCTGTCTAACTTATTACACTTCTGGATGGAGTCTAATCTAAATAGAGAACTTGCTTATTTCCTGCCAAATGACTTCTATATTTACTTCAAATGGATCTGGAAGGGTGCATGACACCCAATTTCTCACAAGGAAATATTGAGACTTTTGTATCATATTTATGCTCCTATTTTGATTGAAGATGGGGGCATGTGCTTGTGTAATATTCGACCAAATTTTGGACTTCTCCAACATTTTCGATATCTGTAATGTCATAAATAACGGTGAAGGTATGGCAAGTTTCTTGCCTAAATATGGTAACTACAATAACAGCTTGGACACTGTATGACTCTGATGATTTTAATGCAGCTTCAGAATTCAACCAACAATGTATTTAAACAAAAATATTGTCGTTGTAAATGCAAGACCTCGTATCTCGTTTTTGGAAAATTTTAAAGGGGAGGGGAAAAGGTGTAATAACTTTTCACAAACTGAAACGTTTCACTTGAAATTTTGACATATTGTTCACAAATAATATGTCATTAATACTGAATGGTAAAAATATCTCAAAACCTGAGAGAGTTGTCGAAACTGGGCACAAAAGTTTGAACTTTGGAAATTGCAAGAATCGACATACGAGATTTTGCATTTACACCGACGATATGTCCTTTTTCAGCTTGAATAAATGTCTGAATGTTACTGGATTAATATGACTGGTGTTTTCGTACTGCTGTTTCTTAAGTAGGAAGAGCTGTTGTTGAATGATGTTTGTTTACAAATGTCATGTAAAATCATAGCAATCTACTAGAACAAAACAGTATTGTTAGAAAAATACAAGATTGTCTGTTTAGTGTGAATTGAAAGGCTATGTATGCTGATCGCTTAATATCCAATTTTCATGTAAAGTTTAGCCCTTTCACAAACAACAGAGTTATAAAGCAGTAATTATGAAATGAAAGTTGTTTGAGACAATGAAATCAATGTTATAAACCAGTCAGTGTGTATAATAAAGCATGGAAAATATTGACACAAAAGGAGAAAATGTTGGTCAACAGTATTTTCTTCTGTTGTCTCAATGTTTTCAAAAGTCTTTTGTATCAATTATGTGAAAACCAAGTCTTGTTTTAGAAAGGGTTGTATGAAACCTGCAGTTGACAATTTTTGTCAAAATTATGAGCAAAAAACAACCTTGGTTTTGCATCAGCCTGACAAGACCTAGTGCCATGTCAGTTTTCCCCTTCAGTTTTGTTATTCTTTGATGTTTGGTGATATAGGTTTTGAAGTATATCATCATATGAACGAAAGTAATGAAAAGTCTGGTTTTTAGTTACATAATATTGTTTTTTGGGTTACTCCAGGGAAATACAAGACAGTTTGTTATTTTCGCTACAAACAGTTATACCATGTAAGCTACAGACAGTGCTCTAATAAAAACCTGATATAATCTGCTACAAGGATCGTAAAGGTTGGAGAAATGAAGGCCAGCTACTTGCTTGTCATGCAATCTTTGACCCTTTCCCAAACGGCAAAATTTTCGAGTGATCCACTTCAAAAACTGCCAAAAATGTCAAAATGGATGTTATTAAAGATAGGATTTGTGTAAAATATGGCACAGAAAATATTGAGACAAAAGGAGAAACTGCTGATTATCAGCAGTTTCTTCTTTTGTCTCAATGTTTTCCCAAGCATTTTCTATTAGGGACATCAAAACCAGGTTGTTTGGGAAAGGATGAAGACCCTTTGCCAGACAACACTAGGAATGCTGCAAAGCAGACAAATACCCACAATAGGGACTTTTCTCTGCAAAAGTGATATAGGATTGTGACCTTGACCTTTGTCCTACATGACCCCAAAATAACAGGGCACCTCTCTTGGACAAGAGCAACAACTGTGTAAAGTTTCATGGTCCTATAGGTCAAACAGCTCTGGAGTTAAAGCATGAGAACAGATTTTAAACAAAGTCAAATTGTGACTTTGATTTTTGACCTTCGGGCACCACCTTGGGTCAAGGGCAACTGTACAACTGTGTAAAGTTTCTAGAACCCAGGTCAAATGGTTCTCGAGTAAGAGCACGAAAACGAAAATGTCTATGGATGGACAAATGGATGGATGGATGGACAGACAGACAGACATGGTGAAACTAATATACTTCCCTCTACTTTGTAGGTTGGGGTATAAAAAGGGTACACAGGTTCCTATAAGAGAATGCTTTGGATTTTGAGAAGCATAAGAAGAAAATGCTGATGAACATTTTGCTCTGAAGTTTCAGAGAGGCATAAACTATGAATATACAGGAGACTGTATTTCTTTTCTTCTACAGTTAATAAAGCTGAAAAATATTTGTAATGAATTACTGATAAATTCTATTTTGTATTTGCAGGGTGCTGTTTTGTGACGTTTTATACTAGAAAAGCTGCTTTAGATGCACAAAATGCTCTACACAATATAAAAACATTACCTGGGGTGAGTCTTCTTTCATATAACCTTTACTGGACAGTAACACCTTTTAACACCCCTACTGAATTAAAGGTTGACACCTTTTGACGCCCCTACTGTTTGAAAGGTTAACGCCTTTTGACGCCCCTACTACAGTAGATTTTGAGTGGACACTTTTTGGTGCTCTTGCTGGATATTGGCTTGAAAACCTTGAAGGAAAATTGAGAATGCTGATGACCAAATCAAATCTCTGGATAGTCAAGTAAGTTGTCAGCTGTTTTGCTCTTGATGGCATGCTGAATCCCTTTTGACATTACTCTAAGATTTTACAGAAAAAAAGGAAATTTTCCACGAACCTCTCTCTATCTAGGAGTCTAATTCGGTATTCTGTCTTCCAATAAATACAACCTTTCTTCCTCAACATAGTCTGCCTACAAAGTCAAAAAATGTGACTTTCGTAGGCATTCTCTGAACATGGGCGACTACCATGCCCAATGATATCTTCAAGGCATGGTACGTACGGTTTGCCCGGTAGTCGCCTCTAGCAGGCGATAATGGTTGAAATAAACTAGGTCAAAGGTCATTCGGTACATTTTTCAGACATGCCCCCTAAAATATCTCATAACTTACACATTTATTAAGCTAAAACAATTATTTTGGTACCTAAATAAAGCTAACGATTTGTACTGTCACTTAAAACATCAATATGCAACTTTACGAATTTGTATTTTTGTATTTTTTGATAAATATAACAAAAAAAATGGCCAAAAATAAAAAAAAATAAGTTTTTTCAAAAAGTAAAAAAAATCCTAAAAAATACAAACGGTATGTTTGGATGAATGACATTATAGTTAAAAATTGCCTAGACACATGTTGTTAACTGAAATATATTTGCTTAAAGAATTAGTCTTTGGCTTACCCCTGTAGCCATAGCTAAAAGTGGGTGGGGTAAATTTTCCAAAAAAAATACAAAAAACACAAACATTGGTGTAGCAATACGAACTTCACATAAATGATATTCTACGATATTTTTACGATGTTTTATTGGAAATTCTTGTTAAAAAATAATATTTTCATGAATTTTTATAGCTTTCGATGCATTTTCCTAAAATATGATAAGAATTATAGGGGCAAAAACATTGCTCTAATAAAACAACATTAGAACTATATATAGCTTAAATATCAACATCACTTAGTCAATTCTTTGCCTCTTTTGACGAATACATAGTCATTAAAGGTGCAATTAACCAAATAAAGACTCAAAATAAAACAGAAATTAAGCATAATCAGCAGCTGAAAGTATTCATTTCACTATCTTATAGCTCGCGATAAAAGACCTGGCAGAGCAGCCCTAGCCAATAGGCTGGGTTGCTCTACCAGGTCATTTATCGTGAGGTATACGATCATACGACATTGAAGGTAAGTATTTATGTTTCAACATGTTTTGTTCATTAATGGTGTAGTTTCACTTTGTAAACCGGGCATTTAATTCCATTATTGCAATTTGGGTGATTACATCTGGTAGTCTTACGAGAACATTCGAACATGTGCATAAAATGTAATTAGGAACGGATCATTCCATTCTATGGATTTTTTTTATCACAATCATAAGTCTGACTGCAGTTCTGATATGCGATTATGGTATGCGATAAGAAGATCTTAAGTGCCCATGAAAGTATATATACATGTATATACTTAGATATGTATATTCTGTTTTTATTCGGGAGACAGGGCGGAGCCTTAAAACGGTTCATTACATTTAAGCCAGAGGAGAAACAGCCTTCTCGGTTTACGGTAAATCGTCGGTATTATTGCAAAACATTATAACTACAACGTTAATCAAGCTGTAGTTACGAGGTTTTATAACAATACATTTTACAATTGCACATTCTTTCAATTTCGAAATGTGCTCATGCTCGTACCGCACGTTTTTTCTCTTCTATCAACCAAGGTGCCGAGAAGTAAACTCGTCGAATAACCTCTTTACTTAGCCACACCCTGTCAGGTGAATAAAAACGGAATATACATGCTTCCATTAGAGACAACAGGAGATTCAGTCTTTGGGTCTATCTGATTTTGTTACCAAATACTCTTTAAATTGTTTTAGAAATTAAACTAAATATGATTGTGTATGTGTCTCTAATTATGCAAATCACACGATCTTTAATAAAACGGTACAATCCTTTCCATTTTAATTAACAACTAATGGGTTGTGGAGTTGGCACAAAGGAGCTCTTTGTACATAAATAAGGAAAATCTATGAACCTGGGGTTGCTTTTTAGTATGCTGACGACAATATACCAGACAAGCCTCTGGGCATTGACTAACATGACATAACTAAAAACTCTTCATTCAATTATAATTTTCGTTGTAATCAAATGTGTATCTTTCATTTGTATACGAGTATTGTTGTGCCTTATCATAAAACATACGAAAAAAGTGAATCCGTATGTTAAAAACCTCAGTCATTTTTTTGCATCATAGATCATGCGATTTAATTCAGAAAATCGAACAGGATCGTGTTGTTGTTTACTTGATTGGTCAGTATTTGTGAATGCCGAAATAAATAAAAGTAAAATCAAATGGCTTTTGTATTTCAATTGTGCAGAAATCGAGTTCTTTCATATAAAAAGTATACCTTAATCCTATATTATTACCACAACTCGAAGTCCATTTGCTTGGAAATCTTAACATTCGTCGATGCAAGAGATTCTCAGCATACACATCCATTTGTGAAGTTTAAGGTCACAAAAACCTAGACGCATTTTCATAGGATCAGAGACGTTATTCCAAATATTTTTGAGAATGCACCCATGGGAAAGAACTTAAGAAGTGGGCGTGCTCTTCTACTCCATTAACTGCTAGACTCAACAACAGGTATTGTTTCAGAAGGTCAAAAAGATGAAGGCTTGATAATATCAGTTATTCTTGGATAAACATTTACGTCGCATAAATATTACGATATATTTCATACGTCAATAGATGCGAAATATACCATGCATCTTCGGCGTCATCAGTGGCAACGGTAATTGACAAGGTATTGACTTGCACTGTAACGGGACATGCTGAAGATGGAGGAAAAATTACACAAAGTGTTTGGTATCTAATAACGGGTTGAATACCTTAATCATCTGCCAGATTTGACAGCGCTTTCAGTGAGACCTCTTTTTTGAAAGGGTTGGAGTACGATAAAAGTCTAGAATCGCATGGCAGTTTTGTTTCGTGATCTCAAAACTCTTTAAAGTTAACTCTGGGTATTCTCTCGAGATAATGCTGTGCACCATGCAACTTAGCCTGGATTCTAGTATAACAATGTCTTGCTGTTTCTCTATTCCTGTTCACAGGTACCACAATTTTACATATATCAATGCTTTTGAATCATATTCTTCACATTGTATACCGATGACTAGACCCAGGCTACACACTAAGTTCTACATGTACATAGACTGATACTGACTGAGATGTGGGACTGATAACACAGAGCACCGTGAAGGTGCTAGTTGGGGAGCCTAGTCTCCAATCTGTACCGTGATTCTGTCATTGTGTGTTAATGAGGGATCAAAACGTTTTGAGCCTCGCACAGACAGAACCAGATATTTGTATTAAAACGTTGTTTTTTTTTTTTCACTTAGACTTCTTCGAACTCCATACAATACTATTTTCCCATCTAGTTAGCCAGTGTTTGGTGGTAGCAAAAAGAAGAGGACTCGCCATAGGCTACAGAAAATTGCTCTTCAACACATTTTGGAAATAATTCCAATGGTTCTTGTGGACGTACTTTCTGTCAATTGCCCGTAGAAACAGACTATATTGCTTTTAAAAGAATGGTTCATAGTGGATACAGCTATCGGATGTGCCTGGGTCATAAAAGAACGATTGTCTGGCTTGCCCTTAAAAGTTTTTTCACTTGTGAAATGTGTAGGCCTATGGAAGGATGATTGAACAAAGGTTCTAGCCACTCGAATCTTATCAAACTAGGTCATTGAATTGTGGGACTTTCTAGTACAAGAAATGTCCTGGGCCCACCTTCTTTAAAGCTGCTTTGAATCTAAATTTTGGCCAAGCAATCAAAATTAATTTTGTTAAAAAACACTTATTGAGAAAAATCCATCAGTTTCTATATTTTTCTCCCCTGTGCCCGGTTCTACTGTTTCAAGATAGCACAATGCTTGAAAGAATTGAATACCGGATGTTGCTTTAATGCATCATTAACAGTATTGATTTCATAAAATATATCATTTTTCTACTGCTTTTAGCTGGAACATGCCTAAAATATTGAAGATCTGTCTTGCATATTTTGGAATTTTGGTGTTTGATCCCACTCTATTCTTTAAATCTATAAACACGCTCTGAAGTTAAGCAAAAAATATGAAGGTACAAGTTAATGGCATATCGCATCGATGAAATTGACTTACTTTTTCAGTTCTTATGAAAACAAAAAATATTTTTTGGTTTGACCAAAAGTCAATTTTCAATAAAAAGAAAATGCCATTTTTGCTACTTCTGCATACATCTACATGTCAGGCCCGTAGGAAGCAATTTTATATTGGGACGGCTGAAGCCATTCTTTCTGAATATTTGGGAGGGGGGGGGGGGGGGGCTAAATTTGATTTTCTCTAAAATTTCTCGTAAACTAAGGAAAAATCGGCATTTTTGGCCATTTTTAGCTCCACTGGCCTTCAGGCCAGCGGGCTATTGTCATGGCGCTGTGTCCGTCGTGCGTGCGTCCGTGCGTGCGTCCGTCCGTCCGTCCGTCCGGTCGTCAACTTTTTCTTTAAAAATCTTCTCCTCAGAATCTACTTGATGGATTTCAATCAAACTTCACAGGAATGATCCCTAGGTGGTCCTCTATCAGATTCCTAAAATTAATTCTGATTGAACCAGAAAGTCTGGAGTTATCTGCCCTTGAATTAAAAATTGGCTGTTATGAACTTGTTTTCACTCTAGCCACTACAAATATTTATCAATCAAGACAAAACTTGGTCAGAATGTTGTTGCTGATAAGATCTTGCCTGAGTGCAATTTTCAGCATGATCTGAATATTATTGTCTTGAGTTATGTGCCCTTGAAATTGGTAAAATTACAATTTTTGATCTTATTTTTACTCAAACAACCATATATATCCACCAATCAACAGGAAACTTTCATGTAATCTTACTGGCCATGAGATCTTGCATGTGTGTAATTTTCAGCTTCATTCAGCTTAAATCATGATTTTTCTGCCATTGAATTTGACAAAATTGCTGTTTTCGACTTTGATTTTACACTCTTTTCATCCACAAATATTGAACAATCAGGTCAAAACTTTAAAAAGATGTAGGTGAAGTTAAGATCTTACTTTCGTGTGATTCTTAGCTAGATAGGAATGTAAATCCCTAAGTTGTATGCCTTTCAATTTGACAAAATTGCTAATTGTGACTTTTTTCCACTCTAACAGCCAATCTCACTCCAATAAAGACAAAGCTTGGTAACCAATTGATCGTATATGAATGTATTTTCAGCTTTCTAGTTACTTTGTAATTGTTTTAAGAGCAACAAGACTTAGTATTGAAAAATCTAGTCAAAACTTGGACTTGATATTACAAGAAATTCAGTTTTCATCAGCCATTTGTATTAATTTTGGAATATGGTATTTCCCAAATCTATTTTTAGCTCAAAATCTATTTTTAGAAATATGAAATATTTTGGAGTAATCAATGGTCTGTTAATCTAGATCTGTTTGGAAGATGGAAAATTTTAATTGCTAGTATCATCCTAAGCTGGAATGTTCTACCATTTCCCTTTTACCCTTTCTCAAATGGCAAACATATAGTTTTACTTTCTTTGCTTCAAGAACCAAACATTTTGAACAATCTAGTTTTGTAACTTTCTTTTTCTTTATGAAACACAAGCATTGAACAATCTAATCAAAACTTGGATTAAATATTACATGAAATTCAGGCCTGTGGAGCGACTCAAGACCTTCAGGTCTTCTAGTTTTTTTTTCGGGGGGGGGGGGGGGGGGGGGGGGGGGGGGCAAAGCCTCCGAGCCCCCTGTTCCTACGGGCCTGAACGTAAGAAGTTACTATGCCAATCATCTTTTTTATTTATTGAATAAGCTTTTCTTTGTCTAATGGATTGTAGTTATGCATTCAGTCTTTCCAATCTGAGGCTTTTTAGTGTACAGTAACCCATCAGAATTTATAGGTGGAGAGGCGTAGTAGGCCTAGGCCTATGTGTTCTTCGTGAAACAATGTCAACCATTTCCGAACAAGTGAGTTTTTTTTCTTTTTTATACAAAAGACAAATTGTTCTAGAGTGTTAAATGTTTATTCATTACATTACTTGTAATGTTTTGGTCGCCAAAGTAAATTGTACCAAATTCCTAGGTTATTTGAGTGGGTGGGGCAACTCTTACTCACTTTTTTAACATTTACACCGTGAAAGTCATTGTTTTAAATGTTATTTTTGCAGGTATATACTAATATAATCTATTTAGAGTCAATATCCAGACAAAAGAAATGATATCATTTAAGTTCCATTAATACTGTTGAAATGCCGTGTACACTGTGTAAAAGCAATGATCGTTACAAATCTTGACCCCAGCTGACTTCGAGCTGTATCTGCATATAGAAATAGTGACTTTTTACCATCAAATTCGATTTTAAATGTTTGCTAATGGTTTATAGACATTTTTGAACGTGATTGTGTAATTGAAATCGCAACAATTCTTCACATGCAGCATGATTTCCATTTACACTGCGTTCAAATTTTGCACATTTTTTGCCATTTTTTGCATTTTGCCAAATATTAATGAATGTGCAAATGAGAAAAGTATCATTAACTATATTTTATATGCAAGACAATTTATTGGGCTTTCATTTAAAACCATTTCCGTGCATTTAGACATATGATTGACAGAGTTATACGCATTTAAAGGGGGCTTATGTGAATTTTGCACCCAATGACCTTTGACCTGGTTTTGTGACCTTAATACGGCCGACTGGAGGCGACTACCGGTCTAAGCAAATCAGGCAAGCCTTATACTTTGCAAATAATACATCAAAACTCCATGTTCAAAAAATGCCTACGAAAATGTTTTCTAGCCACTTTTTCAGAATTGGTAGGTAGACTAACATGCCTCACAGCTGGGGCACACTAGCCATTTAAATATACTTGAAAAACTGTGTCAATCTAGCATAAATCTGATGATTGTACAATGATTTCAGAATTTTTTCTGCAGACTTCTTTCTATAAGTCTACTCAATATGACTCTTCCGGTAAATGCAGACTTTCTTCCCATACATGCTAATTTGTTATTTATGTCTTTATTTGTATTACTGCAGGCTCAAAGAACTAATATTGGTACAAACAATGCTTACCTCTTCCTTGTATGAATAACAAATGAGGGAAAAATATATTACAAACTTTCTCCTTACCTTTTGTGTGGCTGATTTTCGTCCCAAACATTTGAAATGCAGCTTTTATAACCCATTCCAAAATGGCAAAATTTTAGGGTGGTCAAATTTGAATAGTGCTGCAGACGACAAAAAATGGATGTTATTAAAGATAAGATTTGTGTATAATATGGGACAGAAAATATTGAGACAAAAGGAGAAACTGCTGGTTATCAGCAGTTTCTTCTTTTGTCTCAATTATGTTTTCCCAAGCCTTTTCTCTGAGGGACATCATAACCAGGCCTTGTTTGGGAAATGGTTAAAGAAGCTGTAGTTATGAGGTTTTGGAAGAACATAATGATGTGCTGATTGGATTGTGTTTCTGTCTGCAATGTTAGCATTGACAATGGTCTAATTTTCATGTCCATTTAATCTCTACGACCATTTTAAGCACTGTTGCAGAATCAATCATGTCAAAACTCTATAGATCTTCGTTATAAATGCAAAACCTTGTATCTCGGTTTTGGAAAATTTTAAAGGGGAGGGGAAAAAGTGTAGTAACTTTTCCCAAACTGAAATGTCTTACTTGAAATTTGGACATATTGTTCTCAAATAATGTGTTAATAATACTGATCAGTCAAAATATCTCAAAACCTGTGAGAATCGTCTACACAAGGCACACAAGTTTGTACTTTGAAAATTGCATCAATCGACATACGAGGTTTTGCATTTACACGGACAAAATGTTTCTATAGGCTTTAAATCTTGCATGGCCAGTATTTTAACAAAAAATCTTTTGTCTCCATAGTTTATGAAATATTAGCAGCGGGTCGGTCCTTTTCATTGGATGTTCACTCTGTATACTGTTGATTGGAATGCAAAGATCTAAGGTTTAAAAAAATATTACATTTCCTGGTTTCAAAGTTAATAAGAGAAAATTTAATGGAAATATACATCATGCGATTCTCTGGAAGCAATAATGGGTAGTTAGAGGAGGAATTTATGGAAAATGTCAGAACAAATACCTACAGCTATCAATTTGAATGCTCCTGGTAGATTATCTAGCTTCAATATTTAACCAGTTCCTGGCAGTGTAAAACTTGGACTGTTCCAATCTTTGTCAGTATCCATTTTGTCTACTGATGAAAAGATTGGTATTGACAAAGAAAGAATTTTGTACAATATAGCTTAGAGGTAAAGGAATGACATGCTGGTTATCAGAATTGTCACCTTTTGTCTTAATGTTTTCCCAAGCATTTTCTATCAGGCTGGTCAAATCCAGGACTTGTGAAAGGGATGAATAGGAAGCTTATATGCGCACAATATTCAGAATAATCTCTGTCTGTGTTGATCTTCAAAACTTATAATCAGGCATCCATATTATCAACAATTTTACAACAGAGTTGGATAAATTGATTTGGATTTGATGACTCTCTCAAGTACTATGGTAATATTGTGGTGGGTGGAGCATCTAACCATGGATACCTGTTATTTCTCTTACCAGTACTAGATCTACCCCTATCGCAAACAAGGCCGGGATTTGACGTCCCTAATAGAAAAGGTTTTGGAAAACATTGAGACAAAAGAAGAAACTGCTGATAACCAGCAGTTTCTCCTTTTGTCTCATTATTTTCTGTGCATTATCGTACACAAATACTATATTTATCAACATTAATTTTGTCGTCTGCAGCAGCTTTCAAATTGGACCAGTCCAAAATTTTTTGGTTCGGGAAAGGGCTACCACAACATCCTCTGACCTCACAGAGTTTCCAGCTTATCAATTATCAAACCATTGGTTGGTGACAATTTTGTCAGAAAGGATATTTGCTGCGGCCGATCAGGCTGGAAACCAGGACCTCACAAGATTAGTGTGTTTCTGATGCGCTACCAACTGCGCTCATAATGGCCAAGACATTCCCCAAGTTTGATAGTAAATTATGAAAGTGAATTTGTTGTATGAACATTTGCCCCAGGAATATAAAGGAATATAAATGGATAAGCTTTTAGCAGCACAAAAAGCTTCATTTCGAAACTTTGAATCTGTCCACTTTATGAAGAAACAAAATAGTTGATGGCAGTAAAACCATCAAAGACAGAAAACTTGAGAAGTTGTTTTATGGTAATATTTTGATTGTTTGCATCACTTAAGTCCAACATTACAGGAGTTCAAGTTACGCTTTATGTCTTTATGTCTCATGGATGTAAAACAATTTCTTCTACATTTAAAGTCTCAGGAGATTTTTGCTAGAATTCTTTTGATATATTATTGCTCTTCATCAAAAACCTGGTAACTGCAGCTTGTTTCAAGCTGCGGTTTCGAGGTTTTTGATGAAGATTTTTGAAGAAAAGCAACAATATCTATTGTCCTTTCATAATGTAACTCATTGCTGCAAAATTATGTCCAATTATATTCTGAAAGTTTAAAACACTTTGATGTTAAATAATTCCTTCTACATAGAAGGTCTCATAGGGACTTTTTTTGCTAGAATTCTCTTTAAAAATGTTTAGTCCTTCCGTAATGTAGCCTTTTTTCATTGCTGCAAATTTAGATGTGCAAAGAATTTTACTCACATACAGTAAGATACAGCTGCTTTTCAACAAAAACCTCGTAACTATAATAGCTTTAAACAAGCTGTAGTTACAAGGTTTTCATTGATAATCGAACATATGTTTTAAGTTTCAGCATTTTGTGCACCATTGAGGTCATCTGAGTATCTATTTGTAGGATTTGTCAGTTGATTTAAATTGGTAACACTATTTTCTTCGTAAATTCCATAAAGGTCAAGGTCACTGGACTAAATCAAGTTTCATTCTCATATTTAAGTATATGTACTTTATCAAAAGGATTTAATGGCATCATGTCTATATTGAAATGCCATGGTGTTACTCTGACCAATTCTTCATTAATGTTCAAGGTCACTTTAAGTAGCTGACCTCTAGAACTACTAGATCATTGGTTAGACAAGATGTCTAACACAGTAAATGAACAGAACATAAGTGAGATTTATGTCAGAGTGATGCCTCATTAAAAACATGATATATATTTACAGCAAGTCTCATACTAAAGACTGAAGTATTACAAGTCCAATTCCAGCATGAATTCGCACTGAACGAATTCTGTATCTTTAGGATGGAAAACATTGAGACAAAAAGGAGAAAAGGCTGGTCATCAGCCTTTTCTCCTTTTGTCTATATGTTTTACAAACCTTTCTTTCGTAATGGTATTTCAAATCAAGTACTCTCTAGGAAGGGGCTAAATGTTAAAGGTCAGTTAAATAAAGTAGCTTAAACAAAGGTAAGACAACATGTCTAACACAGTAAATGAACAGAACAAAAGTGAGATTTATGTCCGAGTGATGCCTCATTAAAACATGATGTATGTTTTCTAACGGATCATTAGAGAGCCAAGTATTTGTTTGTCTTACTGGGTAGACTATCTCTGGTCAATTCATTATCTTCATGATTGGTCTAGGTCTTGGGACACTTGTATCTTGTTTATTATTTCATTTTTAAAAGGACACTCATTTCTAGGGGGACTGATTTGTGCAGTGGTAATATGTTGGATTTGAATCTCAGTTTCTATCTTCTTCCATTCCATTTTGTGCATCATTTCAAAGCCAAGTATTTGTTTGTATAACTGGACAGACTATCTATCTGGTCAATTCATTATCTCCAATGTGTCTGTGGGCTCCGGACACTTTTGTCTTGATTATCATGGATTATGCTGGAAATGCAGGTCAAGCTATCATATGTAAACAATGAAGTCTCATTTCCAGAAAGATGGATTTGGTGCAGTTATAACATTTTGTACATGAAACTGAGTTTCTATCCTCTTCCACTCCAGTTCTATGGATCATTAGACAGACAAGTATTTGTTTGTCTTACTAGACAGACTGAATCTATCTGGTCCATTCATTATCTCCAATGATAGGTACATGTATATGGCCTCAGGACACTTATGTCTTCTTTATCATGGATTATATTGGAACTGCAGAATAAGCTATCATAATGTAATCAATGAAGTCTCATTTCCAGAAAGATGGATATGGTGCAGTTGTAACATTTTGTACTTAAAACTAAGTTTCTATCCTCTTCCACTCCAGTTCTATGGATCATTAGACAGACAAGTATTTGTTTGTGTTATTGGACAGAAAATGTATCTGGTCAATTCATTACCTCCAATGATTGGTCAAGGGATCTGCACACTTGTGGATTGTATATAATCTCATTTCCAGGGGGATGGTGCAGTTGTAACATCTCTTGCGAAAAAAGTTCAAGAATGCATTTCTAGTTCTAGAACTGTTCTAGAACATTAAATGGCACTTCTAGAACTGTTCTAGAACAGTTCTAGAAGTGTCATTTAATGTTCTAGAATATACTAGAACAGTTCTTGTACTGTTCTATAATGTTAAATGGCACTTCTAGAACTGTTATAGAACAGTTCTAGAAGAGCCATTTAACGTTCTAGAACATACTAGAACAGTTCTTGAACTTAGAATACCTTTTCACAGGGGATGTTGGACTTAAAAATAAATTTCCATATCGTCAGTTACAATAAAAAATTTTGAAACTGCAGCTTATCCAAGCTGTGGTTACGATGTTTGCGAACGTAACTGACAAATCTATGACTATTTTTGTGGATCATTAGAGAGGCAAGTATTTGTTTGTCTTATTTAAAAGACAGATTATTTATCTGGTCACTTCATTAACTCCATTATTGGTCTGTGTCTCTTTGCAGGATAGCTCATTATCTGCTTC
This sequence comes from Fragum sueziense, assembly GCA_963680895.1. Taxonomy (NCBI): domain Eukaryota; kingdom Metazoa; phylum Mollusca; class Bivalvia; order Cardiida; family Cardiidae; genus Fragum; species Fragum sueziense. The sequence continues at coordinate 52,641,018 of OY804595.1, forward strand.
CCATAAAGAAAGTTTTTTGGGGCTATGGAAGAAAAAGATTTGCAATCCATTGAATTGAAATAATTTCTGGGAATTCAAAATTATTGTCTTAACTGAGTGGATGACCAACTAAAACAAATATTGTAATTATTCTAATAAACGCCCATATTCTAATTAACGCCCATCCCCCAAATCTCGGTTGAAAATTTGCTTATTTCAAGCACAATTTTAGCGAAAAAGGGTGATTCTAATAAACGCCCACCCCCCAATTCTGGATTAAAGTAATGCAAGTCATAAACAAATATCAATTCCAAAAGCAATGAAAAAGAGGATGTCCAGCCCTCATTCTGTTTGCAATGAAGAAATTCCATCAGAAAATCACATTTTGCAGTCCTTATTACAAAACATTGCCAAATTCAACTTGCTGAACTTTGAGTCCATGAATTAACACTTGATTTGCAAATTTTGACTACCAAAATTAGAATACCTCTAATAAATGCCCACCCTCTACTTTACCATCGATCATGTTTCTAATAAACACCCGGGCGTTTATTAGAATAATTATGGTATTTTATGTAAAATTGATGAAAAACATCAAGAAGAATTTTAAGAGCCGAAAGTGTTAGACAGTCGTTAAGGTAGTCTACCCCTAATGAAATTCACGCAACGTCGCAATTATTCGGGCGAGATCCAAAACATTCTGCAGTGGAACTTTCCACCGCCGAAGGTTTATGACCGCTCCCGAATAAGTTCGGATTGGTAACAACAAAGCTCGAAAAAATTAGTAATCTCAAAATGGCCATGTTACGGGTATTCTGTCTTAACATGGAGATAAAGATGGACAAGTAATTACAAGTTACATTATAAAACAAATGCTGTTTGTTAATCATAAATTGTTAATATTTCCTAGAATTTCCCCACATAAAAACAACACATAAAAGTAAAAGATAATAGAAACGAAGCTTTAGGGCATTGTACTTCTTTATGAAATGCTGCCTGTATGCTTTTGGATGGGTGCATTTGATTCTGAACTTTTTCTTTTGAACTAAAATCATAAAACTGGTGAGCTTGACTCTTTCCCAAACAAGACCTGATTTTGACGTCCCTAATAGAAAAGGCTTGGGAAAACATTGAAACAAAAGAAGAAACTGCTGATAACCAGCAGTTTCTCCTTTTGTCTCAATATTTTCTGTGCCATATATTAGACAAATCTTATCTTTAATAACATCCATTTGGTCATTTGTGACAGTTTTTGAAGTGGATCACCCTGAAATTTTGACGTTTGGGAAAGGGTTAAACAGAGGCTTTAACAGTGAAACAAGTGATTAGATCAGCAATTTGCCAAAAGATTAGAGATGCACAAAAGGGCATTCATGCTTTATGATGTGGGGTAGAAAAAGCCATTCTCAAAATGTTCTCTTTTAGATTGGAATCAACCAGTTTTGTTACTTGCTAATGTTGATTTTACAGATCAATTTCCCATTAAATCTTTTCCTAATCATCTCTGGTTTTGATGGTTCTCTTTAGAACGCTCTGCAAAACATTGAGAGAAAGGAAGAAATTTCTGATTGTCAACATTTTCCTTGTTTTCTTGTAAAGTTTACTACCTGTTTGGGGGAAATTGTATTGATTTTGTCTGATGCACACGGGTGGTATAAACAGAGAAACTAGCTCCAAAAAGAGTCAACGGTATTTTGTTTCCTCGTGATATCCGGCCTTTACCGAGGTAGTTGCATAGAGCGAAAATCTGTAAACAAAGGTAGGTCACAAACACATTTTTCTACAATCATTTCTTTTACAACGAGTTATTGAAAAATCTGGCGATGCTGTAATATGAAGAAATGGTCTAAGTTTGTTGTGCACGAGAATATACGTTGTTAGTAAGCAGAGTTTGAATACAATTGTTGAAAAACATTTCAAAATCGAAAATTCAAAGTTTTTACTTTCGATTTTGAAATGTTTTTCAACGATTGTATTCAAACTCTGCTTACTAATACCGTATATTCTCGTGCACAACAAACTTCGACCATGTCTTCATACTACAGCATCGCCAGTTTTCTCAAAAACTCGTTTTAAAAGAAATAATTGTAGAAAATGTGTTCGTGACCTACAAATTTTCGCTCTATGCAACTACCTCTTTTTGGAGCTAGTTTCTCTGATTACCACCCGTGATGCAGTTCCTTTCTTTTTGGTCAAGTCTTAATTTTTTTTTTGATTAGATAAATTGCATGATTGCATAGAAAGATAGCAGAAATTCAAATTTTGTCGTCAGAGTAATTCAGAAGCTTCAAAGCTGTTTGATGTTGTATTTCTGCATGAAAATTCTCAAAATGTTCTTTCAAATGTTCACATTTCATTTAGATTGCAATCCCCTGGTTTTGTGACTGACTACTGTTAATTCTAGAAAGCAATAATCCATTAAACAATCAGGCAGCTGTCAAACTGGCCATAAACTTGTACAATTGTGCAGCTTTTATTGAAACAACTTTGGTCAATGATTAATGTCAGCAAATTCTTCCACAATAGAATTTAGGCAAGAGTTTTCTGAAGACTTAACCCTTTCCCAAACAGCAAAATTTTAGACTTGTCCAAATTCGAAGATTTTGCAGTTGACAATTTCAAGTTGATGAAATTTTAAAAATCTTTCTTTTTGGGGTTAGAAAACATTGTGGAAAATGAAAAAATTGCTTGTTACAAGTAATTTCTGCCTTTTCCGCAATGTTTTCCCAAGCCTTTTCTTGTGAGGGCGTTAAAAAGCGTCTATGTGTGGTAAAGACTTAACTTTGCTAGTTTGTGTTGAACATATGGTTTGAAATAAGTGAATACCACTTATTCTAGTGGGTGATTTCAGCCGATGCCTGCACAGCACGCTGATAGCGTTAATAATTCTCAGCCCTGAGCCTTGTGTCTCTCATGAGGGTATCCAGCATGGTTGTCTTTGCTTGTCCTGGCACTAGTCTTGTCAGATACATGAAAACAAATAAAGAAAGAAAAATGCAATGGTTACAAAGAAATGTTCTCATGACATTTCACTGAGGAAATGACATTTTGATGCAAAATGAAAAAAAGAGAACATTAAGGAAAGAGTTCAAAATCCTATTTATCATTCAGAGTTATAACAATTCTTTTCTATGTCTATGTCCCGGTATTGAAAGAACGGGGCATATTGTTTTATTCTTGTCTGTCCATCTGTCTGTCCCTCTGTCTGTCCCTCTGTCTGTCCGAAAACTTTACATTTGCCTTTTCTCCAAAAGTATTGGATGTACAAAGCTCAAACTTGGTATGTAACTTTCTTTCAATGATATCTATCTGCTCTATGCAATATGACCTTCCTCAAGGTCATCCATTAACCCGTATGAACCCTTATAGAGACATTTCAGAATTTTTTGTCATAAATTTTACTTTTATTTTTATCTGAAAGAGCATATTTCCTTATGAAAATTCTGAAAATTTCAAGCCAAAATATTGCACCGTTTACGAGAATTTTTAGCTCACCTGAGCACGAAGTGCTCAAGGTGAGCTATTGTGGTCGCTCACTGTCCGTCGTCCGTCTGTCTGTCTGTCTGTCCGTCCACAATTTCGTGTTTACACTCTAGCATCTACAAATATAAGCCAATCTTGACCAAACTTGGTCAAAACATGTATGGCCATAAGATCTCGGATGAGTTCGATTATGGGTCAGATCGAACTAGAAAGTCAGGAGTTATCTGCCCTTGAATGCGAAAAATACTTAGTTTTGACATTGTTTACACTCTAGCATCTACAATTATTGATCAATCAAGACAAATCTTGGACATAACATTGCAGACCATAAGATCTTTGATGAGTTTGATTTTCAGTCTGATCTGACCAGAAAGACGAGAGTTATGTGCCCTTGAATTCGACAAAATTGCCATTTTCTGCTGTTTTCGACCTTGTTTACATTCTATAATCTACAATTATTCATCAATGAAGACAAAACTGGGACAGAATGTTGGGGACCAGAGGATCTTGGATGAGTTTGACTTTCAGTGTGATTTGATCTGAAAGTCGAGAGTTACTTGCCCGTGAATTTGACCAAATTGCCATTTTTGGCTGTTTTCGACCTTGTTTACACTCTAGAATCTACATTTATTGACCAATCAAGACAAATCTTGGACACAATGTTGGGGACCATAAGATCTTGGATGAGTTTGGTTTTCAGTCTGATCTGATCAGAAAGTCAAGAGTTATGTGCCCTTGAATGTGACAAAATTGCCATTTTCGGCAGTTTTCGACCTTGTTTACACTCTAGAATCTACAATTATTCATCAATGAAGACAAAACTTGGACACAATGTTGGGGACCATAAGATCTCGGATGAGTTTGACTTTCAGTGTGATTTGATCTGACAGTTGAGAGTTACTTGCCCTTGAATTTGACCAAATTGCCATTTTTGGCTGTTTTCGACCTTGTTTACACTCTAGAATCTACATTTATTGACCAATCAAGACAAATCTTGGACACAATGTTGGGGACCATAAGATCTTGGATGAGTTTGGTTTTCAGTCTGATCTGATTAGAAAGTCAAGAATTATGTGCCCTTGAATTTGACAAAATTGCCGTTTTGGGCTGTTTTAGACCTTGTTTACACTCTAGAATCTACAATTATAAATCAATCAAGACAAAACTTGGACACAATGTTGGGGACTATAAGATCTCGGATGAGTTCCATTTTCAATCTGATCTGACCAGATAGATGAGAGTTATGCACCCTTGAATTGGGCAAAATTGCCATTTTTGGCTGTTTTCGACCTTGTTTACACTCTACAATCTACAATTATTAATCAATCAAGACAAAACTTGGACACAATGTTGGGGACCATAAGATCTCGGATGAGTATGATTTTCAGTCTGATCTGACCAGTCTGGTGTGATCAGAAAGACGAGAGTTATGTGCCCTTGAATGTGATTAAATTTCCATTTTTGGCTGTTGTTGACCTTGTTTACACTGTAGAATCTACAATTATTTAAAAAAAAAAAAAAAAAAAAAAAAAAAAAAAAAAAAAAAAAAACAATGTTGGGCACCATAAGAGCTCGGATGAGTTTGATTTTCACAACGTTATTGACCATAAGTTCATATTTAGTCTTAAAGTCATAAATATCAATTGAATTGAACCTAAGTGTTGCTCATATCATTCTGGTTCAGGTGAGCGATATAGGACCATCATGGTCCTCTTGTTTATTTATGTGTTAAAATTGAACAAATTGTTGTGGACAACAGTTCGGATTTATATGCAATTTATCGATTATGTCTCAACTTTAAATGCGCGTTTCTCGCTTATTGGCAACAACTTCAAAATACTAATAGTATTTATACTCATTAGAATAACCAATCTTGGCATCAAGACATACTTTAAAAAATTGAAATTGGAATGAAATGTCCCTTTAACATGAAAACTTATCATTTTAGAAAAATAGCCATTTCGGGGGCATTTGCGTTTCACTAATTAACACATCTTGTTCTCTATGTTTTCACAAAATGTTTTAGGAACGAACATCAGTATCTTTTATTGTTTGGAAAATAATTATTACTATGGATTTTTCAATCAAAACACTTTTTCTGTGGATCTAAGGATTTGGCATTAATTAAAATGTAGTGTGACTAAAGAGAACTTTGTAGAATTTGCTCATATTATGTCTTTGATGTCAAAACAAATGCCATGTCAGTAGAAAATTAGGCTTTCTAGAATAACAAAAATTAAATATTGGTCCAATTTGAAAGGAGTTCAGCTCCAACACTTACTTTTCCATTTGGTGATTCTTACATAATGCCATCTGAAGAAAAGACAAATTCAAAATTAGTCTGTTCACAGTGGATAATCATGTGATACAATATTTTCAGAAAATCTTCAATAATTTTGTTAATATGCGACCGATTTGAATTTGGTTTGAAGCAAAGAATGTGGACAGATGTCACGCATTAGATGGACGTAGTTGATTTATGAAAAATCAACTGATAAAAAAGTTATTGAAGATAAACCAAAATTTTGGTTTATCTTCAATAACTTTTTATCAGTTAATTTTTCAAAAATCAACCACGTCCATCTAATGCGTGACGTCTGTCTACGCTCTCTGCTTCAATCCGAATTCAAATTGGTCCAGTATGTACAAAGTTATTGAAGATTTTTATGCTCCCCAAAAAAATTTCGGGGGAGCATAATTATAGTCGCCACGCTGTCCGTCCGTCCGTCCGTGTGTCCGTCCGTGTGTCCGTCCGTCCGTCCACAGCCAGATCTCAGCAACCCTTGGACCAAATTCAATGAAACTTCACATGTGAACTCCCTGGGATATTCCCTAGGGACTTTTTTCTCCGTTTTGAAATTTGAGGCTGCGTCATGGGAAAAAGGTGCCTTAATGTCAAAATTAGTTTTTCTCTAATTTCTCTTCATCTAATGAACAGAATTTAATGAAATTTTGTGCTTATGTTATAAATGAGATGTCCTAGACCATATTCTATAAATAATGTGTGTACAAAAAATCTGTCATGGGAAAAGGGGGCTTAATGGATGATAGTTTTTATTTTGTGACAAACACTTATTCAGGGAGCATAATCTGTCTATGACGGCTCTTGTCTAAAATTGTTGTGTCACATGATTACCCAATGTGATAATGCCATCTGAAGAAAGATAAATTCAAAATTAGTCTGTTGCAGACTTGTAGTGTAAATAATTCCAGTATCAGAGAACGCAATAAAATTATTTGAACCAGGATCTGGAAAAACGTCCCTTTAAGCTTTTGAGCCCAACATAGATCCCGATCAGCCTGTGCATACGCACAATCTGATCAGGATCCATGTTGTTCTCTAATAGCTTCATCGTGACCTGTAGTAGCTTAAATAGAGCAGCATGGATGCATATTGGACTGCATTTGAAGACAGGCTGATCTGGAAACTCGATTTTCAAAAATGCTTTAAGGGACGTTTTTCCAGATCCTCGCTCATTTGTGTGACTAGGTTTCATTACCAAGGAGACTACTCCTGTTGGGGTCACAATAAAATCTCTACTAGACACTCACACAATTAACTTGTCTCAGGTTCTTATTGTTCATGTGTTGCTACATGCAGCCTCCTAGGACAAGACAAATAATTATATAGAATACAACTTTCCCTAATCTTATTCAGGGGGGGATTTTTGCAATACTTATTCACCATCACACCCTCTACCTTACTATCAGGGCCCATGACCCTGACTTTACTATATCCGGAGTTATGCCCCCTTTATATTAAGCAACTTAGAAAGTTGAGTGTGCTGTCTTCGGACAGCTCTTGTTTAATGTTATTTTTGTACACCGAGTGACAGATCAGATTTGTCAACCATTTATGTTATATGATCAGCTTCAAAACAGTGGTGTAATACTTGAGTAAAGCCTCTCTTACAACTGGTCGTGCATGCTCCTGCATGCGGTCTGCGTCTAAAACTTATGCATATATATAAGTCATGCAATGAATGCACATGCAAGGTACGGTTTTCGTGGACGCAACGACGACACAGAGTTCATGTAGCAAAGAATTTGCCATATAATTCTTTAGCCTCTTCTTCAACCTGTCGTGCGTCCTTATAAATCATGTGTTTTAAAAATCTCCGAAGACGCACGATTTATAAAGAGGCAAGTTGGGTTGTAAGAGAGACTTAAATTTGATGGAAGCACAATAATGCACAAAAAGAACTGTATTTGAAAGCCAAATGCTTTAGTATCAGAACTGGCTTAAATTTGTCTTGAATATTCATTAGGGAAATATCTTTGCCTATAAATCTTGTACCAATATAGACTGGAAAATTGAAAATTATATGATATAAAGCTTAAAAATCTTCAGGGAAAATAGTTGCCATTGACAAAATATTCAGCAAAATAAGGGCTGAAGTAAAGAGTTGCCAATTTGGAGCATCCAGACATGTCTTGGCTTCTCTTTCAGTTAAATTAACTTCCTAATTTTGGTTCCCTAATAACCAGCTTGTTAGACTTTTGAATCTTGCTTAGTCTGAAAATTGGCTCCAAATTTGTTGCGGCTGAAAATTGGCTTCCGTCTTGGTGGTCCTAAAAATTGGCTATCTGTAGAAAATCTTATTGAAGCATAATGTTGCTGTAGAAAGATTTGATTTATTGGGGTTTTACGTAGTTTTCAACTTCTATGGTCATATCGCGGCGGCTGGAGCACCTAACCGTGGGTTCCTGGTATTTCTTGCACCAGTACAACCACAATTTCCAAACTGAGCCTCCAGCTGCTCTCTCACATAGATGATTCACACTCATTTGTGAGAGACAAATGACTTTTGTCAAATGTAAGAATGGATACTGGCCGAGCAGGGGTTGGAACTCGAGACCCCTGGATTGACAGACACCGATGTAACCGACTGAACTATCTGAGCTCGGCCTGCTGTAGAAAGAAGACGTGTCAAAAATCGATGTTATATATTATAATAAAAATGAAGAAATTGTGAAAAAAATATCATGGTTCCTTGTGCTATGACATTGATTGATTCTGCAGCTCCTTTCTATCTTTACGTGCCTCAATTTTTTTTATGGGGGTGGGGAGTTGTGATGAATATAGTAACTGCAATATCAGAAATAAAATGTAAACAATGAAGTATTGGACCGTATTCAGTCAACTTTCTTTTTCACTTGAAAAAGTAAAAAGTAAATAAAAACTTTTTGCCATTATGATATGGTATAAAATTAGTCATGAACAATTCTGGCAACAAGTTCTCACAAAATGCAAATAATGTCAGACTGCCTAATGGAAGCCAGAAAAAATAGATAGATTTTTTGTGATAATTGCAATATTCAAACAGAGGAATGTGTGCGGTAGTTATATTTACTAGAAAATAATGGTAATTATACACAATTAGTGGATTATTATGTGGAAAAATGTAGTAATGGTGCTCAGACATGCACTTCAGCAACTGTTGGTAACCCTACTTTGTGGACATTGCAATGATACTGTTCTCTGCCTGTTTTATTAGATGAACATGATTAATATATTGTTTGTTATCAAACATTTCTTCTTCTACCTTAATGTTTTCCTTATTGTCCCTATGAGGAACATCTAAACCAGCCATACATTTAGTTTGCGCTACATCCACCAATAGCATAGCAGTACTTTGTGGACATTGCTATGACATTATGCTTTGCCTCTTACAAGAACATGTTCATCAGTTTCTTTCGCTTCAATGTTCCTCCAGGGATGTTTGAACCATGGATTGGTTTGGCAAGGAAAAAGACGATTCCTAACCTTATGTTTTTCCTGTCAAACTTTTGTGACCTTTGATGAACATCTTAATTATTATGATCTTTCTGAATTTTACCCTCTGTATAAATTTTAATTCTGGGAAAAAAACTAGGCAGGTGTTGATATTTTGATAGGTTGTAGCTGTACAGTGTTCTTATCATTCTGCGAGGTGTTTATTGTCTTGGAAAAAGTTTTTATCACTGTTTAACATGGGTAGGGAGAGTTCTACTGGAGAAGCACTGGTGGGGACTCGGCCAAAGCAAGGGACTTTTTTTCGCGAACAATGTATTCCGTTGGTGTTGTTATAAAATGTCTTAACTACGGCTTTATCGAAGCCGTAGTTACGGGATTTTATAACAACACCGACAGTTTGTCAATGCAAAATGGTGAACCCGGTCTGTTTTTAGAACAAGTTCATTGTCATTAGAAAAAAAATCTATAAACTCACATTTAAACCCAAAATATCTATACCTTGTTGTAGCGAAAATTGTTTTAGTTCACCACCAGTGAGAAGAACATCCTTGCTTTTCATCAAAAACATCGTAGCTACAGCTTGTTTAAAGCTGTAGTTACAATGTTTTTGAAGAAAAGTGGTGACATGGGAAGGATAGATTTCAAGTAGTGTTTTGCTTGCTAAGAACAGTTTAAGCATCTTACATTTCATTTTACATCTATGAAAGATGAAGCAGGTGTTTTAACACCATGATAGGTTGTAGCCCTGCTTGTTCTTATCACTCAGCAAGGTGTTTATTGACTTGAGAGAGTTTCTATTTGGGTAGTTCGCTGAGGGGATAGATTTCAAGAAGTAGTTTGCTTTCTGAGAACAATGTTGCTCTGTAAATAGCTCTGTTTTGCTCCTTACAAAGGCGGGCAAATGCTTTTAGAATGGACCTAATGACAATCAAAATATGCTCAAAACAGATCCAGCAAATTTAAAGTCAATTGAAATATCAAACATGGCTGTATACTTTCATAGAAAGGATAGAAATATGTTTTATTGCCTTCTACTGAACAGTGTTGCTGTGATGAAAGCTTTGTTTTGCTTCTTACAAAGGCAAGCAAATGCCCTCAAGAAAAAAAGACCTATTGACAATCAAAATATTCTTGAACAAAATCCTATTGACATACAAAACATGACAAATGCTTGCATGGAAAGGATAGAATTCAGTTGTATTTTGCTTCTTTAGAACAGCGTTGCTGTGATGAAAGCTTTGTTTTGCTTCTTGCACATGTCTTTCTACAAGGTGATTAAAGCCCCATCATATGAGATATATTTGTAAAATATACTAACCAAGGGAATGTACTCTATTATAGAGGACTTCATCTTACAAGTTATTACTTCTCATAGACATGATAGTAATGTAATCAAAGCGGAACAGATAGTGTTATACAATGTAAAATGTTAAACATGTTTTTTTGTATATTTAATGAAATAGCTGCCAATTTGGTAGTTAAAAGTTGCATGGCTGATAATATTATTTTCCGCTTGAAAAAAAAACTGTACTGAATGAAAAAAAAAAAGAAACATGTTTAGAAGACAAAATTGATGTCCCTAGAATCAAGAGATATATAATATGAAAGAGTAGTTAATTTAGATATGGAGAGATTAAAATAATACCTGCATATAAAATATCTTTTGATTTAAGCAAACTGATTGTCAGACAATGTTCCCATATAAGTGTATCATGCCTGAAAAAATTTGAGGCAGATTGGTGTAATGGTATTATTATTCCTGGGCGTAGCCAGAAATTTATATTACACACGAGTGCTGTAGGCCCGAGAGGGGGAGAGCACGAGAGGCGGTATCCCCTTTCTTAATGGGCTTCACCCCCCCAAGAAAAATTGAATTGTAAGACTTGTTTTGTGCATTTTGAGACGTATTATGCGTGTTATGCATAATGGGTGCTACGCCCTTGTTATTTTGGACTTGTTACTTCAGAGCTGCTGGTTTCACTCGAGCCTCCCCCCCATTTAACCATTTGAATGGTATATTAATCATATTTATGACCTAAGCTGTTGAGTGGGACATGAAACTCTATTTTGGTGAAAAAAAATAAACGAAAATCACAGAATTGAAAATTCTGCAGAAAATGACGAAGCCACTGTACCAATGGACTAAATAACATACAATTTGATAGGGATGAGGAGCAGAAAATTATGTAGGTGCAGTACCATGGATAAACCAAATAACATGGAAATTGATTAGGATGAGGAAGATATTTTTTTACCATCATTGTTGATATACATCTGCATTCAGACTGGAGTTGGAATGATGCAATCACTCTAGCAGAATGGGAAGTTGTTTAAGTTTGCCTTTGTTCTTGCACTCATTTGTTTATTCGGCTGAACCTGTGTGTTAATGCATTTTGCAAGCGGAGAAAACGGCAATAGGTTTGACAGTTCCGATTTGAATGCTGCTGCAGATGACAAAATTGCTGTTGATATAGATGGTATTTGTGTATAATGTAGCATAGAAAACATTGAAACAAAAGAAGGAAATGCTGGTTACCAGCATTTTCTTCTTTTGTCTCAATGTTTTCCCAAACCTTTATTTCAGGGAATCGAAAACCAGGGTTTGTTTGGGAAAGGGTTAATGCATTTTGCATGATTTTGTGACTCTATTATGGGATATAGGTTTGTACAGCTACTATATTGCTGCTTTTCATCAAAAACCTTGTAACACCAACTTAAAACAAGCTGCAGTTACAAAGTTTTCGATAAAAAGCAACGATATGTAAGCCGTTGAATGATTCTGCTGAAGGGATCTGTCTGCAAATCTGCAACAGGGCAATAGATTATAATGTGATATTTGAACATGATAGAGAGGAGCTCAGACAAAGTAAAAACTGTCGTATGCAGCCAGCTGAAGGACAGACCAAAATTGGCCACATTTGGCAGTTGGCTGCTTGGGGATATAGGTAAAGAGCAATTAGGACAATTAAAGCTGGCCACTGACCACATATGGCAGTTTATTGCTATACACATGCAGTTACTTTAAAGAGTAAAATTGCATGGGGGTACCTGAACTGGCTGCATACGACAGTTTGGCTGCTATTCACAGGTGGCCACTAGCACAGTTTCCACTTTGTTATGTAGAAGTCTGTCAATCCAGGGGTCCTGAGTTGGAACCAACCCTCGACCCACATGTATCCATTCTGACAGTTGAAAACAGTCGTTTGTATCTCACCAATGAGTGAATCACCTATGTGAGAGAGCAGCTGGAGCCTTGGTTTGGATATTGTGGTTTACTTGTTAAAGAAATACCAGGAATCCATGTGTAGGTGCTCCAGCCACCAGGATATGACCATAGCAGTTGAAATCAGTGTCAAACCCCTATAAATCAAATTAATTCAGACTAGAACAAACAAATTGCTTTACAAGGTAAAACTTTTCTTGTACTCAAATACAAAAAAAAAACACAACAGCCCCTGCGAAAACTGTTAGAACAATTCAAGTACATTTCCTATGATGTTCAAGAACAAATGACAAGAATTGCTCTAGATCTGTTCAAGTTCACTTTAAGAAATGTTATATTGGACAAATTTTTAAGAACACACTGTTCTCAATAAGTTCTTAAAAACTTTTCTAGAACAGTCCAAGAACTAAATTACATGAACATTACAAGAACTGTTATTCTTCTCACAGTTCTTGACCTGTTCAGGTAACATTTTAAGTATTTTTTTTAAATGTACTTGAATGGTTCTTGAATACTTTTAAGAAAAGTTTAAGTACTGTTCATGTGTCCTCTTTTCCGAACTGTTCTTGAATATTTCAAGAATCATACTGTCCAATATAACATTTCTTAAAATGTTCATGTACACAACTTGAACACTTTAATTACATCAGTACAGTTGTAGTACTTGAAGTGTTCCAAATCAATTTAGCCCTTGAACTGTTCTTGAATCAATTAGGAACAATACCATTTTTTTTTCTGAACTGTTCTTGAATAATTCAGGAATAGTATATTGTCCAATATGACATTTCTTGAAACGTTCTTGAACACAGCTTGAACACTTTCGTTACCTTATCGAAATAAATTTCATGAATCGATCAGGAACAGTTATTAAACTTTTCAAGAACATCAGTTCTTAAATTAACCCTTTCCCAAACAAGACCGGGTTTTGATGTCCCTATTAGAAAAGGCTTGGGAAAACATTGAGACAAACGAAGAAAATGCTGATAATCAGCATTTTCTCCTTTTGCCTCAATGTTTTCTGTGCTATAGTATTCACACATTTTACATCAAGTAACACCCATTTTGTTGTCTGCAGCAGCTTTCAAATTAGACCACCCTACAATTTTGTTGTTTGGGAAAGGGTTAAAATTGAATGTTACATGGACACTTAAAATAATGACCTGGTGACCACAGATTTTCTTTCAGAGAAAACTTTGGAAAAATTTCTGAGCAGAGCATGGAATCTGTACCCCAGAAAACCAAGGAAAACATGGTAAACTTACCATAACAATATTACTGGATTAGAAATGTGGGTGGGGTATGATTGGTAAAAGTCAAAAGTCAAAAGATCACTCACCAAAATTGAAGCTTTGTTTTACTTGGTCTTCTCAATAAGCAAGCTTCTATATTCTTCTAAAATTCACTAAATCTATGTAACATAGGTGAAAATCTTTATAAAGAATATCTTTGGAAATTACAAATTAAGAAAATACTTTCCCTCCCACTTTAGCAACAGGAAGTTTACACTAGAAGACAACAACAAAAATAGACTGGAGGTATTTTCACAAGCACTGCTAAGAACTTTTTAAGAACACATTTTGTTCTTAAAAGATCCCTCAAATGCTCAGGAACATCTTTAAGATACTTCTGGGACAAACATATTCTTAATATATCCTTTAAATGTTCTTATAATATCTTCAAGTCACTTGAAGTGCAATGTGTAGAGCATTTTAAGAACATCATTTGTTCTTAAAAAGTCTTTGAATTATTCAAGAGCATTTAAAGTGCTCTTTTGAAACAAATATGTTCTTAACATGTTCTTAAAATGTTTTAGAAGTAATATCAAAGAGCAGTACTTGAACCTTTAAAGAACACACTTTATTCTTAAAATGTTTTTGATATGATCTTAAACTCAATTTAGAACAGTTCACGAACATAATTGGGATGAAATTGTGCCAAAAAAGTTCTTGAATTGTCCAAGAATGGTTTAATGACACTTTAAGAAAACCAAAGGTTCTTCAAAAGTTCTTGAACTGTGCCAAAGATGGGTACTTGAACAGTTCATGTACAGATGTTCTTAAAAACTTATAAGAACAGATTAAGAACTTTTCGCAATGTTCAAGTGCTGTTCTTGAACTACTCATAAGCATAAGAACAGCAATTCGCAGGGGAGGAGATTCAATTAAGAGACTCGAAATAAAGGTTGCATATAAGTAATAATAAAGACAAAATTAATCCTCAATCATTTGTATGATTAACTTTCCAAAGAATTGAAAACAGTTTGAGTTAGAATAATTGCATACAATGTTTTAGCTGGACTATTTCTTAAGCTGCAATACCAAGAATACAACAGACAATTAAGCATAGAGATAGTAAGACAAATTACATGTATATAAAGTTATAAGACAGACAAGATTAATCCACGGTAATTTGTATGAACTGCACTCAGAACAATTTGAGTAAATATGCATGCAGTATGTGAGCTGCCATCTTGTGACATATTAGATGGATCAGATTGTGTCCTTGATAGATTGATTAGTGGATAGGAACTTTTTGTCTGACAATTTGTTTTGACCCTTTCCTAAATAGCTCTTTTTTACCCATGATAAGCAATGAGACATACAAGATGAATTCCTGGTAATTTGTATGAACTGCACTCTGGTAGAATCCAGAACAATTTGAGTAAATATGCATGCAGTATGTGAGCTGCCATCTTGTGACATATTAGATAGATCAGATTGGGTCCTTGATAGATTGATTAGTGGATAGGAGCTATTTTTCAGACAATTGGTTTAACCCTTTCCTAAGTTTATACTTTATTGTAAGAGCATATAATTCCATATATATAATACAACAGGTTTGCTCTAAACTCATGATAAGTTCTAGAAGGTTAAATGGCACTTCTAGAACTGTTCTAGAACAGTTCTAGAAGTGCCATTAAACCTTCTAGAACATTCTAGAACAGTTCTAGAACTAGAAATGCATTCTTGACTTTTTTCGCAGGGGAAGATTAATTCCTGGTAATTTGTATGAACTGCACTCTGGTAGAATCCAGAACAATTTGAGTAAATATGCATGCAGTATGTGAGCTGCCATCTTGTGACATATTAGATCGATCAGATTGGGTCCTTGAAAGATTGATTAGTGAATAGGAACTTTTTGTCAGACAATTGGTTTAAACCTTTTCTGAATGGTCCCTGCTTTTAAATATAGTGTAATTTGTATGAACTGCACTCTGGCAGAATCCAGAACAATTTGAGTAAATATGCATGCAGTATGTGAGCTGCCATCTTGTGACATATTAGATGGATCAGATAGGGTCCTTGATAGATTGATAAGTGGATAGGAACTTTTTGTCAGACAATTGGTTTTAACCCTTTCCTATAATTGTGGTCCTTGCTTTTGAATTCCTAAGCCCAGAAAGATTTGTTTGATTGCATATGTATAATGCAATAGTTTGCTCTAAACCCATGGTATGTAATAAGACAGACAAAATTAATTCCTGGTAATTTGTAATACTTGCACTCTGGTAGAATCCAGAACAATTTGAGTAAATATGCATGCAGTATGTGAGCTTCCATCATGTGACATATTAGATGGATCAGATTGGGTCCTTGATAGATTGATTGGAGGATAGGAGCTTTTTGTCAGACAATTGGTTTAAACCTTTTCCTAAATGGTCCTTGCTTTTACACTGTGTTATTATAACTGAGTCCATAGCAGAGAAAGCTTTGTTAAGCACTGAGTGAGAAGAAAAAGTAGAAGAAAAAAATATGTATTGGTGGATGAATAATGATTGAGTCCAAATATTTTGTAAGAAAAAAAAAAGAAATGTTACCATTCTCAGCACCTTCTGCTCTTGTCCACCAAGTTCAGTTGTCTCTGATTGCTCTGGGGACCCCCATCTAACATACTGTATTTCTGTATTAAAGATTCCTAAATCTTGATACTCTTGGGGTCATCTATGTCTTGAAAGCTGCTCAAAAGCATATCGCAAAACTATTGTAAGTGTACCTAGATTTATATGCGTTTACAACAGTTTTGTGCTAAACCGTAATATTTTCACTTTTCGTCAAAAACCTTGTAACTACAGCTTGAAACAAGCAGTAGTTACAAGCTTGTTGAAGTAAAGTGACAATGTTTTTCTCTGCGGACCCCCAACAAGTCCATGTCTTTGCCGTGCCCCAAATTAGGTCAATTGGTTTTTGTCTCGGGAACTAATTTGTGTGAAGAAAAGATAAAGTTTGGTCGGTATGGAAGTGAATAGCAATTTGTGGCTGGTGCTAATGTGTCCTGAAAATTGCAAACCTTTTTACTTAACCCTGTACCAACCACAAAGTATTCATCCTGATGACTCCAGTAGGGAGAGCTTTGGAAATCAATTAGAGGAAAAAGAAAATGTTGAGAACTTGCATTGTCTCCCTTCCCTCATTCGTTTCCCTGCTTTGATATATCAGTTAGTATATTCATTTCTTAAAGCTATATGCAATAATTGATCTCAACTCAATTCGGTCTTGATCTGGAGTCATCTTGGAAAAGGTTAATGCTCTCTAGAATAGATGAACTTGCTAGAGCATGAGAGTCAATAGAGGGAGACTTTTACAAAATAATGTATCTTTTCAACTGACCTTGATCGAAAGCTGTTGCAAATGACAGAAATAAATCCTTTCCAAAGCAACAACTATCTGGAATGTTCGGGTTTGAAAGCTTTTGCAGCCGGCAAAAAGGTGTCGTTAAAGATAGTAATTGCATTACAAGTATGCACAGAAAATATTGACACTGAAGGAGAAAATACGGATGCCTAATATTTTCCAAAGATTTTTATGTCCCGTATCGAAATATTGGGGACATGTTGTTTCATATGACTGCGTCGAACTCTCTGTCCTTCTGTCTGTCTGCCATTTCGGGGGCATTGGTGTTTCACAAACACATCTTGTTCTTCTAGGCATGTCAAAAACTAGTTTTCGTATTGAAAAGGGTTAATGAAAGGAAATAATTCATGGTGGATGAAAATTTGAGAGACACATAAGCTGCATTTTCTTCTTTTCTCTGACAGTTTTCCAAAGCTATGACAGTTTTCCAAAGCTAGAACAACACAAGTAGATCATTATGTAAATGGTTTGGTTTAAGTTTCCTGCTAGTGTTAATGTGTCTCCAAAATTATTGAAAGCCTTTTAGGTAGGCCTTTCTAGATTAAATGATCTCACTCCCCCAGCATGAAAGTGAATTGTGATATATCGTAGCCTTTCGACGAAAACCTCGTAATTGCAGCTTAAAACAAGCTGCAGTTACGAGTTTTCGTTGAAAAGTAGCAATATATAGCCAGGATAGTGCTAATGTCTTTTCTGTGGACTTTCTATATCGGCTTCCATTTCAATGTTAAGCTGAAATAGATTTTGGCTTTGCAAAGTATATCACACAGCTTATTTTACCGGCACACATTGACACTGTAATATTTGATTTAATTTATGTCCGACTGATTTTTTTTGAAAACAACATAGAAAAAGATTGACAATGATAGTCATGTCTTCAACTTCTTGAAGTAAGTGGCCTGAATGAATTTTTACGAGAGATTGTGAAATATTGTTTAGTATAATTCTCAGCCACCTACATTTACTGCTATATTTGCCTTCTTCAGAAAAGTTTTGCAGCTCAGTAGCTATTTTCTTCTCAAGGGATATTAGTTACATCATCTGAAAAGCTGTTGCCGGTTTAAGGGTTAAAGATCTTCAATTCTTGTTAATACTTGTTGAATGATTTTGAATTTTACACTTCTTCATAATGGAATTGAGATCTTTGTTTATCTATTATCAGAATAGAACAAAGCAGTAGCTATTAACAATGTTACAAGTTGGATTTTATCGATATCTGTTTACCCATTTTTAGCTCCACTGGCCTTTCAGGCCAGCGGGCTATTGTCATGGCGGTGTGTCCGTCGTGCGTCAGTGCGTGCGTGCGTCCGTGCGTCCGTAAACTTTTTCTTTAAAAATCTTCTCCTCAGAAACTACAGGATGGATTTCAACCAAACTTCTCAGGAATGATCCTTGGGTGACCCTTTCTCAGATTCCTTCAAAGAATTTTGATCGAACTAGAATAACCTGAGTTATCTGCCCTTGAATGTCAAAAATAGCTGGTTTTGACTTTATTTTTGCTCTAAAATCTACAAATATCAACCAATCAAGACAAAACTTGGACAGAATATATATAAGCATAATATCCTGCCTGGGTGTAATTTTCAGCTTGATCTGAATGTTGCATCATGAGTTATGTGCCCTTGAAATTGACAAAATTGCTATTTTCGGCTCTATTTTGACATGTTTTCTCTCTAGCAACTACAAATATTGACATATTTAGACAAACCTTTGACAAAATGTTGGTGACTACAAGATCTTGCCTTGGTGTAATTTTCAGCATGATCTTAATTTTACATCATGAGTTATGTGCCCTTGAAATTGACAAAATTACCATTTTCGGCTCTATTTTTACTTTGTTTTCACTCTAGCAACTACAAATACTGATTAATCAAGACAAAACTTGTACAGAATATTGGTGACCATAAGATCTTGCCTTGGTATAATTTTCAGCTTGATCTGAATTTTATATCATGAGTCATGTGCCCTTGAAATTGACAAAATTGCCATTTTCGGCTCTATTTTGACTTTGATTTCACTCTAGCATCTACAAATATGGACTAATCAAGACAAAACTAGAACAGAATGTTGGTGACGATAAGATATTGCCTTTGTGTAATTTTCAGCTTTAACCATAAGAAATTCAGGCCTGTGGAGCGACTCAAGACCTTCAGGTCTTTCTAGTTTAACTGCAAAATTTTAGACTTCCAAATTGAAAGCGTACATGTATGACAAAATCAATCTGTTGATCAAGAAAAATATTTGTGTTGAATTATGCCACAGAAAATATTGAGGCAAAAGAAGAAAATGCTGGTACCAGCATTTTCTTCTTTTGCCTCAATATTTTCCAAAGCCATTTATGTATGTTATGTACAAATAAAAACCAGAACTTGTTTGGGAAAGGGTCAATATTGTTACAAGTAGGATTTTATCAGCATGCCTTTTGTAAGAGGAGATTGTTCAAAATGTCTGTGTCTTTGTTCGTCTTTGTGAACATTTTGTAAAAATGCTTGAAAGATTAGCTAGTGTGACTTTGCCCTCTGATTCAAATCCTTCAAACTGTGAAGAATACTTATTGTGTCAAATTTTCAAATTTTGAAGGATTCTCATGTAAGATGACTTGATTTAATCCTTTGTAAAACAGCATTTTTATACGCCCGAAGGGTCGTATTATGTTATGGCCCCGCTCGTCTGTCTGTCTGTCCGTCTGCCTGTCTGTCTGTCGGTCTGTCCGTCCGTTAGCAATTTCTTGTGTGCGCAACACCTCCTACAGTTTTGATCGGAATTTGATCAAACTTGCCACAATGAATCTCCATGGTGTCTAGTTGTGCACCTCGCTTACGGAATTCAGATAACTCTTTTCGTTCTTGAATTATCTGCCCTTGAATTAAAAAAAATGCCCATTTTCTTGTGTGCGCAACTCCTCCTACAGTTTTGATCAGAATTTGATCAAACTTCCCAAAATTAATTTCCATGGTGTCTAGTTGTGCACGCCGCTTACGGAATTTAGATAACTGTTTTCGTTCTTGAATTATCTGCCCTCGAATTTAAGGAAAAATGCCCATTTTCTCCGGTGCGCTACTTCTACAGTTTCAACCAGCATTTAATCAAACTAGCCTTAATGAATCTCTGTGGTGTCTTGTTGTGCAAACAAAATTTTGGTAACTTTTCATGTTTGAATTATCTGCCCTTGAATTGAAAAAATGGCCAATTTTAGATTTTTACTGACAAGCCCCTCTCGGGCGTATATGCGCCGCTCTGTGAAGCTCTTGTTTTTTTATACTTTTCTGAATTCAAGGTGTCACACAGATAGCGAAATATTGATGTAGAGAGATGCTTGGAACTTTGATTCAATAACAAAGAAGTAAAGAAAGAATTAGGAGAAAAGACAAATTTCTAGCAATATTTTATTGTTCTTGGTTGACAATTTGTGTGGGATCTTATAATTTTGTATTTAATTGTCTTAAATTTTCAGAAATGTTTAATCCTTTTTCAAAAAATGTTGAGGAAAATATTGAGACCTGAATCAAAGAAATTTCATTTACTCATATATTCTTTTTATGTCAATGGAAATAAGGAATTTAAAGATAGGATTGAAATTTTTTGAAGGGTTGCCGTCTCTATATAATATACCTGACCATAACTTTACAAAAATATGGAAAAAGTAAAGGTAAATTTACAATAGATTGTCATATTTTCTTACGCGGTTTCATGATATTTTCAATGGGGCGGTTTAAAAACTCTGTTTAAAAAAGGATTATCATTTGAAGGAAATCCCACTGTCAATGGTATCTTGTAATCTGATAAGGGACTGACTGACCCCTTTTGGAAATCTCATTTCCTTTCTCCTATATGTATTTTAGGGATTTAATCCATTACTAGACTGCAAAATTTTAGACTGGCCCAAATTCATAGATGTTGCGAACGACAATTCAAGTGAATAGAATTTTACATTTTTTGGTGTTTTTGCATAGATAACTTTGTGAAAATGAAGAAATTGCTTGTCACAAGCAATTTCTTCTTTTTCCATAATATTTTTCAAAGCTTTTATCTTGTAGGGTGTCAAAAGGTGTCACTGTGTGGTAATGAGTTAAAGTTTGTCTTTCTGATACAAACTTGGACAAAATAGTTAAAAATTGGGCTGCCAAAAATTTAAAGGTTATTCTAATGTCTCCTTGTATTTCTGTCATAGAAAAACTAAAGGCTGTTTCAATCCGAAGATATTCAAATAACAACTTTATACTTAAACACCATAATTGAAAGTCACCTAGAAAACTCTGAGAAAAAACATAAATATTTAAAGTTGTTGGTCCTCGTTCAATTATATTTTTGAGAGAGGGGAATATTCCATACTTTTGTTGAAAAGTTTTGGGTTACATTGAACAATTTTCCGTCAGTTCTTCAGATTTTTAGTAGGTATAGAATTGGCGCTAAGAATACATCACGGCAGGGAATCATGTGATACAACAATTGCAGCAAATATTCAAGAATTAATATGTTAATATGTGACCAATATGAAAAATTGTTTGAAGCAGAGATGGTGGGTGGTATTTTGCTGTCTGTGTAGCGAGAGATCTTTTAAAAAAGTTATTTTAATCGACTACACCAACAGAATTTTCAATGGGTAGACTTTTAAATGTGTAATTATGTACATGTACAACAGAATTGATGATATTCAAAGCCAAAAATTATATAGGAGTATAGTGTATTAAAAACGTAGAGGGAAAAGAAGCAAATACTGGTTGTCAATACTTTCTTCTGTTGCCTAAATTGTTGTATGGTCTTCAGAAAGGGTCAAATCAAATGCAAACAAATAAACAATAAAAAATCAAACACAAATTTTAATCTTATCCATGGGGTCCCTATTCAGTAGAACATTTGGGAGGGTTTTAGATTATATTAAGTGGGGGAAGAGGTTTAATCCTTTCCATAAACAAGAACTGGTTGTGATGTGCCAAGTAGAGAAAGGTTGAGAAAACATTGAGGCAAAAAGAAAATTCTGATAACCAGCATTCTCTTCTTTTTCTCAGTATTTTCTGTGCTTGAATTTATACCGACATCCCTTCTTTTACTTCCATGTTTATACCCCCCACAACGAAGTTATGGGGGGGTATACTGGAATCAGGTTGTCCGTCCGTCCGTCCGTCCGTCTGTCCGTCCGTCCGTCTGTCCGTCCGTCTGTCCGTCCGTCCGTGGACATAATCTTGTGTCCTCTTCTCCTCCCACAGTTTTCGACCAATTTTTCTGAAATTTTATCAGGATGTTTCCTATCATATGAAGTTGTGCACCTGCAATTTTCATGTTGATCCAGTCATTAGTTTCAGAGTTATGCCACTTTGAAGTTTTTAAGGGTGGGGGGGGGCATAATCTTGTGTCCTCTTCTCCTCCCTCAGTTTTTGACCAAATTTGCTGAAATTTTATCAGGATGTTTCCTATCATATGAAGTTGTGCACCTGCCATTTTCATCTTGATCCAGTCATTAGTGTTAGAGTTATGCCACTTTGAAGTTTTTAATGGGGGGGGGGGGGGGGGGGAGTAGTCAAAATTTATAATTTCGTTTCTGTGTTCTAACTCAAGAACCGTTTGACCTAGGATCATGAAACTTTACACAGTTGTTGCCCATGACCCAAGGAGGTGCCTTGTTGTTTTGGGGTCACCAAGGTCAAAGGTCAAGGTCACAGTTTGACTTTGTTGAAAATCCGTTTCCATGCTCTAAGTCAAGAACCTTTTGACCGATAGCACTTTTTCAGTGACAAGGCCCTAGTGGGGGGTATTCGTCCGCTTTGCGACAGTTCTAGTTTTTCTTGTCTACAACAATATTGTACAGCCTTCAACTTAGAGATGAACGGTGTTACTGCAAAACCTCATATCTATAGCTTGAATAAAGCTGTAGATACGAGGTTTCGTAATTATAACATCGAAGAGATGTTCAAAACCTTATCATTTTTGGAAAGGGTAAATCCAAGATATCCCCTGATGGTTGGTCTTTCATTTGGAGTGGGGAATAAAAAGGTCTATTTTTGACTAGTTTTGTGCATTTTTAAGTCGGACAAAAGGTCTACTGTTTCAGCGGGTTGAAAAGCTCGGAGATTAACATCTTGTTTAACAGTTTTGAAATCTTTTGTGTCACTTTGTGAAGACGGCTGAAACTTTGTATCAATGTGAATAGAAAATCAGTGGTTTAGATCGTATGGTAATGATTTTGGGGTAAACCACGTTAATTCTATAAACTAAGATAGCTAAATCTTTTCCTGAAGGATTAATAGTGGTTTGGACTTAATTCGAAAGTGATTCGGACAACAAAACTGATGTTATGGAAAGTAGGAAATGTTTGTAAAATAGATTGTAAATCATTTAGGGAAAAGAAGAAAATGCTGATGATCAGCATTTTCTTCTTTTCTCTCAATGATTTTCAATGCTTTCACAATTAGGGATGTTAAAATTGAGTATTGTTTGGGAAAGGGTTTAATTGTTTAGGACTAAACTGTTGTAAGAACATATGAATCATATATGCATTTACAACAGTTTAGCATTTAACCATCAGAATACTTAATTATAGGGCTTTGTTGCATCTAGTTGTTCAGGTTGACAGGTTCTTTTCATTGCCAAAATTTTGACAAAAAATAGTGTAAAAGAAAAAAAAAAAAAGATTTCGGACCTCGTGGTTTTTCAAAACAGTGCCATATTGGACGTCCCATGTGCGTTATCTTACATGTTCTTCGTTACGTGTTGGATGTTTGTTTAAATTTTCGTCTCGTAGATTTGTAAACAATTTTCACCGGATTTATCATCCTCGTGTTTAAGAAACGTTGCATCCTTGTGTTTTAAGATATATTCTGTTTTGTGGACATTTTGTGGAGGAAGATTTGTTGTAGAAGGAAAGATGGAACTACAGTACTACACTTTGGTAAATATTCTGTTTTATATTGTGAAGCTTTGATTAGATTTGTATTTGTTTGGAAAAAAGCTTTTATGATAAGAAAATTAATCTTTTAAGAACCAAAATATAAGTATGATGCCCCTGAGAGTTATACAGTACATTCAGAAAATATTGACAAAAGAAAAACGAATTGATAACTATATTATAATATATATAAGTGTTCCCTCCTTTTCTATCAATATTTGTTGTCACCAGTATTATTCTTACAAATGACTACTTTTGATATTTTGGAAAAGGTTAATGTTTAATCTGTAATTTAACTGGGAACTTTGGAACAAACCTGAATTCTATTTTTATGCCCCCGATAGGGAGGCATCATAAATTTGACTTGTCCGTCCGTCCGTCTGTCTGTCCGTCCGTCTGTCCGTCATTCCGTCCAAAAACGTTAACATTGGCCATAACTTCCTTATTACTTAACATATTCGCTTCATACTTTACCACAACATTCCTTGGTACATTACCTTTCTGTAGGCACATACTTTGGTGACCTTGACCCCTGGATGACCTTGACCTTGAACATAGATTGGCCATAATTTAAAATCAAAGCGGTGTCGGGGGCATTGTCATCTTACAGTGACAGCTCTTGTTCTGATGAGTTTAGTAAAAAGAAATTGCTTCGGAGATTTATTTTTGAAAAGACACATGATGATGGCCAATATTGTTTTCATATTACACATTGTTTTCTATCATTTACAAAACCCAATTTTGGTTGAATTCGCCAAGCAATCTCTCCTGTCTTCAAAAGTCCCTTTTGATTTCAGAATTTATTGCTTTTGAACATTTCATAGAATATATTGCATGACACATGCTAGTAACTTTAAATTAATTTCAATATATTGATCGTTCTTTACATTTTACTGGCTTAGTCTTACATATCACTGCTTTTCAACAAAAACCTGGTAATGGCTGCTTAAAACAAGCAGCAGTTACAAGGTTTTCATTGAAAAACAACTATTTTGGCTTAGATCTTGAAAAAGGGCCTTGGGAGCACCATCTTTCTAGATCAGCCTGTGACTAATTGTAGTCTGATCATGAACCCCGAGATAGTTGCTACAGATAGTTACTCTTTCCAAAACAAGACAATGTGTTAAATTCCCTAATAGAAAAGACTTGGTAAAACATTGAAGCAAAAGAAGAAATGCTGATAATCTTTTGTCTCAATATTTTAGTGTTAACTTATATTATTCACAAATCCTATCTAATTATCAACATCAATTTTGTCATGTGAATCAACTTTTGGATTATACTACCTAAAATTTGGCTGTTTGGGAGGGAGACAAAACAAGAAGCTGTTGTAGAACAGCATGGATCTTGATCTTGATCCACAAATGCCTTGGAAGATATCTTGATATTTCCAAAGCTTTCTGTTACGGTCTTTGTCTCCCGCCATTGGATAGATAATCTTTAGCCTAAGTGGGATGTGTAGCTGGTTGTTAGGAAAGGATGTTTTTGGTAGTAATTTGTGAGAGATCACTACAGGAAAACATGGTCAGGTGATCCAGCCACAACAAGATTACTGAAATACTGTTCAAAATGGTGTTAAACCCCATTCATTAAATGTATTGTGGCATCAAGATTAAGAGTTGTTGTTCAAATTTGAAATCTGTATTTGCAGGATACAATAGGAATGTGAATCCCTGTATGTCATTAAAGTTCCTATGGTAATTCATGTACATATATAATGTATGACAAAGTCTCTGACAGTTCTTCAGGCGTGTAGGAAGCAATTTCAAATTGGGGGAGGCTCAAGCCCCTTTGTCTGAATATTGAGGGGGAGGCTAAATTGGATTTTCCCTAAATTTTCAGTGTAAAGTAAGAATCAATCGGCACTTTTTAAGGGGGCTAAGTTTCCCTAGCCCCCCTATTCCTATGGGCCTGTTCTTTAAAAGCATCCTTTCAAGGTTGAGAAAGGATTATATGAACCAGTTTAATCAAACTGTGAATCCCTATTAGTGCCTATGACCATTCCTGTATTTCATGACAAGATCCCAGACTAAAGTTCAACAACATTGTCTCCTAGAAGATAACCTACTTCTCGTGAAATAGGACAGAACAGTTCAAGTCTTTCCTTTAGAGCTTTTCAGAAGAAGATTAACCCATTCCCAAACTACAAAATTTTAGGGCTATCCTATTTAAAAGCTGATTAAGATGACAAAATTGATGGTTAAAGGGAAGGGATTTGTGTATCATATAGTACAGAAAATATTGAGACAAAAGGAGAAACTGCTGGTTATCAGCAGTTTCTTCTTTTGTCTCAATGTTTTCCCAATTCTATTCAATTAGACGCATCAAAACCAGGTCTTGTTTGGGAAAGGGTTAAGCATCAGTCATAGTACAAGCCCTATTCTGTTTTAACCCTTTTGTTGACATAAAAAAATGACGGTTCTATTGTAAAAGCTGACGAAGACAACACAAATGCATGTTGATGAACATGGGATTTGTGTCTGCATGTTATAAATACAAAAATAAAGCAAATGGGGCATTTTCTTCTCAATGCTCCATTGTTTTCCCATCCTTTTCAAATAAGGCTGTAGAAACTGTATCTTGTTTGGGGAAGGTTTAATTCTTAGTTTTAGCTCTGTTCTCTCTTGGATGCTTTGAGAAGTGCTCTTTAACAGATAAAGTGTTTCAAGGTTGGAGACTTGTCCTTTCAATCAGGTTTTAGGGAGACACTTTGGGGCTAGTAGCAGATAGCATCCACTAATCTATTAATCCGTGCCCAGTTGAGTACCATTACTGTTTTGTACCCTTGTTAAAAGTTCTTTTACGTTCAAGATCTGTTCTAGAACATTAAATGGCACTTCTAGAACTGCTAGAAGTGCAATTTAGCTTTCTTGGACGTTCTAAAACAGTTCTAGAACTAGAAATGTGTTTGCCTTCCCCAAGATGTAAAATTTAGGAGTTATGGCATTGAAAAGTAAATTTTCCTGCCAGAAATATTGTTCTATATTTAAGTATCAATGTATCCTTTTATGGTCTTCAAAGAAGACTTTGAAATGTTATTATTTACAATAATAACCACTTGGATGGCTTCATTAGCTTTCTCATGCATTGACAGTTGTTGATGAGAGGCTGGGGCACAATTAGTGCAGTTGTAACATGCTGGACTTGTTAAACACCATGATTAGATCCCCTGCTAACCAGAATCTTTCTGATGTAATTTTAGACTAAAATTCTGTTTCCATACAACAAAAGCTATAGAATGGGATGGGAGGGAAAGCCCCATTCAATCAATCATTTGATCAGTTCCAGTTGTCTTATGGAATGTAAATAAGTTTCTGGAAAGGTGACAGACTTTCTTAAATGAAACAACAAAGGCTTAATTACCCCTTCAAGTAGTTAACTGTTACTTCAGGGACATTTCCAATGTATGCTCAGAATACTTAATGAAGACGACTGTTGAGGAAATTCCAGATATCGTCGGTGGGGAGTCAAAACCTCGTAACTCCAGCTTATTCAAGCTGTAGTTACGAGGTTTTGACTCCCCACCAACGATATATTACATTTGACATTGTCTGGAAAAATGCTGGGCCGTGATATCCAATCAGAAATGTGACATTTTTGTCATTGAATTTCTGGTCATGTTTCCAGGAAAGTGATAGAGTAGTCGCTTACAGTGAATGGGCTTCATGCTTTGATTGTTAACGCATTACCACTGGTGGCAAAAATATACACAGGTCCAAATTCAAAAGATGTTGCAGATGACCTTTTCAAGTTGATGAAATTGTGAAATGTTAGATCGTTCAGGGTAGAAAACATTGTGGAAATTTTCCACAATGTTTTCACAAGCCTCTTCTTGTAAGGGAGTCAAAAGGCGTCACTATATACTCATGGCTGAAGGCATAGATTTCTACCAAGTCTCCTTACTATTCCAGAGTTCCCACTAAAAAGTTTTTTTGGGAGTGCATGCACTCCCTGGAGTGAAAAGTTGGGAGTGCAAAATGAAAATTGGGGGTGCACTAAAATACTAGTCTACTAGAAAGCTAGATCACTTTCTGTCCTTTTGTGTGTGTTTCTGTTCATCTTTAGTAATGAAAAAATTTCATGGGTTGGATAGTGATTTGGATGTTAATTCTATTGGTTTATTTGCAAAGAGATTGTAATGTGACGAAAAAGTAGCATTCGGAAATTTTCTTGCAAGATACATAACAGGGGTTCTGAAATCTTTAAATTGGCTACTTGTCTGTGCTTCTTTGTTTGACAAATGTCACTTGTACGTATGAACAATAAAGAGGAAAATGTTGTCAAATTCTATACTAGAACAAAAAAGATACGCAACCCCCAACTTTTCGTCATATTTTCGACAAAATATGTTTTTAATGGATATTGAGTACATTTTTGATATACCTGCATCCATACGCATAGATATTGTGTCATTTTTTCAGATGTCGTAAATTCATCACGTGATTCATAGTAAATTGTCAAAAACTAATTTTCCCCCTGTCGTAGTTTCTAAATGACTACTATCATAACAAATTTTCTTCAAACACAAGCTAAAACATAGACCAAGAAGATGCCAAAGCGTTCATAGACTTCTCACTACCCTACGCATAGCACGGCTGTGCCAAAATCAGCGCCAGTCTGCAGTACGGATTTTGTTTGTTTGAAAAAGTCAAAATGTTGTTGCAAAGCATTGATGGGGCAACAAATCGACACATTTTCGAATGTTTACGCTGTTGGCTCTCAATGGGACCACTTTTGAACGAGCACGGAGCGGACGTGCAAGAGATATGACGTCTGCACGGTGTATAATCACGTGACTTAGAATTTCCGGTAATCTTCGATAACTTTGTCAATACTTGACCAATTTGAATTCGGTTTGAAGCAGAGAAGGCGGGAAAATGTCAGGAATAACTTGGAAGCGTGGATTTTTGAAAAATCAACTGATGAAAAAGTTATTGAAGATAAACACAAAATTTGGTTTATCTTTAATAACTTTTTTTTAAGTTTAACGGTTTTCACGCTCATCTAATGCGTGACGGCTGTCCACCTTCTCTGCTTCAAACCGAATTCAAATCGGTCAATTTTTAACAAAGTTGTTAAAGATTTTCTGAAATTGTTGCATCACGTGATTATCCACCGTGGTCTAGGCAGAACCGTATCATCAGGTTAACGCCAGCTACGGGATAGGTTTAAGAATGCAATGGAGACTGCTAATAAATCGCATGGACTTCACAACATTCGAAGATCGGTCCAAACTGAACGAAAGAGAATGTGTTTTTCGACCTACATACACTTTTTTTTGTCAAACTGTGTTGACGCCCGGTGTAAACTGGGTGTTTTCTTAGTAATGGAATTTACTACAAACAAGATTTTGTGGAATTTATAAGGTGAAATGTTAATGCTTTAGATGTATTACATTTTGTTCAAATCTGATTTGTTGTCTTTGCGTAAGAAGGAATTGAAAAGGAAGTTGCGTTTCTTTTTTTGCCTAGTATACTTGTCCATAACCACTTTGGGACAACCTGGGCAACTCGGACAATGGATTTCAGAACCCCTGCATAAGTCTTTCACACTTTCACAGGGAAAAAGGCTTTCATGACTGGTATATAAAGGCATTGATGTTTAGTGTCTTGATATAAGTTTAGATTAATGGCCATGCTCCATATTGTCCCTGTACCTCTATGTGGGTGCATATTATTCATTTAAGTTAGTAGCTTTAGGCTCAGTACGGATGTTGTGGTAGTACTGGTATGAGAAAACACAAGATTCCATGGTTAGGTGCTCCAGTCTGGCAATATGACCATAGTAGTTGAAAGAGGTGTTAAAGCCTAATTAATCTATACATTTATTTATGGTTTTATAAATCTGAAAAATTATATGTTAAAGCACTAGAAATGATTCTGTCATTGCTTCCACAAAGAAATCTGTTAGGTTTTGTCAGGAGATAAAAGATTCAGTCTAGTTTTTCTGGCCGATAAATCTGCCACTTATTAGTCTTGAATGGATAATGAAATATTGGAGAGCATATTGTTGCTTTTCAACATAAACCTTGTAACTGCAGCTTGTTTTAAGCTGCAGTTACGAGGTTTTTGTTAAAAAGCAGTGATATCTGTCTGCTGAATAATGAAATATTGGAGAGCAGATCTGTCTGCAAGTTAGCTGTTCCAACAGACATCTCTCCATGTCTAACACAAATTAATCAGACATGCCAAGGTCAAATGTTATTATCACTGAAGTTAATCTGCTACATGGTCCATTATTATTTGGGTTATCTGATTGCAGAAATAAAAGCTTGAATGCGAAGGAATTGCCATAAGCATAGAACATATTTCCTTTGTAATCAAATAAGATTCTTGCTAACTTGCTTTCAACAAATTTTATCTAGGATGCTTTTGCACCTAACTTTGTACCGCAGGCAAGGATTTAAAACCAGTAAAGCCTAGACAACAATGATTAACATCTGATTTTAAGCCAATTCTCCCAATTTGAGACTAGCTTTGTCATTTGGAATGTCTTTTATTAGAGATTATACTTTTAAGTATACACAACATAGGGATTGATTATTCAAATAAGATGTATTTGATTTTGAATACCTGCACTGATTTGATTGATCCCAGTCTCAAAAATTCTGGGCCTTGGTGAATATATGTTGGATATTTGTCTCCCAAGAATGGGTGAATAATTAACCAAAGTAGGATGTGCAGCTGTGGGCTCAGAATGGATGTTGTGGTAGTATTGATTAGAGAAGAGACAGGCATTCATGGTTATCTTGTCCAACCACAACAATGATGACTGAAATACTGTGGAAAATAGTGTCAAAGATAAATCATGGTGGATATATCACATGATACAATATTTTCAGAAAATTTTCAATAAATTGTAAATACTGGACCGATTTGAAATCGGTTTGAAGCAGAGAATGTGGACAGACGTCACACATTAGATGGACATGGTTGATTTTTTAAAAATCAACTGATAAAAAAGATATTGAAGATAAACCGAAATTTGGTTTATATTCAATAACTTTTTTATCAGTTGATTTTTAAAAAATACAGCACGTCAAATTTATTCCTGGCATTTACCCACATTTTTCTGGTTCAAACCGAATTCAAATTGGTCAAGTATTAAAAAAGATATTGAAGATTATCAGAAATTCTGAGTCATGTGATTATACACCGTGTAAATGCATCAACCTTATCTGTAGCTCTTGGTATGTTGCCATCGAGAGCTACAGATTTCGTAGTCATTTTGATTTCTTGTGTTGGTTTGTGCTATGAGTTGAGCCACAACAATAATCACTAAAATACTGTGCAAAGCAGTGGTAAACCCCAATGCATCAATCTTAACTGTAGCTTTCGATGTGTCGCCATCGAGTGCTACAGATCTCGTTGCCATTTTGATTTCTTGTGTTGGTTTGTGCTATTAGTTAAGCCACAACAATATGACTAAAATACTGTGCAAAGTAGTGGTAAACCTCAATGCATGAATCTTATCTGTAGCTTTCGATGTGTCGCCATCGAGAGCTACAGATCTCGTTGCCATTTTGATTTCTTGTATTGGTTTGTGTCATGAGTTACAGGTTATAAAGGCGCATCTTCTGGTACCAAGGTCAGTGTCATATGTCAAGGTCAAGATTTCACAGCTATGTTTAAATAAATGACCTTTGTGTGTGTGTGGGAGGGGGGGGATTTGTGTTTCGAAAATAATACATTTTGTTCTATGAAACTTCTCCCCTAAAAGACCTGGATTTGATGTCCTAAATAGAAATGCGTGAGACGACATTGAGGCAAAAGATAATCAGCATTTTCTCCTTTTGCCTCAGTGTATTCTTTGCTATGTTGTACACATAATCTATCTTATCAAGTTATATCAACATCCATTTTGTATTCTGCAGCAGCTTTCAAACTGGATTGGTCCAAAATTTAGATGTTTGGATGAAGGATTAAGCTGATGGCACCCCTCATATCATACAGATCTTTGTACAATTCTGTTTATTCTATTTTCAGATGCATCATCCTGTACAAATGAAGCCTGCTGATAGTGAAAAAAGAAACGGTGAGCAGCAATCTGGTAAATGTTCATTTCTATAACATCCTATCACTCAGTAACACCCAGAATAAACTTTTTAATGTGTCACACAGATCACTAAAATGAAGATAAGCTCTCAAAGATAAGAATTTAACCCATTACCAGATGGTCAAATTTTAAACTGGTCCAAAATCAAAGATCTTGCTTTGCAGACAACAATATCAAGTGATTGTAATTCAAAATATTTTTGTCTTTTGGGGTAGAAAACATTGTGGTAAATGAAGAAATTGTTTGGCACTAGCAATTTCTTCATTTTCCACAGTGTTTTCCAAAGCCTTTATCTTGCAGCGTTTCAAAAAGGGCAATTTTGTGGTAATGGGATAAACTTCTCAAATATGTCCCACAGATCACTGAAAGTCAAGATGAAGTCTCAAAGATAGAATTCAAGATCATGAGACTAAATGCAGTTGAAATGATAAACATGAAAGAAATTAAAGACATACAGCTGTTTAATCTAAACAGGAATGAAGGCCAAAACACATCATCATGCACAGAAATAAATGTTTTGATCATGTTGTCATGTTACATACACAAAACATCTGCAATACTACAGGAATAAATGTTGGGCATACATAAAAAAGCATTGAAAAGGTGTAAATTAGCCTCAAGAAAAAAAAAAAGAAAAAGAAATTAGTAACATTAAATCAAGACAATCAACCTTCAATACATAAAACATAAAAAAAATGTTGACAGTGTTTGAGACTAAGTATGATAAAGCTAGCTATAAGTAAATGATTTTCAATGGTACTTTATTTTAAAATTGAAAATTTCTATTTCCATTAAGACAATTCATAGTAGAAGTTGCAGATATAGTTTGTTTCTTTAAGGTGAAAATTTGTCTCATGTTTTCAATATTGGCTCTATTCACATCTTCTTATTGCCTTTAGAACTCTTAGAAAAAGATCTTTTTCTCCATTTAAACATTTAATGAGGCATAAAACCAGTTAATGGTAGCAATTCTCTAAGGGAAGATTTTGAAAAGAATTGAATGGAAAAAAGACTTAATTGGTAGTTCTTGTAATTAAGGTGATTAAGAGGAGATAAATTTACGGTGACTGTCCACACGCTTTACTTAATTTCAGTGCTGCGGCCTTAGCGCAGTTGGTAGGGCATCTGACCCTCATTTGAGAGGTCCCGGGTTCGATACCCGGCCGCGGCTAATACCCTTTCTGACAAAATTGTCACCCACCAATGGGTTTGAAATCGTTAACCTAAGTGGGCGAGCAGCTGGAGGCTCGGTAAGGGTGTTGTGGTAGTACTGGTTTGAGAAACAACAGGAATCCATGGGTAGGTGCTCCAGCCGCCGCGATATGACCCTGGTAGTTGAAAACGGCGTAAACCCCCAATAAACTCAAACTTAATTTCAATGTAGTACAAGGTAGTGCACTAAATAAATTGCGATGACATTATGGAATTACGCCATATTTCATAGTTTTATTTCAAAACTTTGATGACTTCTTTAGTCATTGTCTATTTTGAATACAGTGGTTTATATGTTATCTAAGCATGTAGAGAATTCTTTAGGTTATTTTTTTTTCCAATTCATCAGGCACCACCCTGGTCATATTTGTATGTTAAAACATTTCAGTGCCCTGGCCACTGACTTAGTTACTGATGATAACAAAAAATGCTCATTAATAAGTGTATTTTGTTGTGATAATGGCAAAAAACTTTTGAAAACTATAATGAATCAGAAATACTCGAACAACCATGTTTTTTCATACTCATGCATTAATGGTATGCTGATAGGCATGTTTTAATTGGGAATTGATCAAACCTGGGTTACCATTACTGAGTGATAGTCACATCATCATTTTGTTGTCTTTATCACTATAACACATGTTGAGTGTCTGTCTGTCTGTCTGTCAGACTGTCAGTCATATGTATCACATGTCTCCAACTTTATATTTAACCAATGTGCTGAACATTCTAACATCTTGTGAAGATTGTATTACCCAATATCTATCATCCTGTATAATAGGAAAACAATTTTATCCAGTTAACCATGACATAATATTGAACCAACAATAGTATTTCCTACAGTTGGCGCCACATCGTATGGCACAATGTTTATATTTTGTTCATATGTTAGTGAACGTTAAACAAAACATAAACACGTGCCAAACGATGTGGCACCAACTGTAGGTGTTGTTATAAAATCTGGTAACTACGGCTTGAATCAAGACATAGTTATGAGATTTTATAACAACACCGACTGTTTATCAAAACATTACGGTAAATCAAGTCTATTCTTAGCACAAAACTTATTACTATTGTAAAGATACAGACAACTTTCATAATTTTGTCCACTGATGATAATTTCCTAGGGTGATAACAAGTCTCTGGATTGCACTTTTATCCATCTTGTAGGATTTTCGAGTCATTGCAAATGGCATGTGGAGAATTCTAGTTAATGGAACAATATATGTATCTTTCGTTTGTTTCTGAATTAATGGATAACTTGTAACTGATATAAGAAGCAAATTTCATAGACTTGAATCAAAGGATGACTTAAAATGGTAAGATGATTAATTTAGTCATGCAACCTAATCACATAACATTTCAAATTATTCTTATCATGTTATGTTGGTATTGCTTAAAAGAATTTGAATTTCTCTGATAGGAATCAAGAAGATGAAAGCCAAATATCTCTTTCACATCCCTCTTGAAATATGAATCATGTATTGGCATTTCGGCCCTTTAGACTTAAGGTTTACGAACTGAGAATGAAAACACCACTTTTTAGCCATACGAAATGCATCATATTACACACTCTTGTAAATAAACTTCACATAAGTTGATTCGCCATGTCGGATTTCAAGATTATGCTTCAGGAAGAAAATGATTTATTAATATTATTTTACTATTATATTCATATGCAAGGGAGGTAATTTTGAACATTTTTGTGAAATATTTCCATAAGTATGCATTAATTCAAAATTCTAAACCATACAAAATACTTATGGTTGTATTTGGAATGGAAATATAACACAGTTTAGGAATTACTGGCACTTTTCAAATTTCGCCTCTGGCTCTGCATTTCATTCTCAGTACGTAAACCTTAATACCTTGGTTTAAACCATTACCACACAATAACTCTTTTTGACACCCCACAAAATAATGGCCATGGAAAACATCATGGAAAGTTAAGAAATTGGTTGTGACAAGCAATTTCTTCATTTCCCACAATGTTTTCCATCCAAAAGATCTAGAAATTAACAATTCCATTCACTTGAAATTGTCATCTGCCTGATCTTTCAATTTAGCCGCCCTAAAATTTTGTCATTTGGTAATGGGTTAATGTCCTGGTATGTGAAGGCTTAGAAGCTATTGAATTATTGTCTGCTATGGCTCTGAAATTGGACCAGCCTAAAATGTAGTTTTGGAAAGGGTTAAATTGTTTATAATTTCTTGTGTCATGGCTTTAATATATCAGCTCATGGGATGTCCTCTGTTTTTATTTTCAGAAGAAAGAAAGTTATTTATTGGAATGTTGTCAAAAAAGTTTAATGAAACAGATGTAAAAATGATGTTTGCTCCATTTGGTAATATTGAAGATTGTACAGTGTTAAGAGACCAGAATGGACAAAGTCGAGGTTTGTATTTTAAGAATTACCATTGATAGATTGTGGACTTATTGTTTTACCATTGTCTGTCTGTTTGTCAGTTGTCTGCAAAAATAAGCTCAAAACTGTAAAAAAATATCTTAAAATTCCCAAGCCTTTCTACTTACAAGGCTCATATTTGACATGTAAAAAGTAAAAAGAAAAAAAACCTCGTATGTATTTCATTACTATGTAGCAAGATCGAGGTCATAAATCAAGGTCACAAATCATTCTCATAATTTTCAAAAGTGGCTATTGCAGGATTCATTTTTGCTGCACATTCGTGAATCATACATGTATGCATTTGAAGACAAAAAATAGACCTACATTACCGTCTGATATATAAATAATCTTAAGCCCTTCGCTGAGGCTGTAATACAGTATTCCAGTAAATGTATGCATCATTGATTGAAAGCAAAAACAACATGTTAATATAGGGTGGGGGAAGGCTAAACAGAATACTGAAGCAGATCTAAATGCAGTTTTTGTTGGCAGAGGACCTTTTTCTAGATCTTGGCTCATTAATATATGCATCATTGATTGAAAAGCAAAAACAACATGTTAATTTAGGGAGGAGGAAGGCAAAACAGAGTGCTGAAGCAGATCTAAATGCAGTTTTTGTTGGCAGAGGACCTTTTTCCAGATCTTGGCTCAAATATATGCATCATTGATTGAAAGCAAAAACATCATAATAATATAGGGTGGGGGATGGAAGACTATACAGAATACTGAAGCAGATCTGAATGCAGTTTTTGTTGGCAGAGGACCTTTTTCCAGATCTTGGCTCAAATATATGCATCATTGATTGAAAGCAAAAACATCATAATAATATAGGGTGGGGGATGGAAGACTATACAGAATACTGAAGCAGATCTAAATGCAGTTTTTGTTGGCAGAGGACCTTTTTCCAGATCTTGGCTCAAATATATGCATCATTGATTGAAAGCAAAAACATCATAATAATATAGGGTGGGGGATGGAAGACTATACAGAATACTGAAGCAGATCTGAATGCAGTTTTTGTTGGCAGAGGACCTTTTTCCAGATCTCGGCTCATTAACCCTTTCCCAGACAAGGCCTGGTTTTGACGTCCCTAATAGAATAGGCTTGTGAAAACATTGAGACAAAAGAAGAAACTGATGATAACCAGCAGTTTCTCCTTTTGTCTCAATATTTTCTTGCTATATCACATACAATTCCAAACTTTATTGACGTCCATTTTGTCGTCTGCAGCAGCTTTCGAATTGGACCACCCTAAAATGTTGTCGTTTGGGAAAGGGTTAATTAATATATGCATCATTTATTGAAAGCAAAAACATCGTGTTAATTTAGGGAGGGGGAAGGCAATACAGAGTGCTGAAGCAGATTTAGATGCAGTTTTTGTTGGCATTTACCTGGATATCTCAAATTAAACTGTCAAAATGGGCTTTGATGGCAGTCTGTCAGGTGTTTCATGAAGAGATTAACCCTTTCCCAAACAAGACCTGGTTTTGACGTCCCTTATAGAAAAGGCTTGGGAAAACATTGAAACAAAAGAAGAAACTGCTGATAACCAGCAGTTTCTCCTTTTGTCTCAATATTTTATGTGCCATACTTTACACAAATTCTATCTTTGATAACTTTCATTTTGTCATTAATGGCAGTTTTTGAAGTGGATCACCCTAAAATTTTGCCATTTGGGAAGAAATTAGCTGCAGCTATCTCCCACCTTCCTCTTGTCTATCCAACTTTCTCCCTGCAGAAATTTTCGAGGAAGATACAAATTTATGTGCAGATTAACCCATTACCACACATTGAGTTGTTTTGACCCCCCCCCCCTTTGGAAAACATTGTGCAAAATTAAGAAATTGCTTGTAACCCAAAACCCAAAATTTCTTTGTCTGTGAGGGATTAAAGGTTATAAGCTCAGGAATGTATAACCCAAGAGTTAATGCTATCCTATATGAAGTGTCTTTACTGATTTATGATTTATCCAATTTCAAAAGAAAAAAAATCATTTGAATAATATTTGGAAGTCATAATACACTAACAACAATTTTGTATGTATCCTTTTAAATGCAGTCTGCAGTTTTATACGCCGCCGGGGGCGGTCATATATTTGCATCATCTTCTGTGTCTGTCTGTCCATCCATCTGTATGTATGTATGTCCACTTTTCTTGTCAATGCAACTCCTCTTAAGTTTCTTGCGGGATCTTTTTGAAACTTGGTCGATGTTGTCACCCTAATGGTACATGTGCATGAAGTAAGGACTTTATGGTTCATTGATATTGTGACTACAGCACTCTTGTTGGAAGTTTGAGATATTTTGCTCTTTCATTCTCTCTCATATTTACAAATATTTTTGATGATGAGAAGTTTGGCTGTTCTGTCCCTTTTGAACTTCACAAGTTAAAAAATCAGAATGAAAATAGCCTATAAGTGCTTCACATTTATTTTATGTTCTCTTTCAAAATATCACTTTCAAGTACTAAAAGCCAAAACATGTTCTCTTTTGAGTTAAAACATTCTTAAAAATAACTTTATTGTCTAAGGCAAGCATAACAGTGGGTAATTGAAGGGGGAAAATTCTCTTTGAAATTTTATTCTGCTTAAGTGATAGTGAAGATGGAAATATGGATATTTTAAAATAATTCTCAACTAAAATAGAACATTGGTATTGAGTTACAAAACCAGAAAAATGATAGATTTATGTATTGGTTCTTCCGTTTCCAACTAAACGAATTAAAAATGAAAGCTTCTGAGAATGAGTTATCCATTAAGCTATTTTAAGTGCTAAAAATATTCTCGGATTACTAGTGGATTTCCTGATTTTATTCTCCCCAAAAGATATGCACTGGAAAATACAGCCCATCATGAGATCATTCAAAAATACTTTTCTTTTAAAAACTATTTTTCCATTCAAAGGATTTCATCATCTTTACAATAATTAACCCCTTTTGCAAACAAGACATGCTCTGAAGGAAATTTTTGAGGCAAAAGAAGAAAATGCTGATAACCAGCATTTTTGTCTCAGAATTGTTTTGTACACAAATCTTGTCTGTATCAACTTTTGTCTACTGCAGCAGGGACAGCCCTGTAGTTTTGTCATTTTGGGAAAGAAATAATTACAAAGAGGATAATCACATTTGTAACTCAGAATTTCAGAAAATCTTCAAAATTTTTGCTCATACTGGACCAATTTGATTTCAGTTTGAAGCAGAGAATGCGGAAAAATGCCAGGAATAAGCTTCTGTGGAGGATCTTTTCAAAATCAGCTGATAAAAAAGTTACCGAAGATCAACCAATATTTTGGTTGATCTTCATGTTAATGAACCAGTTGACTTTTAAAAAATCCACCATGTCAATCTAATATGTGACATCTGTCCACCTTCTTTGTGCTTCAAACTGAGTTCAAATCGGTCCTGTATTAACAAAATTATGGAAGTTTTTCTGAAATTAATGTATCACATGATAAGGAATAATTAATGCATCTTGCTTTTACTTTCAGGTTGTGCTTTCATTACATATTCAAACAGACAATCAGCTCAAAATTGTATTAAACAGATGCATCATTCACAAACCATGGAGGTAAGATTGTCCTTGTTCTGATGAATATTAGTTCAGAGCCCTACTCAAGGGCGGATCTAGAGAGGGGGGGTCAGAGGGGAGGGGGGTTGGTCTGGACCCCCCGCCCTTTGGCATTGGTCGAAAATCAAGTTTTGACTATATAATGTTTGTATAATGTAACATATTTAACCCTTTCCCAAACAACAAAATTTTGGAGTGGTTCAATTGGAAAGCTGCCACAGATGACAAAATAGATGGTGATAAAGATATAATTTGTGTAGGATATAGCACAGAAAATATTGAGACAAAAGGAGAAACTGCTGGTTATCAGCAAGTTCTTCTTTTGCCTCAATATTTTCCCAAGCCTTTCTTATCAGGGCTGTCAAAACCAGGTCTTGTTTGGGAAAGGGTTAACACATTTAAACTTAAGTTATCATTTGGGCTTTGACCCCCATTGAAAAAACTTTCTATTATGTGTGGTGGGGAATCATGTGACACCAATTTCAGAAAATCATCAGTTGAATTTGGTTTAATACAGAGATATTACCTATCCAGATTTCTATCACCCCACCTAGAGCTGTGATATTTGAACTAGGAATGATTTGTGAATTTGATGAAAAATATTTCATGAAATGATTAATGACATTAAAAAGGTTATGATAAAAACTATTTGTATTTTGATGCAAAGTTAAGTAAACATGAGAAATCTTCCTGCAAAAAGAATTTAATTTTTGGAATTTTACAAAAGTTTCTGATGTATTGTTGTTTAAAGTTCCTTATTTTCAGAATTTCTCTTTATGATTAAGACGAATTTCATGTTTGGGGAAAGGTTCGCTTGCTGGCCCTTCAAATATTATTAGGCAAATTGCTGTTAAAGAGGAAAATTGTCAGTAATTGTTACATTTGTAATTATTAATCTAAATTCCAAAAACATTACTGGAATTACATAAACAATAATTTAGATTGGCTTAGTCATGCACATGGGAATTTTTATGCCTGTTGGCCCTTAATTTCTGGCTATTTACGCTTTACAGAATACAAAAAAAAACATGCTTCTCTAAATTGCAAGGATTTTAATGTGACAAAGTTATTGCTACTGAATATAATTGGCTTTCAAAACTGATACAAATAGCCCAAAAGAAGGTTGATTATCAGAATTTTCTTCTCTTGATCAAATACTTTCTGAGCTTTGTCAGGACATAAAAACCTGTTATAGTATGGGAAAGAGTTAAATGCCCAATTATTTTCTCTTTGACATTTGTGATAGACTACTGTATGGTCCAAAGCTTTTCTAAAATTAGGCAGCAAGGCAAAGAGTGATGACTTCCCCAACATGACCAATTATTACAGGTGCAAGAAAGCAAAGAAATTTATTATTTCAATCCTGAATTTTCGCGGAGCCCAGATAGCCCAGTTGGTAACATTCAAGTCTATCAATCCTGGGGTTGTTGGTTCGAATCTTGGCTCAACCATGTTTAATATCCTTTCTGGTATTTGTCAGAAGTCGTTTGTCCCTCAACAATGGATGTGAAGCGTCTTTGTTGGAGAGCAGCTGGAGGCTTGGATTGGATATTTTGGTAGTGCTGGTGAGAGAAATGATAGGAATCTATGGTTATGTTCACCAGCCAAGATATATCCATAACAGTTGAAAGTGGAGCTATTGTATAGATACATTCCTTTGCTTCCCAGATTTTAAAATCGAGGGCATTATTTAACCTCTTTTGACCAAATTCAATGTTAGTTTATGCTTCCATAGACTTTACTGTAAGTTTGTTGTTAACTATTCGTAAACCTGTTTTAAAATTTACAGTTCAAAAAGTAAAAATGTTTTATATTTAGGACTGAGGAGAAGTGCTAAGTGAGATTTTCAGTGCGAGTGGATGAGAGACTTTGACAATCAAGATAATTCAGAACATTTCTGTTGCCAGACATACCAATTACAGGTCCGAAAATGCTCTCTAATAATGTGAACAATCATCTGGCAACCTGGAACAACCCTCCTGCCAAATGTCAAATTTAGCTTTCCGCAATACCAAACAATTTTAGCTCCACTGGCCTTCAGGCCAGCGGGCTATTGTCATGGCGCTGTGTCCGTCGTGTGTGCGTCCGTCCGGTCGTCAACTTTTTCTTTAAAAATCTTCTCCTCAGAAACTATTGGATGGATTTCAATCAAACTTCACAGGAATGATCCTTAGGTGGTCCTCTATCAGATTCCTGCAATTAATTCTGATTGAACCATAATGTCTGGAGTTATCTGCCCTTGAATTAAAAAATGGCTGTTTTGACTTTGTTTTCACTCTAGCCACTACAAATATTGATCAATCAAAACAAAACTTGGTCAGAATGTTGGTGCTGATAAGATCTTGCATGAGTGCAATTTTCAGCTTGATCTGAATAGTAGGTCTTGAGTTATGTGCCCTTGAAATTGGTAAAATTACCATTTTTGACCCTATGTTTACTCAAACAACCATAAATATCCACCAATCAACACGAAACTTTCACATTATCTTACTGGCCATAAGATCTTGCATGGGTGTAGTTTTCAGCTTCATAGGAATCTTAAATCATGATTTATTTGCCCTTGAATTTGACAAAATTGCTGTTTTCGACTTTGATTTTACACTCCTTACATCCACAAATATTGAACAATCAGGTCAAAACTTAAACAATGTGTAGGTGAAGTTAAGATTTTGCTTTAGTGTGATTCTTAGCTAGACAGGAATATAAAATCCTCAGTTATATGCCTTTCAATTTGACAAAATTGCTAATTATGACTTTGTTTTCACTCTAACAGCCAAATATTCTCTGTAATAAAGACAAAGCTTGGTAACCAATAGATCTTATATG
This sequence comes from Fragum sueziense, assembly GCA_963680895.1. Classification (NCBI taxonomy): domain Eukaryota; kingdom Metazoa; phylum Mollusca; class Bivalvia; order Cardiida; family Cardiidae; genus Fragum; species Fragum sueziense. The sequence continues at coordinate 52,683,020 of OY804595.1, forward strand.
AATGTATTTTCAGCTTTCTAGTTACTTTGTAATTGCTTTAAGAGCAACAAGTATTGAAAAATCTAGTCAAAACTTGGACTTGATGTTACAAGAAATCCAGGCTTGGATTAATTTTGGAATAGGGTATTTCCCCAAATCTATTTTTAGCTCAAAATCTATTTTTAGAAATATAAAATACAAAATTTTGGAGTAATCAATGGTCTGTTAATTTAGATCTGTTTGGAAGAAGGAAAATTTTAATTATTAGTATCATCCTAAGCTGGAATGTTCTCCCATTTCCTTTACCCTTTCTCAAACAGCAAACATATAGTTTTACTTTCTTTGCTTCAAAAACCACACATTTTGAACACTCTAGTTTTGTAACTTTCTTTTTGCTCTATGAAACACAAGCATTGAACAATCTAATCAAAACTTGGATTAAATATTACATAAAATTCATCAGGCCTGTGGAGCGACTTAAGACCTTCAGGTCTTCTAGTCTTGTTTTCCTTCTCAAAATTAAAAGATTTAGGAAACTTGAAAGTCTCCTATTTTGTAAAAGACTTCATATAACTTGATGTTCTTGTTGCCAGACATACCAATTATATGTTCCTAAAATCCTCTCTAATAATGTAAACATGCATCTGGTGAACTGCAACAATGCTCCTGCCAAATGTTTAATTCAGCTTTCTGTAATACCAAATATTTTCTTGTATTCCATCTTGAAATTTAAAGTTTTAAAAAACTCAAAAGTTTCCTATTTTGTAAAAGACTTCATATAATTCAATGTCTGTGTTGCCAGACACACCGATTATATGTTCCTAAAATCCTCTCTAATTTTGTGAACATGCATCTGGTGACCTGCTGTAATACTTCTGCTAAATTTCTTGTTTAGCTTGCAAGTATTTTCTTGTGTTCCTTCTCAAAATTAAAAGATTTTTCTAAAAAACTCAAAAGTTTCCTATTTTGTAAAAGACTTGTATAACTCAATGTTCTTCTTGCTAGACTTACCAATTATATGTTCCTAAAATCCTCTCTAATAATGTGAACATGCATTTGGCACCCTACTGTAACACTTTTGGCAAAATGTCTCATTAAGTCTACAAGGGTGTTAGATAAACTGTCCTCTGTTTCCTTGTTTGGAAAAGGTTTAACCCTTTCCCAAATGATAAAATTTAAGGGTGGTCCAATATGAAAGCTGCTGCAGAGGATAATGTGGATGTTGATAAAGATAGGATTTGTGTACACTCAAGTATAGAAAATATTGAGGCAAAAGGAGAAACTGCTGGTTATCATCAGTTTCTTCTTTTGTCTCAATGTTTTCCCATGCCATTTCTTTTAGGGACGTCAAAACCAAGCCTTGTTTGGGAAAGGGTTAATCTTATTTTAGCATTTGTGTTGCCAGACCTACCAATTACAGGTTCCTGAAATTCTCTTACATAATTTGAACATGCATCTTGTCACCTGCTGTAACACTTCTGGCAAATGTCTGATGGAATGTTGAATAAGAAGTTTGCTAACAAAACATTAAAGTGACATTTCAGAATCATTTTTAGCTCCACTGGCCTTTCAGGCCAGCGGGCTATTGTCATGTCGGTGTGTCCGTCGTGCGTCAGTGGGTGCGTCCGTGCGTCCGTAAACTTTTTCTTTAAAAATCTTCTTCTCAGAAACTACTGGATGGATTTCAACCAAACTTCACAGGAATGATCCTTGGGTGACCCTTTCTCAGATTCCTTCAAAGAATTTTGATCGAACCAGAATAACCTGAGTTATCTGCCCTTGAATGTCAAAAATAGCTGGTTTTGACTTTATTTTTGCTCTAAAATCTACAAATATCAACCAATCAAGACAAAACTTGGACAGAATATATATAAGCATAATTTCCTGCCTGTGTCTAATTTTCAGCTTGATCTGAATTTTACATCATGAGTTATGTGCCCTTGAAATTGACAAAATTGCTATTTTCGGCTCTATTTTGACATGTTTTCACTCTAGCAACTACAAATATTGACAAATCTTGAGAAAACTTTAACAAAATGTTGGTGACTATAAGATCTTGCCTTGATGTAATTTTCAGCTTGATCTGAATTTTACATCATGAGTTATGTGCCCTTGAAATTGACAAAATTACCATTTTCGGCTCTATTTTTACTTTGTTTTCACTCTAGCAACTACGAATACTGATTAATCAAGACAAAACTTGTAGAGAATATTGGTGACCATAAGATCTTGCCTTGGTATAATTTTCAGCTTGATCTGAATTTTATATCATGAGTTATGTGCCCTTTAAATTGACAAAATTACTATTTTCGACTCTATTTTGACTTTGTTTTCACTCTAGCAACTACAAATACTGATTAATCAAGACAAAACTTGTACAGAATATTGGTGACCATAAGATCTTGCCTTGGTATAATTTTCATCTTGATCTGAATTTTATATCATGAGTTATGTGCACTTGAAATTGACAAAATTGCCATTTTCGGCTCTATTTTGACTTTGATTTCACTCTAGCATCTACAAATATGGACTAATCAAGACAAAACTAGAACAGAATGTTGGTGACGATTAGATATTGCCTTTGTGTAATTTTCAGCTTGAACCATAAGAAATTCAGGCCTGTGGAGCGACTCAAGACCTTCAGGTCTTTCTAGTTACATAAATTTTACTTTTATTCTACCTGAAAGAGCATGCTTTCTTATGAAAAGTCTGAAAATTTCAAGCCAAAATATTGAACTGTTTACGAGAAATATATATTTTGTGCTAAAGTCAAACAAATTGTTGTGGACAACAGGTTAGATTTATATAGAATTTGTTATTTCTGTCTCAATTTTGAATACATATTTTTTGCTTATAAATAACAGCCGCAAAAAACTGATAGCATTTCTGCGCATTAGAATAACCAATCTTTGCATCAAGACATACTTTTGAAAAATGAAATAAACATGAAATGTCACTTTAAAAATGAAAGGTCAATTTCAGTAGATTTAACCTCAGAGAAAATAGTTTAGAAAAATCTACTTTTGTGTTGCCAGACTTACCAATTACAGGTTCCTGAAATTCTATAATAATGTGAACATGCATCTGGTGACCTGCTATAACACTTCTGACAAATGTCTGATGGAATGTAGAATAAGAAGAGAAAAACAAATAAATAACATCAAAAATAAAAGGTTGATCTCAGTAAATTCAACCTCAGAGACATGGTTAAAAATACTGCTTTTGTGTTGCCAGGACTTACCAATAATAGCTTCCTGAAATTGTCTCTAATAATGTGAACATGCATCTGGCACCCTGGAACAACACTTCTGGCAAATGTATTGTTTCTGTTTGAATACCAAATACATGTATTTACAAACTTTGTTTCTCAAAATTAAAGTTTTCAAAATAAATTGCATGTTTCCTATGTTTGGTGTAGGGTCAAGATAATTCAATGTTCGTGTTGCCAGACATACCAATTACAGGTTCCTGGAATCCTCCCTAATTATGTGACCATGCATCTGGCAACCTGCAACAACACTTCTGCCAAATGGTGTATTCTGTTTGAAATACAAATATTTTCAAGCTTTGTTTCTCAAAATTAAATTTTTCAAAAATGTTCCTATGTTTGGTGAAAGATCAAGATAATTCAATGTTTCTGTTGCCAGACATACCAATTACAGCTTCCTGGAACTCGCTGTAATAATGTGAACATACATCTGGCAACCTGCAACAACGCTTCTGGCAAATGGTATATAGAGTCTGTTTGAATACAAAATATTTACAAGCTTTTTTTGTCAAAATTTAAGTTTTCAAAAAATGTTGAAGCCTTCCAAAGTTTGGTGAAGGGTGGCCTGTTTTAACAGTTCTTGCAAAATGTCTGATTAAGAATACTGAAAGAGGCTTTCTTGATTTAATTCCTCAACTTACAAGAGGCTGTAAAGATAGAACTCCATTTGTTTAAAAGAGGCTGTATTTTCCAGAAAAAAATGACTCAAATTAGGGCATGTTTGGGAGAGGGCTAAGTCAATTGATGGTTTGTGTCTCCCAGACCTACCAATTAAGAAAGTCAAAGTTGCCTCTAATGATCTCAACATGCATCTTTAGAACCCAAGAGTATTGGATATTGACAAATATTTACCCCACAAAAAACCAACAACTTTGAGATGCGATTGTTGGGAAAAGATGAGAACTCGATTTCGCTGTATTTTCCAGAAAAAGGATCACCCAAATTAGGGCATGTTTGGGAGAGGGTTAAGTCAATTAATGGTTTGTGTCTCCCAGACCTACCAATTAAGAAAGTCAAAGTTGCCTCTAATGATCTCAACATGCATCTTTAGAACCCAAGAGTATTGGATATTGACAAATATTTACCCCACAAAAAACCAACAACTTTGAGATGCGATTGTTGGGAAAAGATGAGAACTCGATTTCGCTGTATTTTCCAGAAAAAGGATCACCCAAATTAGGGCATGTTTGGGAGAGGGTTAAGTCAATTAATGGTTTGTGTCTCCCAGACCTACCAATTAAGAAAGTCAAAGTTGCCTCTAATGATCTCAACATGCATCTTTTGGACCCTAGAGTATTGGATATTGACAAATATTTCCCCCACACAAAAACAACTTTGAGATGCGATTATTGGGATAAGACAGAGCGCGGCTTCCATAGGGTTAATGACAGATTTGACTTGCAAAATGCTCTTGCTTGTGAAATTTGTTTGTAAGAACGACACAATTTTCTAATTTCAAGTCCCCTCCACCATTTTAGTTGACTATGTAGAGGAATATCAATTCTTGGATTGTGAGTTCAAATCCAGGCTAAGCCAGTTTCCTTTGAACCAGAGTTGATGAAATTTTAAAAATCATACCATTTTGGGTTAGAAAACATTGTGAAAAATGAAGAAATTGCTTGTTACACGCAATTTCTTTCAAATTCCACAATGCTTTCAAAGCAAATTTCATGAAGGTCAAAAAGCGTCAATGTGTGGGAATGGGTTAAGGGGCTTCAGATGTGATCTTTTTGCTCCTAATCTTTAATATGACATTGTTTTCTGGTATTGCAGGGATGCAGTTCACCTCTTGTAGTCAAGTTAGCAGATACACAGAAGGAAAAGGAACAGAAAAAACTACAACAGATGAACGCAAATCTTCTCATGTCTCTAGCAGGGGGAAATACTGGGGGAGGGGGAGGATTTACAGCAAATATAGGCCCTCAATATTTAGCGGTAAGTAAAACATTATTGTAAAAGGATAAAAATCATGTATGACTACTAGAAGGGGGAAATTCTGGTGTGTGGCATTGAGGTCGCCCATCAGCTAATGTAGGCCCTCAATTTTTAGCCATTTTGTGGTTTAGTGAAGATATTTGAAGAGCATTGTTGTGGGCCGGCAATACAATCATTATCCAGAGTCTTCCAACATTTAAACCTTTCCCAAACAAGACATGATTTTGACATCCCTAAGAGAGGTTGGGAAAACATTGAGGCAAAAGAAGAAAGTGCTGCTAATCAGCACTTTCTCCTTTTGCCTCAATATTTTCTGGGCTAAATTGTCCACAAATTTTGTCTTTATTTGTGTATATTTTGTCTTCTTCAGCAGCTTTCGATTTGGATCAGTCTTAAATTTTGCAGTTTGGGAAAGGGTTAATATATTGCATGTGCAACATAGGATATCAACAATCGTTATCATTAAAACATCTCTTTCAATATGTAGCTGTTCGTTCAAAAAAACATTATTATGTAGACTTTTGTCACAGCATGAACTAATTAACGTCACAGGCTAGGATTTATATTGCAGATTAAGATTTGTATTGGATACAAGTTTGCATTTATTAGCAATCAGTATGATTTTGGTTCATTTCAACCTTTTCCTTACTACTATGTGTTCTTGATGAGTGTATTTATATTTCGGTAAAATGTGAAACAAGTTTTAATAGCATTATTGTGGATACCTTTTCGCGATCACTGAATTTATTTGAATTGAATGTATAAGTCTGTGAATCTAAATAATAGAAACAAATATTTTCAGCTCTATACCCCTCACTGAGCTTGATATAAAATGGACATTATTAACCCATTACTGCAGAGTGACACGTTTTGACTCCTTCAAAAGAAAAGGCTTGGGAAAACATTGTGAAAAATGAAGAAGTTGCTTGTGACAAGCAATTTCTTCATTTTCCACAATGTTTGCTAAACCAAATTGGAAAGATTTCAAAATTTCATCAAATTGAAATTGTCGTCTGCAACACCTTTCAAATTGGAATATTCCAAAATTTTGCTGTCTGGTAATGGGTTAAAGTACAACTTCTGCTTTCTTCCTGTGTTTCAGTTATTGCAACAAGCCATGGCTACCGGTAACTTAGGAATGTTTACTAATGTTGGGAACCTAGGTAAGAGTCTCTGTAGTGGCATGGCTTTTGATACTATACATCCTTGCATTATGTCAACAATAAAATCCTTCACTCCTTTTCCTACAATATTCCACCAGTGTTTCATGTGTCAATAACTTGTGTATTGAGGGAAAAATGGTTAAATTCAATCTTTCTTAGATAAGGAATTCTATATTTGCCTAAAATGTATGCCTTTACAGACCAAAAAAAAATGAAATTACTTACAATAAATTTTCTAGTAATTGTAGTCTGGACAACATTGAGGGAAATTGAGAAAATGCTGGTTTTCAGCTTATTCATATTTTCCGTAATTTTTTTCCAACAGCATTTCTATCAGGCATGTCAAAACCGAACTTTTGAAAAGGTTTACATGTTTCGTGTATAGGAAAGTGTGCATGTTTTATGTTTTCAGTAGCAAATATTTCTTACTAAGCATAATGATTGTATCATTTTCGCAAGCCATTAATGATTCTGTATCCACTTTATACCTTACAAACTTCAAAAGGAATACCATTGAAGTAGTAGTTGGAAGAAAATAAGAAAATGCTGATAAATTGCATTCTCTTCTTCTTTTGGTGTTTTCAAAAGCTTTTCCCATATAATGGTTAAAAAGGGATCCAGAAAAGTGGAATGGATGTAAGGAAGAAATTGAGCATTATTTGACTCTGAAATATTTGCAGAATGGTTTGAATGCATGGTAGGGAAAGAATCTTTAGACATTATAAAATCTTGATTTGTTCGAAAAGTGTTGACAGAACCTTTCTGCTAGATTAAAACTCAGACAGCTTTGTTGGTATCAGAATGTGGATAAAAACTAAGAAGAAGATAACAACCACAAATTAGGGTGGTCTAATCCAACACTGTTGCAAAAGGCAAAATGGGTGTTGATAGACATACAAATTATACAATATAGAGTCAAGGACAGAAAATGTTGAGCAAAAAGAGAAAATGTTCTCATCAGTATTTTGTCATTTTTCATCAATGTTTTCTATGTCATTTCTAAAGGATTTCAAACCAGGTCTTATTTGTAAGAGGATATTAAATTTGTGGATCTTTACAATCCTTAAGGTATTTGATTGCTTGGAATGAACAATGAACAAGCATCTATATTGTTGATGTTTTCTTGTAATGAAATCTTATTCATGCCCAAGGTTCTCTTTCTAAAGGTCAAGGTCAATTATACATATCACATATTTGAATATTTGCTTCTAGGAGAACATTTCAGTTTCACATACACCATTTCTACAATTTGAATATTTCTTTTGCTTGTTCTTGCCATTTCCTGCAAGAGAAATCAGGCAAAAAACTGAACTTTATTTAATTCTTGTGAGAGACATATACATTCACCACAATTACATTGATGACAATCCAATTTACAATTTTCTCTATGCCAATAACCTAATTTACATGAATGTATGCTCGCGGTGAAGACAAATTGAGGGAAAACTGCCAACCTAAATTGAATAAATATATCAAGTAAGATCACTCAGCTAATTTTCTTGCTGTTGCTTTAAATGTAACAGATCTGACTTTACCTGTGGGATTAGAGTATAGATTGGTCCTGTTACTCTATTGACTATTTTTATGCTCCAGTATGACATATTAGAGTCATATGATTTTATATGTGTCTGTCTGTCCATCTTTGTGTCCGCCTTCGTCTCTTTCTTTATTCTGTTTAAAATTTAAAAGACATTATGTTTACCAAGATGATTGTGATTTGTCAAGGACAATATCAAATTAGTTATCACTCAAATTTAATTTAATTAAACACTCTAAGAGTAGCTAGAAGTTTTTTAAACCATATTTGATAGTGACTTTTTACTTGGTCTTTGTGTTTGTCAATTCTGTTGCAAGACCTTATCTCAAGGTCAGTATTAAATACCAAGGTCATGTTTGCTGTCCTTCATGACAAGTTTGATGGATCTTTGCAGGTTTAAATGCTCTAACGTTACAACAGTTATTGGCTGCCTTAGCAACTGCCACATCCAATCCAGGTACCTCACTATACACCACACTCCTATATCACGGTGGATAATCACGTGATGCAATAATTTCAGAAAATCTTCAATAATTTTGTTAATACGGGACCCATTTGAATTCGGTTTGAAGCAGAGAAGGTAGAAAAGTGTCAGGAATAACATGGACGTCGTAGATTTTTAAAATATCAACTGATAAAAAAGTTATTGAAGATAAACCAAAATTTTGGTTTATCTTCAATAACTTTTTTATCAGTTGATTTTTGAAAAATCTACCACGTCCATGCTATTCCTGACATTTTTCCACCTTCTCTGTTTCAAACTGAATTTAAATTGGTCAAGTATTGACAAAGTTATTGAAGATTATCGGAAATTCTAAGTCACGTGATTATACACTACTATATTGTCTTGTGTTTTTACCAACACTTTCAGTTCTTCTTGCGTGATTTGTTGTTCTAGTGTTGTCACACTTTATTTCACCTTTATTAACCCTTTCCCAAACGACTAAATTTTAGCGTGATCAACTTCGAAAACTTCCACAAATGACAAAATGAATGTTATTAAAGATAGGATTTGTGTAAAATATGGCAAAGAAAATATTAAGACAAAAGGAGAAACTGCTGATTATCAGCAGTTTCTTCTTTTGTTTCAATATTTTCCCAAGCCTTTTCTATTAGAGACGTCAAATCCAGGTCTTGTTTGGGAAAGGGTTAAGGAAATATGTAATTTATTAGTGGAAGGAGATCTCACCATAGACTCTGTGCTGATACAGCTATCTAAAGTCATTGGTTGGGGCCAAGAAGGCTTGCCATAGGGGTATGACCTCTTTCAATACATTCCAGAGCCGTTGTCCTAAATACTTATGTTACTGAATGCACAATGCCAATGAACTTTGCCATATTTTGACTGGAGAGTTGCTGAAGCTATACGAATCTTGATAAAATTGAATTTATCATACACTTCACATTGTTGTCTTTCCTTTCATGACACTTCCAGTTGTTGTGTGAAAATTTGTTCTATTGCTTCACTTTTTATTTCACCTTTAGCAAATTAATGTACAGTTATGAAGACAACTGAGTTATCAAATCTTGATGAAACAAAAGATCAAGTTGAAAACAAATGGTCAAAAATTCAACATTTCACAAACCTTTCATGTTTGAAAATTACTGTGTATTTTCAAATCTTTCTTTGCACAAACTAATACCTAATTAACTTGCCTAATAAGTTTCCCTTGGTACTCTTTTGTATGGCATTTATATGCTCACATTTAAATCTTGGATGCTCTGCAGAAATGAAGTCAAAGAACTGTGATTCAACTTTATGTATCCCATAATTAGAATAACCCTTTTTGGGAAAAATAGAAAACTTGTTAAAGCTTGAATATATTTAATTCTAATGTCTTTTACTTTCTATTTTCTAGTGTGCATTAAATTAGTTTCTTTTATTTATTGGCACATTCCTATGTTTTCATGCCCCCATATCGAAAGATTAGGGGCATATTGTTTTATAAGTGTCTGCCTGTCCGTCCGTCCGTCTGTCTGAAAACTTAACTTTTGTCTTTTCTCCAAAAGTGATCGAAATACAAAGCTTAAACTTGGTATGTAACTTTCTTTCAATAATATCTATCGTTTTCATGCAATATGACATTAATTTCCTCAAGGTTGTCCTTTAACCCTTATCAACCCTTAACAGGTAAAACTTTAACATTTTAGAAAAATAATCATTTTGGGAGTATTCATGTTTCACAAACACATCTTGTTCTACTTTGTGATATATACTCGGCAAAAGAGCTAACGCATCACTTTTTGAAATTGCATAACTACTTTATTGTCAAAGATTGAGATTTATAATTTGGCATATGTTTATCCAATAAGTTTTTGCACTCATCCATAAATTTTTTTCAAGTTTTCTATCTTATGTGACCGCGTCATACTAAAAGGGGACAAAAACAGTTTTTCGGCTCGTGTAACTTGAAATCTTTTTCAATCATTTTTGTTTGAACTGATTTCGAAATCTGATTTATCGTCGGATTGAAGTCTGAAAAAAAATCAATTCCTTATCTAACGTAACAAGGGCTGTTCGCGGACAACGTAGCTCGCATAGACACACTTTTTTATAAGAAAATGTCAATTTTTCAAGGTCAATGTCACAAGGTCAAATTTTATTTTCTCATGTGAAAGCTCTTAGTAAGGTCTGTCTATGTGTGAAATATCAAGACTGCATCTCATACAGTTCATAAGATATAGACCGATAAGTTTTTGCCTACGTAACCGACGTCGCCGTCGACGCCAACAATGAAACTAACGACACTACTGATGTAACATTACCTCTGCGGGAATGAATTACGAGCCCACAAAAGTGTTAAAACCGTCGGTTTGTTTAAGGAAGAATAGCTTTTCTTAACAGGGACTCTTTAAGCCAATACAAAAGGTTTGAAAATTATGGGTGGATTTCCCATTTTAATCAAATTTCAGACTTTATGAATTTTAGAATTACGGGTGTCCTTATCAAAAGTGCAATATTTCAGAACAGATTATAGCGTTTACTATGAAATTTCATAGGTTTCTTATCAAATAGTATTAGTCGGCATGTGCAAATTTTGAAAGTATTCTGTTGATTCGTTAAAACGATATTAACAAAGATCTGAGTGATGCGTATATGTGATGAGTATATGTAGTTCTTACACTACTTCATATTTTGTACGATGTGACATAATGATATCCATAATGATATCCGTATAGAGAAAAGATATTAGGCCTTTTAAAGAAGTTTTTTCTCAACATTTAACAAGTATTTGAAAATCCTTTATTTAAAGGTTATTAAGGTGACTACTTTAACTTTGGGGAAAAAAAGAACAATATAAACAGGTTGAGATGGCACTTCAGCAGTTGTCCAATCAAGACATGTACAACAAGTGACTATTAACCCATTTCCAAATGGCAAATTTTAGACCAGTCCAAATTGAAAGAAGCTGCGGACAACATTTTCAAAGTGAAGAAAATCTAAAGTTTTACCACTTTTGGGATAGAAAACATTGTGGTAAATGAAGAAATTGCTTGTCGCAAGCAATTTCTTCATTTTCAACATTTTTTTCCAAAGCCTTTATCTTGTAGGGCATGGAAAGACTTTAATATATGACAAAGAGTTAAAAAAAATAAACATTTAAAGGCACTTCATTCATTCTTCCCTCATTTGACTTGTACAAGATCAGAAGGGATCAAGGCCCTCTATATTAAAAAAAAATTCAAAGGCACTTCATTCATTCTTCTCTCATTTGACTCGTACAAGATCAGAAGGGATCAAGGCTCCCTCTATATTAGCAGCAGATAGTGTGTATCAGTTAAAAACACTACTTGTATGAGGTCAACAACTGCAAACTTTTTTATGTGGTAAGCATACAGGAAATCTTCTAATGATAAATAAATCTGCCCCTTAATTTGTTCACAGAGCAAAGCTAAATTTTAACATCCTTCTTGTAAACAGCTTTTAAAAAACCAAAGGAGTAAAACATACCCTATGATATATTGATAATCAGCATTAACACGGTGTATAATCATGTGACTTAGAATTTCCGATAATCTTCAATAACTTTGTCAATACTTGACCAATTTGAATTCGGTTTGAAGCAGTGAATGTGGAAAAATGTCAGGAATAACATGGACATGATAGATATTTAAAAAATTAATTGATAAAAAAGTTATTGAAGATAAACCGAAATTTTGGTTTATCTTCAATAACTTTTTATCTGTTGATTTTTCAAAATTCAACCACATCCATCTAATGCGTGATGTCTGTTTACATTTTCTGCTTCAAATCGAATTCAAATCGGTCCCGTATTAACAAAGTTATTGAAGATATTCGGTAATTATTGCATCATGTGATTATCGACCGTGATTAATTTTGCTCGCTTTGCTCAAAGATTTTCTCTAGAAGTATATTACAATTATCCTATTTTAGTAACATGATTTGGACAAGTACAATTTTTGTCATCCTGTGTAGGATTCCTCTATTTCCTGACCAATGGTATTGACCAATCTAGCTCTAAAAGCTTTGGAAGACATTAATAAGTTAATAAAACATGATGGGTTATATACTACAAAGAAAAATGTATATATTTTGTGCATGTGTAACAGAAATTGTGGACTTAAAGAAATGAAAGGATATTTCAAATAAAAGAAAATCTTGGGGCTGATGAAACATTAAAAATTTTAACCCATTACCAAACGGCAAAATTTTTGGGTGATCCAAATTCAAAGATTTGCAGACGACAATTTGTAGTACATTTATTTTAAATTTTTATTGTTGTTTTTGGTAGAAAACATTGTGGTAAACGAAGAAATTGCTTGTGACAAGCAATTTCTTCATTTTCCACAATGTTTTCCAAGGTCATTTTGTTGTAGGGAGTCAAAAAGAGCCATTGTGTGGTAATGAGTTAAAGCCATGATATATAAACTACCGCAGAAAACTTAATGGGAAATATCTGTACTGTCTGGGTAGTCTTCAAGAATATATTGGCTCCTTATAACATATTTGAAACTATATATCAGGAAAAGTTAGATAAGAAAATTCTTTTAACATATCTATTCACACTTGCTCTAATTCATTTTCTGCAACAAATTGGCAATTATGTAGTTTGAAGAGAGATAAATTGATATGAGCTTAGACATGGAATAAAGGCCCTTATGGATATGAGTCGGGAATTTGAAGTAGCATTTTAACCGACCATCATTCCAGATGAATCTGAACCCACTTGCACTCTGTTCAGGATCTAAATTTCACAGATAGAAAAGAATAAGCTGGTTTCAATTTAATTAGATTTCGTCAGCACAGCCCTTGAAAAGTTCATTCAAGTTCAAGAACTGTTCTAGAATGTTAAATTGCACAATTAGAACTGTTCTAGAACAGTTCTAGTAGTGCCATTTAACATTTCAGAACATTCTAGAACAGTTCTAGAACTAGAAATGTGTTCTTGAATGTTCCATAGATTAACTCATATATTGTCACTTTTATCCCATCTTCGCAAGCCAAGGGTTCTTCCTCCACTTTGTTCCTTACGAACCCTTGGCCCCTCGCCGCTATGGAAATCGAAAGTACCGCCGTGCGATTTCATGGGACGCGATAACTTTCCCATTATCCAATCAAAACATACTTTACAAGCCCTCTTTATCAAAACGAAAACAATGCGGCTGACGTGAAAATCGATATCCGTATTTGATGCATCGCCTAACATGTTTTAGTACGAGGCTTTTGATTGGCCAGAAATAGCAACTGCCAAGGGCTGCGACTCTTTATCACCGAAAGGTGGCACGGCGGTACTTTCGATTTCCATAGAAGCGAGCGGCCAAGGGTTCGTAAGGAACAAAGTGGAGGTAGAACCCTTGGCTTGCGAAGATGCTTTTATCCCAAAACCTTGTAACTACAGCTTGTTTAAAGCTGTAGTTACAAGGTTTTTGGAAAAAAGCAGCAGCTGTTTTTAAAAGCAATTTCCCTATCTCTCCTTTTTGATATGTAGGCATTTTGTCGGCCATTTGATATCATTGAAGGGGAAAATCAAACTGATGTAGATATTAGATTAATCTCAAATAATTCAGGTTTTACTCTGTAGAGCAAGCACCCTTCTCATACCTGTAAGCTTGGGTGTTCAAAATAGCTGTGTATTATTTATTTCATATCTTGTTGGTAATGATACAAAATGGTGTAACTTCAGCTTGAGTAAGCTGCAGTTACAGTATTTGTTGACATGACTGACCACCAGAGGTGGTGCAGTTGTAACATGCTTGACTTGAAACACAGGGGTCGCTGGTTCGATCCCCTGCTTCTCCAGTCTTTCCTAGGAGACTTTAAACTGAGGTCCTGTCTCCATTTGACCACCGAGCCCGGATAGCTCAGTCGGTTACGTCAGAGTCTGTCAATCCAGGGGTCTCGAGTTTGAACCCCGTCTCGGCCAGTATCCATTCTGACATTTGACAAAAGTCATTTGTCTCTCACCAATGGGTGTGAACCATCTATGTGAGCGAGCAGCTTGAGGCTCGGTTTGGATATTGTGGTTGTACTGGTGCGAGAAATACCAGGAACCCATGGTTAGGTGCTCCAGCCACCGCAATATGACCATAGAAGTTGAATACGGCGTAAAACCCGATAAAATAAAATCAAAGTCTCCTTATGACCATAGATGTTGATTGGGACATAAAACTTCATCCAATCCAATTGTATAACCCCTTCAACACGAGCTTGTGTTTGGTGTTGACCCATCCTTGTAACAAGGAAAATTGGACAGTTGCTCTGCAGTTCGAAGAAAATTCCTAACCACATAAGATCTTATGATTGAAGGAGAGTGTACTTAAAATTTAAGGGTTAATACAACCTATGTCTACAATCAAGGGTTAAATGAGCCGCGACGCGAGAAAAGCGGAATTTAGCATAAGCCAAAACAAAGACGCAGATCAGCTTCGCGGTAACCGCGAATCTGATCAGCGTCTGTGATTTCGCTGGTGAGAAAGTTTAGTTCTTCTTCTTCCCATGTACGAAATTTCGTGACTCTAATCACTTTCTGTGGCTGTACAGCCTCATTTGTGTTGGATCTGGTCAAAACTCCCGAAGACCGATTTTCTCGCGCCGCGGCTCAAATCTAGATGCACCTGTTGGCAAATTTCTAGTAAGTTGGAAGAATGTTTCATGAAGGGCATCATTCTGAGGTTTTGTAATATTTCACTGCTTTTCAGCAAAAACCTCGTAACTGCAGCTTAAAACAAGCTGCAGTTACGAGGTTTATGTTGAAAAGTGACAATTTCACTGCTTCCTACCTGGTGTGAGGCAAGTTTTTATGTACTTGTCTAAACTCTACATGCAAAATACTTCCTACTTTGAACTTGTTTCAAAATCGAGTACAATGGGCAAAATGATGTTACTTAAACCGTAATTCAGTGTTGGCTTCATGCAGAACTAATGTACAGTTTCAATAGCTTTGTGCTGTAACAATTACTCGAAGGATATCTGGTTTTTGACCACTTTCCTCATAGAAAAGGCTTTAGATAATTTTGAGGCAAAAGGAGAATATGCTGGTATCAGCTTTTTCCTCTTTTGCCTCAAAAAAGTTTTTCGGCTATTTTGTCCTTTTATCCTATCTTTATCAACATCCATTCTGTAGCACCTTTCTGCCGTTAAGTTCGTGGAAATTATGTTGAAGTTATAGCGCCTTTCTCGATGTCCAGGAATTACTGTTTCTTGCTAGTTACTTTCCCAAGGGCCGATCTAGAGGGGGGGTGGGGGTTTTCAGGCGGTCTGGACCCCCCCACACACCCCCCCAAACCCCGTCATTGGCCGAAAAGTTAAATTTTGACCATATAACTTTAGTATAATGTTAATTATCGCTGCTTTTCAAAGAAAATCTCGTAACTGCAGCTTAAGACAAGCTGCAGTTACAAGGTTTTCATTGAAAAGCAACTATTTCATCACACTTTAAGCCATCATTTGGGCTTGGACCCCCCTGAAAAAAGTCCTGAGTCCACCCTTGTTTCCTGTCATATAATAGGAAATTCATGCTATCAAACCTTGCTCAACAAGACCTTGTTTTCATATCCTTTATAGTAAAAGCATAGGAAATATTGTGGCATAGAAAAAGCATGGGAAACATTGTGGCAAAAGAAGAAAATGGTGATAATCAGCATTTTTAGCTCACCTGAGCACGAAGTGCTCAAGGTGAGCTATTGTGGTCGCTCACCGTCCGTCGTCCGTCCGTCTGTCCGTCCGTTCACAATTTCTTTAAACATCTTCTCCTCCTGAACCATTGGGCCAATATTGACCAAACTTGGCTGGATTGTTCCTTGGGTGCCCCTTTTCAAAACTTGTTCATTAATTTTTGATTTTCCAAAAAATGTGGGTGTGGCAGGGCGGGGCTAAAAAATCCTAAGAAAATTATTTAAAAATCAACTATTGGGTCAATTTGAACCAAACTTGACAGGTGTCTTCTTTGAGTGACTCTCTTCAAAATTTGTTTTCAAATTTTAAGATTAGTCAAAAAATGTGGGCGTGGCAGGGTGGGGCTTATCAGACTTACTAAGGAAGATAACCAATCAGCAAAGCTGGAAGACTTTTAGTGTTCAAGTTGCCTCCCTTAGTCCATATTGATAATTTGGATTTTATCTGATCAATGATCTAGACATTCCCCAGCTTAAGTAAACAAGAGAGGATTTAATCTAGCTGTTATCAGTGTTTTGGTATCTTTTCTTTGGATTTATAATCAGACTTGCTTCTATTTTGCAACTAATAATATTCTCTTTAGCTCTTTACCAAATTATTATAAGATTAATTATTTTGCAATGAAAAAAGGGCCCATGTTGTTGATTCTTGGGGTTTATATGGGGTGAACCCTGTTGAAAATTGGGACCTTCTCATCAATATCATGGGAAAAGGAGCATAAAAGACAAAATCCTTGTCAGCATTGTACAGGCTTCAATTTTGGCCCAATGTTCATAAAACTTGGTCAGAATTATGCTTGTCTAGTTACACAGATGGACCCTTCAGAAAATTGAAATATTCCATCGGATACCATGGGAAAAGGGGCCATAATGACAAAATCTGTGTTGGCAATTTAGAGGCCATAATGTTGGTCTAATCTTCATGAAACTTGATCAGAATATTTGTTAATTCACAAGGATGAAACTTGTCAACAATGGGAATGTTCCATTTTGATATCACGGGAAAAGGGGCCTTTATGACAAAATCCTTTTAACACTCTAGAAGCAACAGTTTTGGCCTAATCTTCATGAAACTAAAAGAATGTTTGTTTTAGTCACAAGGATAAACTCTATAAAAAATTGGAATGTTCCAGTCGATATCATGAGAAAAGGGGCCTTAATGACAAAATCCTTGTTAGCACTCTAGAGGCAACAATTTTGGTCTAATCCTCATGAAACTTTTGTTTGTCTAGTCACAACGATAAACTCTGAGGAAAATAGGAATGTTCCATGGAATACCATGGGAAAAGGGGCCTTAAGGACAAAATCCTTGTTAGTGCTATAGAGACAATAATTTTGGCCCAATATTCATGAAATTTAGTCAGATTATTTGTCTAGTCACAAGGATGAAGCCTATTCACAATGGGAATGTTCTGTTGGATATCGTGGGAAAAGGGGCCTCAAAGTCCTTGTTGGCAATGTAGATGCTACAATTTTTGTCCAATCTTCATGAAACATGTTCAGAATGTTTGTCTAGTCACAAGGATAAAGACTATTGAGAATTAGAATGTTCTTTTAGATATCATGGGACAAGGTGCAATCATTTCTCACCTTGTGAATCTCAGATCAGATGAGCGATTAAGGACCATCATGGTCCTCTTGTATTTTTTTTCTTCAATATTTTCTGTGCTTTATTTTACACAAATATTATCAGTAATACATCAATTTTGTCTTTTGCAGCAGCTTTTGAATTGGAGCAGTGTAAAATGCTTGTCATTCTGGAATTTCTTATCAATAAAGGCTTTCTACATCACTTGACTAGTCAGATTGTCAAAGGGAGCAAACTATTGCAAGATGGATTAAAATCGGATAGTAAAGATCATTTCCCTTTGCATCATCTTTTTCTATGATGTGAACTTTTACCATAATGTAAACTATAATAATGTTAACTGTAAAGTCTGCCCAAGTTTTAAACATTGCTGTCTAGCAAACCTGTAAAAGGAATTTTAAAATCTTTACATTATGGTATGCATTACTTGCATGGTACAGGGTTTTTTTAGCTCACCTGAGCACGAAGTGCTCAAGGTGAGGTATTGTGATCTATCAATGTCCGGCGTCCGTCTGTCCGTCTGTCCGTCACGGCGTCAACAATTTCTTTAAACGACATCTCCTCCTAAACTACTGGGTCAAAATCAACCAAACTTGGCAGAAATGTTCCTTGGGTGGTCCTTTATGAAAATTGCTAAAATCATTGAAATCCATGAAAAACTCTGGTTGCCGTGGCATCGGAAAATGGGGAATTTCACAAAAGCTCAACAATTTCTTTAAACGACATCTCCTCCTAAACTACTGGGTCAAAATGAACCAAACTTGGCAGAAATGTTCCTTGGGTGGTCCTTTATGAAAATTGCTAAAATCATTGAAATCCATGAAAAACTCTGGTTGCCGTGGCATCGGAAAATGGGGAATTTCACAAAAGCTCAACAATTTCTTTAAACGACATCTCCTCCTAAACTACTGGGTCAAAATCAACCAAACTTGGCAGAAATGTTCCTTGGGTGGTCCTTTATTAAAATTGCTAAAATCATTGAAATCCATGAAAAACTCTGGTTGCCGTGGCATCGGAAAATGGGAAATTTCACAAAAGCTCAACAATTTCTTTAAACGACATCTCCTCCTAAACTACTGGGTCAAAATCAACCAAACTTGGCAGAAATGTTCCTTGGGTGGTCCTTTATAAAAATTGCTAAAATAATTTAAATCCATGAAAAACTCTGGTTGCCGTGGATTCGGAAAATGGTAAATTTCACAAAAGCTCAACAATTTCTTTAAACGACATCTCCTCCTAAACTACTGGGTCAAAATCAACCAAACTTGGCAGAAATGTTCCTTGGGTGGTCCTTTATAAAAATTGCTAAAAGAATTCAGAGTTTCCATTTACGACGTAAAAGTGTCTGTATACGCATGAAATTCCGCTCGGACGCAAAATAAGAAGACTGGTTGAGTCCCTGGGACGCAAAATAAATTGGGTGGCAAAAAACCTTGGAATCTATTTACAGAATCTACTCATGAGAAAATCAAATACGAAAGAATCACCACTTAAAAGAATTGGTGGATCGCGATCTTTGACATGCAAAACATAACAAGTAGTTTTCTGCTCAATAGTGAAGTTACCGTAAATCATAGTTTTGATTTACACAAACCTTTTATCAGATTATCGTCAATTCTTTCCTTTCATGTTCGTCTGTACTATCATGCATAACTCACTTCACTTTCAGAAATAGAAATTCACATATGCAAATACATGCACATCCTTTGTCTAGAATCTAATCACCTAAAAAGAGTAAATTCCTTTCTCACTACACAAATTATCTTAGCCTCGGAAAATGTGTATTGACAACACAAATTGACTTTCCATAAATAGATCTTTCTTTGATCTGATAAATGGTTAAGTTTTACATGACGTCATGACTCGTGATCCTTATCTATAATCAGCACTGAATCTCATTTTACTGCCTAATGAGACTGAGTAGGAACTTTTTACTGCTCTTTTTAGCTCACCTGAGCACGCAGTGCTCAAGGTGAGCTATTGTGGTCGCTTTTTGTCTGTCGGCGTCTGTCCGTCTGTCCATCTGTCCGTCTGTCTGTCTGTCCGTCTGTCCGTCCGTCTGTCCACAATTTGTTGTTACCACTCTAGCACCCACAAATATTGACCAATCTTAATCAAACTTGGTCAAAACATGTATGACCATAAGTTCTCGGATGAGTTCGATTTTGAGTCAGATCGGACCAGGAAGTCTAGAGTTATGTGCCCTTGAACGTCAAAAATGACTAGTTTTGACTTTGTTACCACTCTAGCATCTACAAATATTGACCAATCTTAACCAAACTTTGTCAAAACATGTATGACGATATGTTCTTGGATGAGATCGATTTTGGGTCAGATCGGATCAGGAAGTCCGGAGTTATGCGCCCTTGAATATTAAAAATCGCTAGTTTTTGACCTTGTTACCACTCTAGCATCTACAAATATTGACCAATCTTGACTAAACTTGGTCAAAACATGTATGACAATAAGCTCTTGGACAAATTTGATTTTGGATCAGATCAGATCAGGAAGTCCGGAGTTATTCGCCCTTGAATATCAAAAATCGCTAGTTTTTGACTTTGTTACCACTCTAGCATCTACAAATATTGACCAATCTTGACCAAACTTGGTCAAAACATGTATGACAATAAGCTTTTGGACGAGTTTGATTTTGGATCAGATCAGATCAGGAAGTCCGGAGTTATGCGCCCTTGAATATCAAAAATAGCTTAGTTTCAACTTTGTTACCACTCTAGCATCTACAAATATTGACCAATCAAGACAAAACTTGGCTAGAATGTTGGTAACCATACAATAATGAATGAGTTCGATTTTCAGTGTCATTGAAGTAGGAAATTTTGAGTTATGTGCCCTTGAATTTGACAAATTTGCCATTTTCGACTTTGTTTACACTTTAGCATCTACATTTATTGACCGATAAAGACAAAACTTGGCAACAATGATGGTAACCATAAGATGCTGAATGAGTTAAATTTTCAGCTTGATCGGACCAAAAAAACCCCAGAGTTATTGGCCCTTGAATTTCACAAAATTGCTTTTTTCCACTTTATTTTCACTCTAAAAAAAACACAAATATTGACCAATCAAGACACAACTTGGTCACAATTTAGGTGACCATGAGATCTTATATGTTTTCATTTTTCATATTGATCAGACTAGAAAAAACAGAGTTTTGTGCCCTTGATGGTGACAAAATTACTGATTTCGTTGTTAATTTCACTCAAACAGTAATTAATAAATATTGACCAATCAAAAAACAACTTGGACATAAGGTTGATGAGAATATCTTTATCAGAACAGAGTTATGTGCCCTGGATTATGACAAAATAGATGTTTTTTATCGACTTGGTTTTCACTTTAACAGCCACAAATATTGATTTTTAAAGATTAAGAATGCTGTTTTCAGCTGGATCATAATCTCGCATCTTAAATTTCGTGTTCTTGTCTTAGAGATACCTAGGTCATGTAAAAGGTGGGTCTTGTTCTGCATGGAGCAAGTTTCAAACTTCTATCAGGTGAGCGATCCAGGGCCATCTTGGCCCTCTTGTTTTTTTTAATAGGAATTGAATTTAAAAGAGGATGTTCTTGATATATTATAAGCTTGTAACTTAAAACACAACCTTTTTTAGCTCCACTGGCCTTCAGGCCAGCGGGCTATTGTCATAGCGTTGTGTCCGTCGTGCGTGCGTGCGTGCGTGCGTCCGGTCGTCAACTTTTTCTTTAAAAATCTTCTCCTCAGAAACTACTGGATGGATTTCAATCAAACTTCACAGGAATGATCCTTGGGTGGTCCTCTATCAGATTCCTTCAATTAATTTTGATTGATCCATAAAGTCTGGAGTTATCTGCCCTTGAATTAAAAAATGGCTGTTTTCTTTTGTTTTCACTCTAGCCACTACAAATATTGATAAATCAAAACAAAACTTGGACAGAATGTTGGTGCTGATAAGATCTTGCCTGAGTGCAATTTTCAGCTTGATCTGAATATTACGTCTTGAGTTATGTGCCCTTGAAATTGGCAAAACTACCATTTTTGACCTTATTTTTACTCAGACAACCATAAATATCCACCAATCAACATAAAACTTTCATATTATCTTACTGGTCATAAGATCTTGTGTTGGTGTAATTTTCAGCTTCATATGAATCTTAAATCATGATTTATATGCCCTTGAATTTGACAAAGTTGTTGTTTTCGACTTTGATTTTACACTCTTTACACCCACAAATATTGAATGATCAGGTCAAAACTTAAACAAGATGTAAGTGAAGTTAGGATCTTGCTTTAGTGTGATTCTTAGCTAGATAGTAATATTAAATCCCCAGTTATATGCCTTTCAATTTGACAAAATTGCTAATTGTGACTTTGTTTTCACTCTAACAGCCAAACTTACTCTAGTAAAGACTGCAGCAAAGCTTGATAACCAATAGATCTTATATGAATGTATTTTCAGCTTTCTAGTTACTTTGTAATTGCTTTAAGAGCAACAAGTATTGAAAAAGCTTGTGAAAACTTGTACTTGATATTACAAGAAATTCAGGTTTGACAGCCATTTGCATTATTTTTGGAAAAGGGTATTTCCCAGAATCTATTTTTAGCTCAAAATCTATTTTTAGAAATATGAAATATTTGGAGTATTCAATGTTCTGTTAATTTAGATCTGTTTGGGAGAAGGAAAATTTTAATTGCTTGTATCATCCTAAGCTAGAATGTTCTCCCATTTCCTTTTACCCTTTCTCAAATGGCAAACATGTAATTTTACTTTCTTTGCTTCAAGAACCACACATTTTGAACAATCTAGTTTTGTTACTTTCTTTCAGCTCTATGAAACACAAGCATTGAACAATCTAATCAAAACTTGGATTAAATATTACATGAAATTCAGGCCTGTGGAGCGACTCAAGACCTTCAGGTCTTCTAGTTTTCAAATTTGACAATGTAGATTTTTAAAAAAAAAAAAAATTAGCATAGTTAGTCATTCTTTGTCATTGAGTCTTTCAAAAAAATTATCACAAACTGTTTTGGATAGCGTGGAAACAGATTTCGAAATAGTTTTTCAGTTCAAACAAGGGCTATATTTTTTAACAACCCTTTTATCTTTGCAAATGTTTTGTCAACGTTTCATTATTTGACATGACCTTTTCCCTGCTTCACCCTTTTGAAGTGAAAGCCAAATCATTGTTATATTTATCATTTCTTTTGTTAAATAAGCCTATTTAAGTCAGTGTTTATTTTGAAGTTGATTTATGGAAGTCAAAAGTTGGACTCAAAAGAAAATGAATGGGACTCAAATTTTTTTGTGGCACTGGGTCCCAGGGACTCAACATTTTTGTATGCAAATGGAAACACTGGAATTGAAATCCATGAAAAACTCTGGTTGCCGTGGCATCGGAAAATGGGAAATTTCACAAAAGCTCAACAATTTCTTTAAACGACATCTCCTCCTAAACTACTGGGTCAAAATCAACCAAACTTTGCAGAAATGTTGCTTTGGTGGTCCTTTATAAAAATTGCTAAAATAATTGACATCCATGAAAAACTCTGGTTGCCGTGGCATCGGAAAATGGGAAATTTCACAAAAGCTCAACAATTTCTTTAAACGACATCTCCTCCTAAACTACTGGGTCAAAATCAACCAAACTTGGCAGAAATGTTCCTTGGGTGGTCCTTTATAAAATTTTCTAAAAGAATTGAAATCCATGAAAAACTCTGGTTGCCGTGGCATCGGAAAATGGGAAATTTCACAAAAGCTCAACAATTTCTTTAAACGACATCTCCTCCTAAACTACTGGGTCAAAATCAACCAAACTTGGCAGAAATGTTCCTTGGGTGGTCCTTTATAAAAATTGCTAAAATCATTGAAATCCATGAAAAACTCTGGTTGCCGTGGCATCGGAAAATGGGAAATTTCACAAAAGCTCAACAATTTCTTTAAACGACATCTCCTCCTAAACTACAGGGTCAAACTCAACCAAACTTGGCAGAAATGTTCCTTGGGAGGTCCCTTATAAAAATTGCTAAAAGAATTGAAATCCATGAAAAACTCTGGTTGCCGTGGCATCGGAAAATGGTAAATTTCACAAAAGCTCAACAATTTCTTTAAACGACATCTCCTCCTAAACTACTGGGTCAAAATCAACCAAACTTGGCAGAAATGTTCCTTGGGTGGTCCCTTATAAAAATTGCTAAAAGAATTGAAATCCATGAAAAACTCTGGTTGCCGTGGCATCGGAAAATGGGAAATTTCACAAAAGCTCAACAATTTCTTTAAACGACATCTCCTCCTAAACTACTGGGTCAAAATCTACCAAACTTGGCAGAAATTTCCTTGGGTGGTCCTTTATGAAAATTGCTAAAAGAATTGAAATCCATGAAAAACTCTGGTTGCCGTGGCATCGGAAAATGGGAAATTTCACAAAAGCTCAACAATTTCTTTAAACGACATCTCCTCCTAAACTACTGGGTCAAAATCAACCAAACTTGGCAGAAATGTTCCTTTGGTGGTCCCTTATAAAAATTGCTAAAATAATTGAAATCCATGAAAAACTCTGGTTGCCGTGGCATCGGAAAATGGGGAATTTCACAAAAATTCAACTATTTCTTTAAACGACATCTCCTCCTTAACTTCTGGATTAAAATCAACCAAACTTGGCAAAAATGTTCCTTGGTTGGTCCCTAATAAATATTGCTAAAAGAATTGAAATCCATGAAAATTTCTGGTTGCCGTGGCATCGGAAAATGGTAAATTTCACAAAAACTTAACTTCTTTAAACAACATCTCCTCCTTAACCTCTGGGTCAAAATCAACCAAACTTGGCAGAAATGTTCCTTGGGTAGTCCCTTATAAGAATTGCTAGAATAATTTAAATCCATGAAAAACTCTGGTTGCCGTGGCATCGGAAAATGGGAAATTTCACAAAAGCTCAACAATTTCTTTAAACGACATCTCCTCCTAAACTACTGGGTCAAAATCTACCAAACTTGGCAGAAATTTCCTTGGGTGGTCCTTTATGAAAATTGCTAAAAGAATTGAAATCCATGAAAAACTCTGGTTGCCGTGGCATCGGAAAATGGGAAATTTCACAAAAGCTCAACAATTTCTTTAAACGACATCTCCTCCTAAACTACTGGGTCAAAATCAACCAAACTTTGCAGAAATGTTCCTTTGGTGGTCCTTTATAAAAATTGCTAAAATAATTGACATCCATGAAAAACTCTGGTTGCCGTGGCATCGGAAAATGGGAAATTTCACAAAAGCTCAACAATTTCTTTAAACGACATCTCCTCCTAAACTACTGGGTCAAAATCAACCAAACTTGGCAGAAATGTTCCTTGGGTGGTCCTTTATAAAATTTGCTAAAAGAATTGAAATCCATGAAAAACTCTGGTTGCCGTGGCATCGGAAAATGGGAAATTTCACAAAAGCTCAACAATTTCTTTAAACGACATCTCCTCCTAAACTACTGGGTCAAAATCAACCAAACTTGGCAGAAATGTGCCTTGGGTGGTCCTTTATAAAAATTGCTAAAAGAATTGAAATCCATGAAAAACTCTGGTTGCCGTGGCATCGGAAAATGGGAAATTTCACAAAAGCTCAACAATTTCTTTAAACGACATCTCCTCCTAAACGACTGGGTCAAAATCAACCAAACTTGGCAGAAATGTTCCTTGGGAGGTCCTTTATAAAAATTGCTAAAAGAATTGAAATCCATGAAAAACTCTGGTTGCCGTGGCATCGGAAAATGGTAAATTTCACAAAAGCTCAACAATTTCTTTAAACGACATCTCCTCCTAAACTACTGGGTCAAAATCAACCAAACTTGGCAGAAATGTTCCTTGGGTGGTCCCTTATAAAAATTGCTAAAAGAATTGAAATCCATGAAAAATTCTGGTTGCCGTGGCATCGGAAAATGGGAAATTTCACAAAAGCTCATCAATTTCTTTAAACGACATCTCCTTAACTTCTTGGTCAAAATCAACCAAACTTGGCAGAAATGTTCTTTGGGTGGTCCCTTATAAAAATTGCTAAAAGAATTGAAACCCATGAAAAACTCTGGTTGCCGTGGCATCGGAAAATGGGAAATTTCACAAAAGCTCAACAATTTCTTTAAACGACATCTCCTCCTAAACTACTGGGTCAAAATCTACCAAACTTGGCAGAAATGTTCCTTGGGTGGTCCTTTATGAAAATTGCTAAAATAATTGAAATCCATGAAAAACTCTGGTTGCCGTGGCATCGGAAAATGGGAAATTTCACAAAAGCTCAGCAATTTCTTTAAACGACATCTCCTCCTAAACTACTGGGTCAAAATCAACCAAACTTGGCAGAAATGTTCTTTTGGTGGTCCCTTATAAAAATTGCTAAAATAATTGAAATCCATGAAAAACTCTGGTTGCCGTGGCATCGGAAAATGGGAAATTTCACAAAAATTCAACTATTTCTTTAAACGACATCTCCTCCTTAACTTCTGGGTTAAAATCAACCAAACTTGGCAAAAATGTTCCTTGGTTTGTCCCTAATAAATATTGCTAAAAGAATTTAAATCCATGAAAATTTCTGGTTGCCGTGGCATCGGAAAATGGTAAATTTCACAAAAACTTAACTTCTTTAAACAACATCTCCTCCTTAACCTCTGGGTTAAAATCAACCAAACTTGGCAGAAATGTTCCTTGGGTAGTCCCTTATAAGAATTGCTAAAAGAATTGAAATCAATGAAAAACTCTGGTTGCCGTGGCATCGAAAAATGGAAAATTTTACAAAAACTTAACAACTTCTTTAAATGACATCTCCTCCTTAACTTCTGGGTTAAAATCAACCAAATTTGGCAGAAATGTTCCTTGGGTTGTCCCTTATGAAAATTGCTAAAAGAATTGAAATCCATGAAAAACTCTGGTTGCTGTGGCATCAGAAAATGGGAAATGTCATAAAACTCAACAATTTTTGTAAACGACATCTCCTCCTAAACTACATGGCCAAATTCTTCTCTGGGACCACAATGTGTAACATATGCAAAGTTATTTGTCATTATTAAAACATTACTCAGGTGAGCGATTTAGGGCCCTCAGGGTCCTCTTGTTCTGAAGAATTTTCCGTACTTATTGAAGTAGACTATGCATGATACTCTCCAAAAATGGGACCTATTTCTTTCATAAACAATGGTGGATTTTAATAACTTAATTTCAATGGGTGAAGCATTGAGAGAAAAGAATAAATTAGATATCTCTATATGCACTTTACTAAATTGAATAGAATCATGATTAAAATGTGTACATTATTCCATCTGCAACTACTTTAAAGTGACATTTCACATTTATTTCATTTTTATGCTCCCCGAAAAAATTTCGGGGGAGCATATAGTCGCCACGCTGTCCTTCCGTCCGTCCGTCTGTCCGTCCGTCCGTCCTTCCGTCCATCCGTCCACAGCCAGATCTCAGCAACCCTTGGACCAAATTCAATGAAACTTCACATGTGAACTCCTGAGGTCAATCCCTAGAGACCTTTTTCTCCGTTTCTCAATTTGAGGCTGCGTCATGGAAAATTCTCAATTTGAGGCTGCGTCATGGAAAAAGGGGCCTTAATATAAAAATTAGATTTTCTCTGATTTCTCTTCATCCAATTGGCAGAATTTAATGATATGTAGTGCTTATGTGATAAGTAAGATGTTCTACACCATATTCTATAAATAATGTGTGTACAAAAAATCCATCATGGGAAAAGGGGGCTTAATGTATTATAGTTTTTATTTTGTGACAAACACTTATTCGGGGAGCATAATCCGTCTATGACGGCTCTTGTTTAGAAGTATGTCTTCATGCAAAGATTGTGTATTCTAATGCGTAGAAACGCTATCAGGTTTTTGAAGTTGTTATCTATATGCGAAACATACGCCTTCAAAATTGAGACAAAAAATGACAAATTCTATATAAATCTGAACTGTTGTCCACAACAATTTGTTTAATTTTAGCACAAAAATATATATTTCTCGTAAACGGTTCAATATTTCGGCTTGAAATTTTCAGAATTTTCATAAGAAAACATGCTCTTTCAGATAGAATAAAGTAAAATTTGTGTAAAAATAATCGTGAAATGTCACTTTAACATTGGGCCAGTCTAAAATTCTGTCATCAAATCTAAGTATTGTTAGAAATTAGTGAATGTTCAATATTTTCGATCTGCGGAATTAGCAATATAAATTTTAGTAACATAGTAAATTGCCTTGTGATATTTTGTTTGTAGTGTTTTATTAGGGTTTGCTAATTGTATGGTTTTGATTTCTAAATTAATTTTCTAACTGGAATCCTGTTTTTGTACTAGGCCTTCTGGCTGCGTTAGCGGCCCTTGCATCAGGGAGCTCTGGGAGTAATAATAGCTCGGCATCGTCCAACAATTCGAGTGGCAGTAACAGCGCGGCAGGTACAATATATTGTACACCTTTCTTTATTGTGCAGCCGCTATATTTTATATTGTCTGCTCTGAGCACATGGCTTCAGATAATACATGGGAAATTAATAGGAAAAGAGGCAAAATAAACGAAGACTTAAGATAGAAAATGTTTGGTAAGGAAAATGAACAATATTTAACACCCCAAAGATTGGTAAAATGGAATACAAAAGAAAAACTTTCCTCATTGTAATGATATAGGTCCAATTCAAAGACATTAAATTTTTTAGCACTCCTGTAGACTCCTCAACTTTTGCCTAATAGGTCATGCATTATGAGTTTGCTTGGAAACTATTGATATCTGCATAAAAAGCTTCTTACTTGCCTTCATTTGACTGCTATTATCTGTAGTTTTTGCAAACTTTGGTCTTGATTGAATGCTAATGTCAGTATACACAATCATTATTTCTTCCCAAAATGGGATTCATTGCATTGGCCGAAAATAATTTGCTACCTTATTATCTGAAGCCTTGCTCTTATTACACTGTTTATTTACTTTAATTTTTGGCTAGCTACTACTGCCTTCATCTAGGTTCTGTCATTCAAAGGAATGAGCCTTTTGACAACTGATACTGTTTGCTTGCTTAATGTAAGATCACAACACAGTCATGTAAGGCATTGAAAAAAAAAGAAGCAAAGACTCTGTTCGTGGAAGGACATAAAAATGCATGTCAGACTTCAATTTGTCTAACCATTGTTTATGCTGCGATTTGATGAGAAAAATTTTAGGAGAATACTTATCTAATTTGCAATTGCAAAAGGCTCTTGTTTGCATGGCATGCCATATTTTGATTTACTTTATTTTGTTTGCATGAGTATTAGGGATTGTTTAATGATCTACATTTAAAGATAATTGTGGTAAATTGTATGCTGTTGTTTGTCTGTCTGTTTGTTTGTCTGTCTTTCACAGACTTTTCATTCACTCTCACATGAATTACAAGATATTCTCTATCTCTAAAATAACAGATTTTACCAGGGCATATTGGTGTTTCAGAAATGCCTTGTTTTTAGCTCACCTGAGCACGAAGTGCTCAAGGTGAGCTATTGTGGTCGCTTTTTGTCCGTCGTCCGTCCGTCTGTCCGTCTGTCCGTCTGTTCACATTTTGTTGTTACCACTCTAGCATCCACAAATATTGACCAATCTTGACCAAACTTGGTCAAAACATGTATGACCATAAGTTCTCGGACGAGTTCGATTATGGGTCCGATCGGACCAGGAAGTCCGGAGTTATGTGCCCCTGAATATCAAAAATAGCTAGTTTTGACTTTGTTACCACTCTAGCATCTACAAATATTGACCAATGAAGACAAAACTTGGCCACAATCTTAGTAACCTTAAGATCTTGCATGAGTTCGATTTGCAGTGTTATCGGAGCAGGAAGTTCGGAGTTATGTGCCCTTGAACATAAAAAATGGCTAGTTTTGACTTTGTTACCACTCTAGTATCTACAAATATTGACCAATCTTAATCAAACTTGGTCAAAATATATATGACCATAAGTTCTCGGATGAGTTCGATTTTAAGTCAGATCGAACTAGGAAGTCATGTGCCCTTGAACGTCAAAAATCCTTAGTTTTGACTTTGTTACCACTCGAGCATCTACAAATATTGACCAATCAAGACAAAACTTTGCTACAATGTTGGTAACTATAAGATCTTTGATGACTTCGATTTTCAGTGTGATAGAAGCAGGAAGTCTGGAGTTATGTGCCCGTGAATTTGACAAAATTGCTGTTTTCGACTTTGTTTACACTGCAGCATCTACATTTATTTACTAATCAAGACAAAACTTGGCCACAATGTTGGTGACCATAAGATCCTTGATGAATTAAATTTTCAGCTTGATTTGGCCAGAAAAACAAGAGTTATTGGCCCTTTAATTTTATAAAATTACCGTTTTTGACTTTATTTTCTCTCTTAACAAACAAATATGGACCAATCAAGGCACAACTCGGTCGCAATGTTGGTGACCATAATATCTTAAATGTTTTAATTTGTCAGATTGATTGGACTAAAAAAACAGAGTTGTGTGCCCTTGATGGTTACAAAATTGCTGTTTTCGACTTTGTTTTCTCTCAAACAGCAATGAATATTAACCAATAAAATAACTTGGATATAATATTGATCATGATGAGAATTTCTTTATCAGAACAGAGTTATGTGCCCTTTACTGTTACAAAATTGTTGTTTTCTTCCACTTTGTTTTTACTGTAACAGCTACAAATATTGATCATTCAAGATTATGAAAGCAGTTTTCAGCTGGATGATGCCATAATCTCGCATCTTAACCCTTTCGGCGCCGAAGTCGCAAAAATGCGACCACCTGGCTCAGCGCCGAAGTCGCAAAAATGCGACTTTTAAAGGGGGGTCCAAAACATTTTTATTATGCCTATGCAAATATTACAGTGACACCGTTTCTTTGTTTAGAAATCAAAACAAAGCTGTCAAGAGCGAATTAGAGAAAAAATAGACAAAATTAATGAAATTTTACGAATATTAAAGCTGTTTGAAAACCAGATACTTTGTGAACGATCTCGGCTGAAAAGTATGACTTCCTCTCAAGGATAGCGGTCATATATCTGCTAAGGAGTTCTCAATATTGTGTTTAATGGCAGGATAAGTGAAGGACTAAACAGTGGCTTTGATTTCGATGAAATTTTAGGAAGTTAGGAGGAAGAAATCGCATCTAGCTAAGCATCAAAGTCACCTGTCAAACATGTCCGAAATTGGTTATCCGAATACTATGCAAGTTGATATTTTATTTTTGTTATTCTATTCCCTTTCTCCAATTTATCAGACTCAAATATAGAAAATTAATGTTATTTGAGATAATAGAATGACATGTACATTTTAAAATAATAAAATATTAAGTTTTTGAAATGCCAAAATTTATTTGGCGCTGAGAACAACTTTCTGCTATTAATTCGGCGCCGAAAGGGTTAAATTATGTGCTCTTGAACTTGACAACTTTGGGACTTTCATTCTATCTAGGTGCAGGTGAGCGATTAAGGACCATCATGGTCCTCTTGTTGTTCAGATTTGCTTGTTTTTGTCACAGACTTTCAATGTAGATACTACAAGCTTGCTCTGCTGAAACAAAGCTGTGAAAGTTTTAGTCTCTTTGTGCTCTTTATCAAAAGATTTGGGGCATCTATTCATTGTTTTGCCATGTCCGTCTGTCTGTCTTGTCAAGCATTGTGGGGCATTAATGTGTAACAAACACATTTTGTTCTTCTATCTGTTTCACAAATACTTTTGGGTGCTCAGCATACACAATCAGAAATATTATCAGCTCATGTTTGTTAAGACCTAGTGCATGGCGTTTATCATTAACCAGATTTCTTCTTGTGTTGATATAAAACCTTATGGTTACTTAGTATCAACAACTTACGAGATCTCAACTACTAACCACCTCTAAGTGATTATTTATAAAACTGAAGTTTAGAACATCATGAAGATGACAAAACAGGTGGAAAAAGAAGAGCAGTATAAGAAAGATTTTGCATTGGAATGTGGTGACTCACTGGACCGTGCGAAAAAAAGAGAGTTCAAGAACGCATGGAAGTTTGAGAACTGTTCTAGAACATTCTAGAATGTTAAATGACAGTTCTAGAACTGTCATTTTATGTTCTAGAACAGTTCTTGAACTTGATTGCACTCTTGAACTTTTTTCGCAGGGGAGGGAATCAATCCATGACAGATGATATAAGTGTTCTGAATGATTGAAATGTATTTCCATTAGGTAACTTCTTTAACTCTCTCAATGCCAAGTTTATCACAATTAACGGTTTCCATGCAGTGCCAATTAAACTTTAGTAAGAGTGCAATAAGAGAGCTTAAAAATATTTGGAATGTTTTTAAGTGAAATAAAAAACAAATTATGATGTTCCTTAAACTTAATCATAATGCCATGATCTGTCTCAAACCATATTTTTGATAGATGTTGTCTTGTTGCATGGAGTTGAGTATTTTGCATTTTGTTTTAGTTTTGCATTTTATACAGTGTTACATAATTATATTGGCAAAGGTAATTCCTTTCATTTGAATCAATTTGTGAGCAAATTGTAAAAAATGTATGTATGTCTTCATGCAGAATGCTTGTTATTCTAAAAACAATTGTTTGAGAAATATGTTTATATTGTACAACAATAAAGACTCTCAGAAAATACTGATAGGTTGGGTCAATTCACTGAACATTGAATTTTAATATTTCAAGTTCTTTTCATAAATGATTAGAAGCAAATGGAAGAAGGATGAATTACCTTTGTCTTTGCATGTTAGTCTATTTTGAACATGTCATCATATGTCGTAAGACTTGTCAATATTAATACTTTCATATTTTCTTTTGAATATGAATTTAATGCTATTTTATTAGTTCTCTTTTTGGAGCAGAACATCAAATGAGTAAGAACAACATGGGGTTTGGATTTGAAATAACAAATTTAGAATGTCTTCATCCCCTCTACTCTGTTCCTTTGGGAATTACAATTGAGCACAAAACAGTTGAAAATGCATATCATGCTTTTGTAAGCACTTGTGAACACATGATAATAGTGCTACGAGGGGCGTTCATTAAAGATTTCCCCTGACCTACTTTCAGTGGAGGTAGGAAGTTGAAATTGTACACTTACATTACCGTATACCTCTATAGGTCACATGAAAACTTGCAGCTCTGAAATGTAATTTGTTTCTCTTTTCTGTGTGCTGAAGTTAAGTAAGGTAGCGTGATGGAGCAAGCAGTCATCAGATTCCTGTATTTGAAAGGCCGTACTCTAAAAAAGGAATTTGATGACATGAAAGAAGTTTGTGGGGATGATGTCCCATCATATGACTTTGTCAAACACTGGTATACTCAGTTGAAGTGTGGCCGTAAGTCTGTGGAAACAGCCCGAATCCTGGGCGCCCACAGTCTGTCATTGATGATGCCACCATACAGTCAATGTAAGGTTTCGGGCACAATCTATAGTGTTCTACAGAACAGGTCTCCAAAACTGCATTAAACGATGGTAGAAGTCTGTCTCTCTGGCTAGAGGCCATGTAGAGAAAGATTAATATTTGTGCCAAGTTTCAATTCTCTATACCTATTGGAAGTATGTTAGGGGAAATCTTTAATGAACGCCCCTCGTATGTAAATGTGGTAAAAACTATTTTTTTTACAGAAGTTTGCACTAAGCCTTCCAAGTGTAAACTTGGCAGTTGATATTTTTGTGTGTTAGATAATTTGAAAATGCTGATATTATTTTTCAGATGAATAATATTGATACAATTTATGTTGAGTCCATTGTTTCACAGTTTTTGTTCAAAATCACCACTGTATTATCTAATAGATCAGTATTATTCTTTAAGCTTCTTTGTTAGTGTAAATAGTCCTCGTTATTGTAACTGTGTATTCATCGTTATTGTAGCAATCTGATGTATCAATATATTCCTATTCTTATCAACTTCGGTGATTTTCACATAATCCTATATCTTGGGAATTTCTATCAGATCTTTGCCTAGTGTATTATGTTTGTCCATGTCTCCTAGATGATCTAAATTTTGCAGATGCAAGGCACCAATTTGATTTTAGCCAAAGAATATCAGATTGTATTGACCAATTATCATATTGCCCCCTTCTCTACATACTATGTAAAGTTTGTAAATGTGCCATAATATTGTAACTGGACATTTGATATAATTAAGTAAAAATAGGAAACTGACTGAGCTTGAGCAAACTGATGTCAGGTCTTGTTTGAGAGCAGAATGTATGATGAAGCAATATTTTAGATTAATCAAAGTTCTGCAAAGCTTTATTTTAACGTAATTCTTCTCCATAATGCTGTATGTTGAAAAGAGCCTACTTTGTTATATATACTGAGCAAAAATGAAAACTTTACACCTACATTGCTTGTCATATTTCTTCTAAATGCAACAAGTAAAGAAGTCAAATGAATGTTCTTCGCATTGTTCATTGACTTGGTTATGCCAAACACTAAACGTTTTGTTGATCTTTATTACAGGGATGAAAAATGGACCCTTTAAGTATGACAGGGGTCCGTTTTTCAGGCGTACAATTTGAACGGAAATTTTACAAAATTGTAACCCTCAGAAATCCGAGCAGAAGGATGCAAACCATGTCAGACTACTCGGAATGGTAGTGTGACAACTTACTAGTCAGAAAATGTAAAGAAGCTTGCATAAAATTGTTTAAGCTTTTAAAAAATAATGTTTAAAAAGCAGAATTTTCATAATGTTGCAAAGCTTGAAAGTTTTACAATGCAATCTCCATAGGAAATTGAAATCGCTATCGCATGGACATCTGAAAACAATCCTAGTTGAAAAAAGGTTTTAAAAATCCCCTGTAAGGCCTGCTTGATGTTTACAAAAAACAATTGAAAAAGCATGATAAATTTTTGAATATCAAACATTTTAAATTCCCTATTTGTTTATGTAAAAATTGACAGATTAGACCTTTATTTTAGAGCTTGCTACAAGTGATAAGAAAGATTTTTTTGTGTTTTTTTTTGTAAGCCGGACATGACAAATTCTGAAAAAATAGTGAATCGTTTCCTGTGCATTGGCATATGTGACGTTAGATATAACTAGCTCTAAACGCATTAAAGGCCGTAACTCTGACATTAAAGGAGACAATGCAATGAAATCTCAACAAAACGATTGCCTAAAGCCTGGGAAATAACGTCAAAATACATTTCAGGCTTTTAGTTTGATACTTTTCCAGAAATAAGTGAAGTGTAAGTTTTCATTTTTGCTCAGTATAGTATCTTTTGACACCATGTAATGATTAAACCATTGTCAAACTTAAGTTGGTAATGTAGTAGTGAGAATTTGGAATCAGCATGTCAATGATGTAGACTAACTCTGTTTTCTCATTTATTGTATGTGAAGAAAAATGAAGCTATGGCTTTGCATATTGTCATACAGATAGCATAACAATTGGTCACAATATAATGAAGTTGAAAGAGAATCCTTAACCCATTACTGTACAGTGAAACCTTTTGACTCCTTACAAGAAAAGGCTCAGGAAAACATTGTGAAAATGAAGAAATTGCTTGTGACAAGCAATTTCTTCATACCCCACAAGACCAAAAAATGTAATATTTCATTCATTCTAAATTGTCGTCTTTAATATCTTTGAATTTGGACAAGTCCAAAATATTGCTGTTTGGTAAAGGGTTAAGGTAATTGTTACTGGACCTAGAAATTGATATGACAGGGTATAAAATCACTTTTGAAATAGAGACTTGCTGCTGACCACAATTCTATTTCACCAAACTTAACGTAGAATACCCATAATGTGGCTGTTTTTAGATTCATAAAAAATCAGATTTTCTGAGCGGCATCCTTATGAATACAAACCTATTGGGGCAAAGTCGTAAACATTTGGCAGTGGAAAGTTCCACTGACAAATGTTTTTGACTTTGCCCGAATAATTCAACATCATACGAATCTCATTAGGGGTGGACTACCTTAATGAAAAACAAAGAAAAAAAATCTTTATTTAATTCTGAACTCCATGTTTTGCAGGTGATGCTTCAAATAACATGCACATACAGAACCTTCAAGGTTTAGCGGCTTTAGCCAATGCCTCTAGCAATCCAGGTAGGTTTTGTCCGATGTTGACCCATTCCCAACTGGCGAATTCTAAGGGCAATCCACCCCAAAAACTGCCACAAATGACAAAATAAGTTATTAAAAGATAGAATTTGTGTAAAATATGACATAGAAAATATTGAGACAAAAGGAGAAACTGCTGATAATCAGCAGTTTCTTCTTTTGTTTCAGGCCGCGGCCATGGCGCAGTTGGTAGCGCATCTGCCTCTCATTCGAGAGGTCCTGGATACCCAGCAGCGGCAAATACCCTTTTCTGACAAAATTGTCACCCACCAATGGGTTTGAAATTGTTAATCTAAGTGGGGGAGCAGCTGGAGGCTCTGTAAGGGTGTTGTGGTAGTACTGGTTTGAGAAACAACAGGAATCCATGGGTAGGTGCTCCAGCCGCTGCGATATGACCTAGCAGTTGAAAACGGCGTAAAACCCAAATAAACTCAAACCCCATATTGAACCATTCACACATAATGAAACTTTCTGATGCCTTACAAGATAAAGGCTTGGAAAACATTTTGGCAAATGAAGAAATTGATTAAGACTAGCAATTTCTTCATTTCCCGCATTGATATTTCTAAACTGGTCCATATCTTTGGCTTGAGACAGCTTTGTTCTTGATTTATATAATTTCATGGCTGTCAATAGTTTTGTATTTCTCCACCAAAAGATCAAAATCAGCTGCTCATTATACTAAGATTAATGTAAGGCAAAAGTATTGAAAGAATTCAAAGCAGAAAGTGTTTGAAGGAATTTGCAAAATTCTCTTAACATTTTGAACTTTCTGTTCAAAGTTATGGTAAAGAGGTTGAGAAAATGGAGTAAATGGCTATACTCCATGAACACAAGTGTGATGAAATCCTTAACTTTGTCAAAACCAGAGTCACCTGATAGAAACAGTGAAATATCAAGAAAGGCATGTTAAAATTTATCATGAATTTTTTTTTTGAAAATGATATTTTTCCCCTATGATATTATTTTCCCCTTTGCTAGATTTTATTAAGTTTGTGCTCTTTGTTTTCTGTCAAGTCTTTGTCCCTTTTCATTTTCAGTTTGTATTTCACCCATGTCATCGAAATTGTATTTTGGCTATATTTGCTGTTTACAATGCTATGTCTTGTCTTATTTTAATGAATTGTTTCTAACAATAATTTGATTTGTTTGTAAGAATGTTATGTAAGAATTTCTTCATGTACTCAGTTAATGTGTCAATTTTTGTAAATGTCCAATTTTGTGAACTAATGTTTGTGAACCTTTGTGCTTTGTTTCCTTGATTGTCATGTGTCCTGTTGGGTTAATATATTAACAAAATCCCTCTGTTGCTTTACTTTAAAGAAAAAAATAAATTCGCAATTTGTTTCTCTTTCTAGAGAAAGAAGAAGTGCTAAACTGTTGCATCTATTAACCTATTTTGTGTGTCTTGCTTTGATAGGCTTGTCTAATGTTTGTTCTCAAGGAATATTTACCTTTTCTTAACTGAATTGATTTTAAATAATGTGATTTAGATTTTTGTTAACTTGATAAATATGATGATTTTTGGCAACTCTTTAAAACCTTAAATATTTAAGTTTGGAAGGCTTTTGAAGCATTAGAAAGGCCAAAAGGCATACTGTTGAATTGATATTTTCCTGGTTATTTATGAATATCATATTTACACACATACTGAAACATCAATGATATGAAGAAAATTTACTTTATTTCACCTTAACAAAAATAAATTGAATAATATTTTGAGATTATGAAAAAAAAAATATTAAAGTTTAATTAGGTATGAATATTTTATGTTTAGCATAATGGAATATGTATTTATCTTTAGAGAATGCACTTTGAGAGCAAATATTCTTTTGTTGAATGTTTCATGTTCAGCCAAAATGTGGTGTCTGTTTTGTTTGTAGGAATTTTCAATCAAGGACAAGGCGGCTCAGCTAACCTCGCAAGTGCTATGGCCACTCTTATGCAGAGCATTGCTAACTTTGGTGGAAATATGGGATCCAACATGATGGGAATGAAGATGGATGGAAATATGGGCAACATGATGGGAAATATGGGAAATAATATGGGAAACATGGGTGGGAATATGGGAAATAATATGGGTGGGAATATGATGGGCAATGGCATGGGAAATAATATGAACGGTAATATGCAGAATAACAGCAATGGAGGTATGAATGGAAACATGATGCACAACATGGGAGGACCCAACCAACAATCAGCCAATGGTGGAATGGAGAGCAACAACCCAAGTAAATCAGGTACCAGAACTGGGCCATTGGTCTGAAGGATACAATGTTTATTCATGAAAAATTCATTCAGCTTGTTCAATTTACTCGAAACAAGAAAATTGTTTTCTCATGTAAGGTAATGATGAATGTTTCATGTTTGAAAAAATGTTGAAGTTCTGTTAAAACATTATGGATATGCAATACATATCAATCAAAACTAAAAATTTATAGATCTACACTCTATTTCTAAAATAGAGATTATTAGATATTTAGAAATAGAGTGGAGAATTAGCAATAAAGAATAAAACAGTTCCTTGTGGAATTATTACTTAAAGAAGAAATTAAAGATTTATAATTTGATAACTCTGATTCTGAAGGTCAATATCTTTTTGATACCTATATGACATATTGATTCATGCTTTGGGTCAACTAGTATATTTCCATTTAGCTAACTAACATACAGAACTTCAGCATAAATTTCCATGTCCTTTGCTTTGTCTGAATTTTATGTGTAGGATTTATATGTACTTTTAATCAATTAACTCTTTAAAATCTCTTCAATACATGTTCTCTTTGCTAAGCTTTATCCCTGTCAAGTGTATGTAAATGTGGGTCATGTGTGTTTGAATAGGTCCATAAGCACGGTGGATAATCACGTGATACAATAATTTCAGAAAATCTTCAATAATTTTGTAATTACTGGACAGATTTAAATTCGATTTGAAGCAGAGAATGTGGACAGACGTCATGCATTAGATGGACATGGTTTATTTTTGAAAAATCAACTGATAAAAAAGTTATTGAAGATAAACTAAAATTCAGTTAATTTTTAAAAATCGAGCACTTCCAGCTTATTTCTGGCATTTCTCTACCTTCTCTGCTTCAAACCGAATTCAAATTGGTCCAGTATTGACAAAATTATTGAAGATTTTCTGAAAATATTGTATCACGTGATTATCCACAGTGATAAGGTCCAGACTTTAACATCAGTGTTTGAATTCAGCTAAATTTTATGTGTACTTATATGTGTAGAAAAAGTGTATTACATGTTTTGCAGTTAGTCTTTGTGTAACAATCTATGTCAAGCTGACTTTATCAGAAAAAAGTTATAATATCACTTCATGAAAATCTATCCGTCCCTACCTATATTTGTCAAACTCCCTTGCTGTGAACTAAAATGTGGCCTTATATCTTTTTGGTGTATATGTGTGTACTTCAAAATTGTATGGATGTTTCTATGACCTAGAATTTGTCCTGTACTAGCCAAAAACAAATATACTGGATGAAAGTCAACTTTTCTGGGCTTCATACAATTAGTATTTTTGAAACCATCTAATTATCAGCTAACAATTTAACCCTTTCCCAAACAAGACAAGGTTTTTATGTCTAACAAGATATGCTTGGGAAAACATTTCCTGTTCAAAGATCCCTTTGTTTGGGAGAGTGTCAGTTGGAGATAGCTGATCAATGTTTTCTGTGTTACTGTTGAAAATATGCCAAGCAAGGTTCTATCTAGAGGACTAATGAATTCTGGTTTGTGTTTTCAGCCTCACTCTCTGGGTCTTTGTCAACTTCCAACAGCTCACTGAGTGGATTTGCTGGAATACAGAGCCTAGGCAATAACAATCTAGCCGCTACGAGCATGTCTCCGAGCATCACCAATGGCCTCAACAATAACACCTCCGGCATCGACGCCTTGACGCAGGCGTACTCCGGAATTCAGCAATACGCAGGTTTGTCAGGTTTACTCAGCCCCGCTACAGGTAAATGGCTCATTTTATCTCATTTCAAAATTGTCCACTTTTTCGATTCTGTGTTGAAGTGTAAATAGGCAGAGGTCTAGGGTTCATGTTTTCTCTTGCTTGAAGTGTACTTGATGTGATTAAACTACAGTGGCTTTATTTGTTGGGTGGGATAATGTAAGATCACTTCTGATAAATGTGCTTACAATTGAAAGATGATTGCATACCAATTTGAGCATTCATCCATTCAACTTGAAACTTTAATCTATGTAGACATCCATGATAAATAATCTGATTTGGGTCTTCCTTGATTCCACAAATGAAAAAGGTTAATTTCATATTCTGTTTTTGCTGTTTACAAGATACTTTAACCAAAAAATGTTATAGGCTATGTTTGGTTATTGCAAAAGATATAGGACCTTATTGTAATTGAATACCTGATCAGAATAATTTGAGACAGGATCTGGAAAAACGTCCCTTAAGACTTTTGAGCCCAACATAGATCCAGATCAGCCTGTGCATACGCACAGTCTGATCAGGCTCCATGTTGTTCTCTAATAGCTTCTTCGTGACCTGTAGTTACTGAAAGAGAGCGGCTTATTTTGAAACTCATCTTTTTAAAATGCTATAAGGGACGTTTTTCCAGATCCCGGCTCATTTATTTAAGTGATCTTACATTTCTGGAGTTTTCCCATATAAAAGTAACCTTAACCCACACCTGAATCCCCAGATATGTAGAAAAACTCCATTTATTACAGCAAATTAGTGTTTCCATAATCTATGTGAAAAAGAGCAGTTTGCACAAATCTATTGTTTTGTGGAAGAATGAAAAGAAAAGACATACAAATCAGGATGTTGACAATCATGGGTTTGATATATCTTGATATATCTCCTTACATATTCTTGTCTTTTCTTATTCAATTCATCTACAATTTTGTCTGAAACATGAGTTGCCTGCAATCTTCTCGGGACATAAAATCAGGATGTTTGAAGCATAGTTTAGAGGAAATTAATTAAACAATAACTCATATTGTGTTGTATGAATTAAAAGTATCTATATAATTGTTAGAAATTTTCTTAAATTTCTTTCTTTAATTTGAAGTGTTTGTAAAGTTGAACTATCTTTCAAAAGAACTACTTTCTTATCACCAGAGACATACAAATGAGCAGGGATCTGAAAAAAAAAACCCAGCCATGTTTCAAGGCCACAATCTGCCCAAGTGCAGCCTTACCAGAATCAATACTACTCCTCTACTGTTGCTACAGGTCATGAAGAAGCTATTTGAGAACAACATGGTTCCTGATCAGACTGCGCGTATACGCAGGCTGATCTGGAACCATGTTGAGCTGAAAAGCCGTAACGGACCTTTTTCCAGATCCTTGCTCATATTTATTTGTTTCAAGAATTGTCATCTGTGTGCCTTTTATGCCAGATTAGATTCTACTAAACATTCAAGAGATCAAATAAAATGAATGATGTAAAAAAGATAATTCATTCTTATAAAATTGTTGCAAGATGGTTCAATGATTGCTGTGAACTTTACATCTATAAAGAATTGTTATATTAATCTTATAATCAACAAGCATATTTTTCAACACATCTCTGCATGCCAATTAAATTTTGCTAGATATTTTGTTGTATGGAAGTCTGTTTTGATTTACCTGGAGAGAATTTGAACAAAAAAGCTTGAAAAATAGAGGGGAGGGTGCTGCACCCTGTAGCACTCCATAATAAAATGAGCCATAGTGCCTGACAGTGATTTCTAGCTTTAGCTATTGTATGGCATGCAGTTATTGTAATGGTAGATTACTGAATGGTTATTTTTATTTGCATGATTTTTACCACAATTTCCGTAGACTCAAAATATTTGCATAATTGCTTTGATATTGACAAATAAGGTACATGCTTGATGATAATTGAACTTCTTTAAAAAGCCCACAACTTGCTCCTTCCTTAAGTTGTATTGAGATATTCTGTAATTGACTGATTCATTTAATAATATAGACTAAGTGATTTTCTCTCTGAATGATGATTTAGTTTTTATAATTTTGCTTAAATGCACAATTTTTAATAATTTAATGTTTGTCACCCTCTAAAGCTTTTTGATTTATGAATAAATTATTTTCGTCAGAAAATTCAGAGTATTTAATCTAATTGCTTTTGAAACATATGTTTTGAAATTTTGTATGATTAGCTTTGTTTAATGTACCTAGAGTTGTCCCAATGTTTGTAGGGTTGTGTGTGTTTGTCTTGCCAAGCCCTCTTTGTGTTGTAGTTCTATATGTACTTTTATACATATGGTTTGCTTTAAAAACATGTTTTCATTGAAGTATGAGTCAATTTCTTGATAATGCTTAAGAATAAATTGCCAATATGTGTTTTATTTACATAGAGCAATGGTACTCAGGTGAGCATTTAAGGGTCATGTTAACCCTCTTTCTGAAAGAAATTATGGAAATGGTTACTAAATCTTAAGCCTACCAATTTTAATAAGAGTCTATGTGTTGTTTTG
This sequence comes from Fragum sueziense, assembly GCA_963680895.1. NCBI lineage: Eukaryota > Metazoa > Mollusca > Bivalvia > Cardiida > Cardiidae > Fragum > Fragum sueziense. Next base: position 52,725,148 of record OY804595.1, read on the forward strand.
ATAGGGGTTTGGTTTTAACTTTCAAATTTGAGTGGAATATACTCATTACTGTCTAAAACATACTGACTTTTTCAGATGTGGTAATTCAAATTTTCTGAGCAAGAAATGGTGATTGTTGGTGAAATCTTTTTGTATAGAATGTTAACAAAATTCACTAAGTCTTGTTTGTTTAAAAAAAGTGAATTTGGTCTTAATTTGTCTCATAACAATTCTTGTACATTTCTTTTGTGCCTAAAATTTGAATAAAACTTAAGATAATAAACTTCATAAATAAAAATCATATTAATTATCTTTGTTGGTTTATTGCTACTGGACTTTGTTTATGTTTTGTAACATGTGGGCATTAAGGTTCTTACATTGAAGTATAAAGTAATTTGTTAATTTTACCAAACAATACATGAATATTTTGAAAGTTATTTGTCATCTTCATCATTCATGTAAAATTATGCAGTCAAAGTCAATTTCGGTGGAAATAGATTTAAGTTTTTTACTAGATATTTATTTTCTATACAAAAATAGCATATTTCCACAATTTTTCCAGTAGTATGATTCATTTTAGTTGGAAACAGATTCTTAAAATTTATATTGATTGTGAGAAATATCAAAAATTGGAAATGATATAAGGGCCTTCTGTGCATGAACTATGAAATATTTTGGAATTCTAATTGTAACACATCTCAGAGCCTTAGTCTTCTACTAGTAGTGTTAACCTTGAATGTACATGAATAGGCAAATGTCATTGTGATTATGATTGAAATATTGCTAAAACAAGATGCAAACAAGAAAATAACCTTGAATGTACATGAATAGGCAAATGTCATTGTGATAATGATTGAAATATTGCTAAAACATGATGAAAACAAGAAAACGTGATTCATCTTGATTTATTTAATGATTAATCTTTATTACTACCCATGTTCATGGTATGTTACCCCATTTACCACACAGTAACTCTTTTTGACTCCTTACAAGGTAATAGCTTTTGAAAACATCGTGGAAAATGAAGAAATTGCTTGTGACAAGCAATTTCTTTGTGTCCCACAATGTTTTCTTCCATGAAATATGAAAATATGTAACATTTGATTTACTTGAAATTGTCGTCTGCAACGTCTTTGAATTTAGAACAGTCTAAAATTTTGCCATTTGGTAATGGGTTAATAAAGAATGTGTATGTTACAGCATCATTCCCTGGAGCTTTCAGCACACAAGCAGCTCAGCAATTACAGGCTGCAAACTCTCCTGCCGGAAAACAGACTGAAGGTAAGAAATTTCCATGTTTATTGGGGTTTTATGCCGTTTTCAACTGCCAGTCTCATATCCCCGCGGCTGGAGCACCTAACCATGAATTCTTGTTGTTTCTCAAACCAGTACTACAAAAACACCCTTACTGAGCCTCCAGCTGCTCGCCCACTTAGGTTAACGAATTCAAACCCATTTGTGGTTGAAAATTTTGTCAGAAAGGGTATTTGCCACGGCCGGGTATGGAACTCGGGACCTCTCGTATGAGAGGCAGATGCGCTACCAACTGCGCTAAGACCACGGCAGAAGGTGAGAAACTTCCATGTTTATCCAGTTCTTAAAATTTTGGCAGAGCATATTATATTTATCACACTTTACTTCTTGGCAGGCTTGTTGGTGAGAATTCTGTGTATATGTTTGTGTATATTTAGTTAAAATGATAAACTTCTTACTGATTGAAACTCGGAAGTTTGAAGTATTTAAAGCTTTCTATTTTTGGGTTAATTATTAAAAGTACAAATCATTCATAAAAGGTGAACTGCTTGCAGATTAAGTACCAAGTACATAGCCTCAAATCTTAATTCATTGAAAATCATATACAAAGTATAGCAATTATACAAAGTATAGCAATGTACTAAATTGATTGAATACCTTTAGAAGTGTTACATTATGATATAGTTGAAGTATCTTATAAGTATGACTATGACTATTTCTTCATTTCCCTACAGGTCCAGATGGAGCCAACTTATTCATCTATCATTTGCCACAAGAATTTAGTGATCATGACCTCATGCAAACATTCATGCCATTCGGAACTGTGATATCAGCAAAAGTCTTCATTGATAAACAGACAAATCTTAGTAAATGTTTTGGTAAGTAATGATGAAGTATCAGCAAAAGTCTTCATTGTTAAACAGTTTGCCACGGCTGGAGCACCTACCATGGATTCCAGTTGTTTCTCAAACCAGTACTACCACAACACCCTTACCAAGCCTCCAGCTGCCCACCCACTTAGGTTAAGGATTTCAAACCCATTGATGGATGACAATTTTGTCAGAAAGGGTATTTGCAGCAGCCGGGTATCGAACCCAGGACCTCTCGAATGAGAGGCAGATGGGCTACCAACTCATTGATAAACAGACAAATCCTAGTAAATGTTCTGGAAAGTAATTATGAAATATCAGCAAAAGTCTTCATTGATAAACAGACGAATCTTAGTAAATGTTTTGGAAAGTAATTATGAAATATCAGCAAAAGTCTTCATTGATAAACAGACGAATCTTAGTAAATGTTTTAGAAAGTAATACTGAAATATCAGCAAAAGTCTTCATTGATAAACAGACGAATCTTAGTAAATGTTTTGGAAAGTAATTATGAAATATCAACAAAAGTCTTCATTGATAAAAAACAAAACTTTAATAAATGTTTTGGCAAGTGATGTTGAAGTATCAGCTAGTCTCCATTGTTAAACAGACAAATCTAAGGAAGTTTTGATAAGTACTGATGAAATATTATCAGTCTTCGTCGATAAACAGACAAATTTTTATTATACGCCGCCGGAGGCGGACATATATTGGCGTCATCTTCTCCGTCTGTCCGTCCGTCCATCCGTCCGTACGTACGTCCACTTTTCTTGTCAACGCAACTCCTCCTAAGTTTCTGGCTGGATCTTCTTGAAACTTGGTCAATGTTATCACCTCAATTGGTAGATGTGCATGAAGGAAGGATTTTATGGTTCGTTGATTTTTGCCTGAGTTATGCCCCTTAAAAACTTAGTCTCTGGGGCTTATTGAAGTTGCAGCCTTGTCAACGCAACTCCTCCTAAGTTTCTAGCTGGATCTTAATGAAACTTGGTCAATGTTATTACCTCAATTGGTAGATGTGCATGAAGGAAGGATTTTATGGTTCATTGATTTTTGCCAGAGTTATGCCCCTTTAAAACTTAGTCTCTGGGGCTTATTGAAATTGCAGCCTTGTCAACGCAACTCCTCCTAAGTTTCTGGCTAGATCTTAATGAAACTTGGTCAATGTTATCACCTCAATTGGTAGATGTGCATGAAGGAAGGATTTTATGGTTCATTGATTTTTGCCAGAGTTATGCCCCCTTAAAACTTAGTCTCTGGGGCTTATTGAAATTGCAGCCTTGTCAACGCAACTCCTCCTAAGTTTATGGCTGGATATTAATGACAATTGGTCAATGTTATCACCTCAATTAGTAGATGTGCATGTAGGAAGAATTTTATGGTTCATTGATTTTTTCCAGAGTTATCCCCCCTTAAAACTTAGTCTCTGGGGCTGATTGAAATTGCAGCCTTGACAACACAACTTCTTCTAAGATTCTAACTGAATCATAATGAAACTTGGTGGATGTTATTACCTTAATTGGTAGATGTGCATGAATTAAGGATTTTATGGTACATTGATTTTTGCCAGAGTTATGCCCCCTTCAACCTTAGTCTCTGGGGCTTAATGATATTTCAGCCTCATGAACCCAATTCCTTCCAGGTTTTTGACTGGATATTTATAAAACCCTTTTTGTGAACACAACTTTTTACAGGTTTTTGTGTGAATATTTATAAATCCTTGTCAATGTCATTTTTATGCTCCCCGAAAAAATTTCGGGGGAGCATATAGTCGCCACGCTGTCCGTCCGTACGTCTGTCTGTCCGTCCGTGTGTCTGTCCGTACGTCCGTCCATCCACAGCCATATCTCAGCAACCCTTGGACCAAATTCAATGAAACTTCACATGTGAACTCCCTTGGTCAATACCTAGGGACCTTTTTCTCCGTTTGTAAATTTAAGGCTGCGTCATGGAAAAAGGGGCCTTAGTTTAAAAATTAGTTTTTCTCTTATTTCTCTTCATCTAATGGGCAGAATTCAATGAAATTTTGTGCTCATGTAATAAATAGGATGTTCTAAACCATATTCTATAAATAATGTGTGTACAAAAAAGCTGTCATGGGAAAAGGGGGCTTAATGTATGATAGTTTTTATTTTGTGACAAACACTTATTCGGGGAGCATAATCCGTCTGTGACGGCTCTTGTTTTGTCTCAAGTTTTATAAGTGACGGCGTATATTGTGACCATGGCACTCTTGTTGTAAATATTTTAGTAAGCCATTCTCAAGATACTCTATCCATTATGAAATAACGAACACTTTATGCAACTTTGCTGATATCCTGAAAAAAGAAAAATTGGTCAGATTAGCTTGATTTTTCCAAAGTTTGAAATATGGATAATCTTATCAATTTCTGTTGTTGGGGATAACAGCAAAAGTGTTTGTATCCAGTGATGAATGAAATAACATGTAAAAAATCACCAAATATGTAGAATGTGTCTTAAAGTCTATTACTCTTCAAAAAAATACAGTACCCTCAAAAGTGGGTGTTATTTAAGAGGTTTGATTAAGCTATGAATTTATAATTGCTTTTTCTATGATTTTAAACTTTCGTTTTCACAATCATGCCTAGTAAATAATTTTCCAATTCTATTGCAGGTTTTGTTAGTTATGATAACGCTGTGTCTGCACAAGCTGCCATTCAGGCAATGAACGGTTTCCAAATAGGAATGAAACGGTTAAAAGTCCAGTTAAAACGACCAAAGAGTGATAGCAAACCTTACTAACAGTATCATAAACTAAGGTAAGAAAATTGATATAAGGTAAGCTAGGCTTTTTTAACCCTTTCCCAAACAAGACCTGGTTTTGACGTCCCTAATAGAAATGGCTTAGGAAAATATTGAGACAAAAGAAGAAACTGCTGATAACCAGCAGTTTCTCTTTTTGTCTCAATATTTTCTACGCCACATTTTACACAAATTCTATCTTTAATAACTTCCATTTCGTCATATGTGGCAGTTTGTGAAGTTGATCACCCTAAAATTTTGCCGTTTGGGAAAGGGTTAAAGAGTGAGCTCTTCGATGAGATTTCCAACACTTAAAGGTTCAAGATGTAAAATTTACACTTTTTGGCAATTTCTAATTAGAGTATATTGACATGTAAGATATGGCTTGTTTCATAAAAAAAAGTTTGCTAAGCATTTTTGAAATTACAGATTTACTGTCTGCAGTTGCACCATTTTCTGACAAAAAAATGTGCATAAATATTAAAAAACTTGATTTCTTGTTGGTACCTTTTGACATAACCCCATATTGTTGGTATTTAAAGACCTACAACTAAGAAATTTCTACACATGAACAATACCATAAAAATAGGATTCCATCAAAACTCATCACTGATAAAGGTAATGCCTATTTCCACGTAAGAACTTGTTTTAATAGCAACATTAAATTGGTTATTTAAGTTCAACATGATCGTCATTCACCGCATCTTATTGACTGACAAAAATCTGTTAGAGAAAGAAATGTAAACACTTACTGTAGTAATCACTAATTCGAAAATTTCCCAATGTTCAGTTTTCAGTACTTTACTGTAATTTAAACACTATGGTTGGAAATCCCATGGAAGGGCTTAAAGGGTAAAATGGGCTCAAATCTTATCAGGTAAGGTGGAATCAGGACACATCATTCTCATTGAATGAGCAGTTGTATAGGTCACATATACAGATGTTTTCATTTTGATATCCCATGGGAGCCATGATGGTGGAAACAAAGCAAGAAGACCCACAGATACCAGAAAAAGAATGAGAATGTTATGATAACATCAATTATTGTACAAAATGATCAATAAACTCATTCCCACTCAATGACTCTTTTTGATGTCCCACAAGTCAAAGGCTTTGGAAAACTTTGTGGAAGATGAAGAAATAGCTTGGGACAAGCAATTTTTTCATTCTCCATGTTTTCTTATCAGAAAGAAAGAAAAAGGTGAAATTCCATTCATTTGAAATGTTGGTTTGAAATTCTTTGATTGTGGACAAGTCTAAAATGTACCCATCAGGTAATGGATTTATCGTTTCAATGATGACATAACTCATGTAGCTAGCTATTGCAGACGAAAAAACATCAAGCTGTGTTATTAATGTTGCAATGGTCAGTTTAGGGCAATTTTTCTATTATCATTGGTTTAAAGGTTATAGAATTTGTATACTTGTTCTTTTGTCTGTCTGCAAAGAAATTATATTATCTGTATATTTTACATATCATTTGATACAAACAAAGCCTTTAATAATTTGCAATAACAAGATTAGATATTTTTTCTCATTATTACATTGACTAGTTCTGTGAAATACACATATTGTAGTAAACAAACCTTTCATTCACCAACCCTTACATCTCTTGGTCAAGACATATATTAGGCAATTTTATTTTGCTATGGGAAACTTAAAGTTACTTCTATGATCTATTGAAGAGTATCTTAATATCTCCATAAAAGCTGATAGGACAAGTCTTGAATTCATCTTACATGGGACAGTAATTAATAAAGACTTTTGTAGTATTTACAAACAATCTATGGTATTCCTTGATGAAAGTAACATTTTAACTAATGTCTTAGGGAAGCATTTTGGTCTAATCCTCTTAGCTAGAAAGAAAAATGTATGCATTCTTTTCAATTCAGTATAATATTGATAATGATAAAGACAATTAGCATATTTTTGTAGGAATAAATGACCATCTGCCGTTGATGTTCAGTATTCATGTCTTATTTATTTTTAACAGACTTGTTTTAGAATGCTTTGACCTAAAGACATACATGTTCACTGTTTCATGGTCAAATATTTTTTTTCGCTGTCTTGGTCATTTCTGTTCTATGTCACACAAATTATGTTGGGCTGATTAAATGTTCTGTGTTACTAAAACTGTGAATCATGGAATTTGCACTAGTTCATACATTATCTGTTTAGCTTAAAGCACTGCCCTTCCAACAATTTCAATTTTGATATGTTTGTATTGTATAGGTTGCACCTAATAAGCCCCAATCATGTCTAAATGTGCTAGAATAAAATCTCAACAAAATATGTAACTGTAGCATTCTATATGTATGTATCTCCGTCTATGTATGGTGAGGGTTGGAATGAAATTCTGTGTTTACAATATTCTCTTCTTTCTTCAATATTCTGTTACACACTGTTTGAATTGTCTTTGGAAGTCCCCCACACAAAAAAGTTGTGTTAAATGTGGAATTTTGAGCTGGGCAGCCTGATTTATTTTCCTGCATGTGTGTATGCTGTCTGGTCCTTTACATAAATTATTATAGAATGGAAGAAATTATTGAAGGCTTTGTGTATGCTTGTTGAATTCAAACTGATAACAATTTACAAGACCTTAAAATTAAAAAGAAACAGCCAAGAATTTTGATACATTTTGTAATATAATTCCTCTGAAAATAAATGAAATTTTGTATTTTGGCTTTGGAAATCTTTGGTCCTTGCTTCCAAAGTAATCTTTTCTTGTGCAAAATAGTATGAGAGTTGTGCTTTCTATGCACAAGAGAGTATGAGTTGTGCTTTATGCACAGTTGGGTATGTGACTTCAGGGTCAAAGTTTATGTAAGTTGTGCTTTTTATGCACAAAGGGGTATTGATGTGTGCTTTTCATGCCAAAAGAGTATATGTGAGTCATGTTTTTCATGCACAAAAGAACATAATCTTGAGTTGTGCTTTTCATGAACAAAATAGTGTATGAGTTGTGCTTTTTATGTACAAAATGAAGTGGACTTGTTATTTTCATGCTTAAAAGAGTATGCATATCATGTACAAAAGAGATTATTTAGGATTCATGCTTTTCGAGCAGGAAAGAATGTGAGTTGTGCTTTTGTGCAAAAAAGAGTATGTTAGATGTGTTTTTTGCACAAAAGAGTATAGAGGTACACTTTATTGGGTACATAACAGTATTGACTTGTGCAATTCATGTGCAAATGAGTATGTGAGTTGTGTTTTCATACACAAAAAAGTATGTGAGTTGTGTTTGTTTTTGCACATGATAATCTTTCAGTTGTGCATTTTGTACTTAAATATTGACATGTGCCTTTCATGCTCAAAAGAGTGTGTGAGTTGTGCTTTTCATGCACATAAGATTAAATGAGTTCTGCGTTTTGTGTAAAAAAGACTATGTGAGTTGTTGTTCTTTTTGTACACAAAAGAGTATGTGAGTTGTACTTTTCATGCATAAGAGAATATGAGTTGTGTTTTATGCACAGTTGAGTATGTGACTTGTGCTTTTCAGTATGGGACACAGTCATGTATTGAGTATGTTTGTCATACTTTTCATGGACAAAAGAGATTTAAAATTGTGTTTTTCATTCGAAATGGGTTATTAGAACTCTGATTATCATGCATAAAAGAGTATGGGTTAAGTACAGGTAGGTGTCGCTATCTCTCCAGGCAAGTTTCTTTTGTCCTAGTAGTAACAAAGAAAGATATCCAAATAACTTCATATATTTGGTATCTGAAATACCGTCTTTGTCATGTCCTTACTGTGCATATTTATATAATTTGTAGACACTCTAACATGGAAATCACATTATTATTTCAGGAGTAATTTTGTTTATGTTTACAGACAAGCTAACTATTATACTTTATGTAAGCCAGACAGCACTTAACTGTTAAACATCTTTATTGTAGCATCAAAAGGCATTCAAGGTCGAAAATATCTGAACTATTTTGACAGAAACCAATTTTGTAACTCTATGGCTACATTTTTGACAGGCATTTCATAAAATTTGTCTACAACTAAAATGATTTTATCAAAACAGGAGTGAATAATTGCCATTTTATGCATTGTGTCGTCCAAATCATTGATTGTATGGGTCATGGCATGTGAATATAGGTATACTGTTACTCTTGTTCAGAAACAAAATGATTGAAATGAAAACATTTTCCTGACCAGAAAAAACAGAAGAGTTATTGAAATCAGATTGTATGTAAATGTTTTGTGCAATTATTAGGCCTTGCTATCTTGAATGCCTTTGTTGGATGCTGTATCTTTGTATTGATGTGTATTCTTGTATCAGAGCTAGAGATTTGAAGGAATGGTGGCATTAAAAAGATGCATCTGTCATAGTCAATCTGCACTCTATTTCGTGTTAACTTGTATTGCCTCAAAAGATTATAAAATGAGTACCCGCAATATAGGGTTTATGATAGACAGTAAAGAGCCACAGATATGACGGGGAGTTAATTGTTTTTCAATTTGCAAAAAATATCAGTTGTTGTTCATCTGAGCTTATATAATGTTTGTACACATTGGAATTGTCTTCTTGAGAAGATGTGGATGCATCACAGACAGTAACAGAAATGGAAGAATCCTTTGCACAAATTGCTAAACATTACCCCTATGTATCTGATGCTCTTACACCAGGCCCCTGTTTCTCGAAAAAACTTAAGTATATACTCATGAGTTCATGCTCAACAGGGATAAAGACTGACAATTTAAACTTAGGGGCCCAAAATAGCAAAATTCAATACTTAACATTGAGGGTATTATATATGGGTACTTTCTCTAAATATTCAGGGGCCTAGCCCAAAATCTAGGGGCCATTGGCGACTGGGCCCCTGCTAGTCTTTATCCTTGCTCAACTTCAATTGAATACCAATCAACGTTGATTGGTATCCAATTGAAGTTCACATGAATTTCGTGTGATTTGAGCACGGTGCTAAGATTTTTTTTCGAGAAACCGGGGCCAGATCAAAGAATTTTGAAAACATGTCATCTATGTTATCATATCTCTAGCTCTGTCTTGTCACGGTGTTTAATCATGTGATGCAACAATTTCAGATAATCTTCAATAATTTTGTGAATAGGTGACTGATTTGAACTGATGTGAAGCAGAGAAGGTGGACAGACGTCACGCATTAGATGAACGTGTTGGGATTTTTGAAAAATCAACTGATAAAAAAGTTATTGAAGATAAACCAAAATGTTGGTTTATCTTCAACAACTTTTTCATCAGTTGATGTTTCAAAAATCCAACACGTACAGCTTATTCCTGACATTTTCCAAACTTCTCTGCTTCAAACCCAATTCAAATTGGTCAAGTATTGACAAAAATATTGACGATTTTCTGAAATTCTGAGACACGTGATTAACCATCGTGCTTGTATTGACTCATTTTTCCTTGCTTTTCTATGTTCAGACAAAAAAGTACAAGTGATGTACCTGTATTCCTCGTGTTTCACGTTAAACCAGCGTCAAACGTCAGCGTTCGTCCGAGCGTTCGTCCGTACATAACGTCGTACTTCATGTTGCCTCAACACTGCTAGGTTGGTCGTTGGTCTACGGCGCGGATCTGACTCTTCGTCTGCCTGTATTTCTCTACATGTGCATAATTATTAGTTTTTGTTACGTTTTCAAAAAGTGTATGGTAGCACAACCTTGATCGTTTCAAAAATGTACTGTACAGTGTAAGTTTAGTACATCTTTTAACTTTAAATAGCTTTTTAGATAGTCTTTTGGTTGAAACGCTTGGTTTCGATGATTGTTAAAACAAAATTGTAAACTGCTGTTAAGATTACAATTGGACTTGACAAATCCGTATTTGTTTACAAACAATATATTTTCAATTAGAGAGTGCTTGAATCAGTAATTTCTAAGACTGTTAATGATTTCAGTGTGCCTTGCTCAACAAAGGATACCATTGGTTGGTCAACAGCAATCATATTACTCTTCAAATTTAACAATTCAAATAAAGGTTGATTGACAGATTATCTTATAGGACATATTTGAAAATTGATTAAGGGTGTGCTGCTATAACTATCATAGATATATTACAACAAATTCTTGTTAACGGATATAGATCAGATGGAAGCATGCTTTTAACCTTTCTGTTGATAAAATGTAATTTTAAAGATGCCGTAATTGAGCTTCTACATATAAAACATGAACAATGAAAAACATTGCTTGCACAATTGTTACTTTTACAAAACAGCAAAACAGCAGAGACTTTTCCTCTCTTTTCAAATTAAGTTATTTTATTCATAAATCTTCTAATAGAAGTTTTTAAATTATACATCAATCTTTTAACAATTGATGTCTTTAAATCCATTTCTAAACAGCTGTTAAAATGCATGCTTCAAATTTCAAGCTTAATGTTTCATTCTGTATATTAAATGGACTTTGGTGTGAGGTTTTTATTTCTTTTTTAAATGGAAAAGTAACAGTTTTTGTTTCATGGTGAATTTTTGAGTGTATCTAACACAAGTATTATGTACAGACAAAAATCGCTTGCCTTCTATGTAATTTGTTTTGATTTTTTTGCCATTATTTGTTTAAGATGGAATTATGTCTTAATTGGTTAATTGTTATATAGCCTCATTTGATTCAGTTGTCTTTAAAAAAAAAAAAAGAAAATCAAAAGCAAGTAGCTCGAATAAGAAACAAAGTTTTAGTGGATTAAGTTTTTCATTACAAAATTCCCTAAAATGAAAATATGTGAGTATATTGCATCACCTTTAAAGTTTACACATATGAATAAGTTCCCAAGCAATAAAAATAAGCTTGTTTCATATACATGTACATGTATTCACTTAAAAGTATACACATATGAAGACAGAGTAAAATTGTACATAGAATAGCTATGCTACAAATAAAATATCATGACATAAAGTTTATTGGTTCTTTGAAAGCCTTCATCAAAATGCAATATAAATCAATTCACACATTTATTTTTGTGAATTGTTTAACCGGTGATTGGATGTTTGAGCATGTCTTCCAAAGTAGGAAATTCTTAAAACATTATTTCTCATTATTGATATGACTTGGCGGAACAAGTTGATAATGATATTTAAACCTGAAGAAGTAAAATAAAGGCAGATATACTTTTGTTTTCCCAAAACATGTTTATAAAGATATGAAATATTTCATTTTAAACAGCAATTTCATTTTGTTTTAGGCAATATAGTTATATTTTATGAGTTATGTTGGGTTTTCAAGTTATGTTAAATTTTGATCTTCAATGTCAAGGAAACGAATTCTTAAAAATTTTGTATCGGAAGTTGTATGCATATATGGTTACCAATAATGTTCAAATAAAACAATCATAATTTCATAATCAAAATAAAACAGTTTTCTTTCATTTTAGTGTATGAATAGATCTACAGTTTATGTAAAAGTGATGCTGTTAAGATTTTTTGTTGAATCAAATTTTGAACCTATTATTTCACTTCATTAATGAAATAAGAAATTGATCTTATGGCATCATTATGCAACTGTCTGTCATTTTAATATCGTAATAATCTTTAAAGTTTCACAGTTTTTCGTTTCATTTTGATGGTGCAATTTCTGAATCATTTGCCATAAATTGAGTGTTAAATTTCTATCAAATTTTTAAAGTCCCAGGCACAGTGACTTTTTATAGTTGAATCTAGTTTAATTTTATGTATGATATGAGCCAAGTTATGTTAACATTTCTCTCAAGATTTAATATGTGAAAAATTCTAATAAAACTGTACTTGAAAAAGCAGACTCACCCAAAGCATGATAACTACTGGCAAATATTTTACAAATTAAGTATTAGGATTTTAAATCAAAATCAAATTTCAGTTATGATGCATTGTATTTTTCTAAAGATAATTATATTAACTTAATCCTCTCCCAAATGATGACTAATTTAGATATATCAAATAAACTAAAGTTACTAAAATTGTCTTTAAGGAAAATGTTGACTGAATAAAAGAAAATATTGATAACCAGTATATTCTTTTTGCTTCTTAAATTTATTTCTTTTCCAATTCATGTACATAATGATAATGAACACTTAATTTACCGAGGCAACAATGTTGGGAACACCCTAGTCTTCCCTATGTCATGACATGTATTTTGTCATGGCTTTAAAGATGGACCAATCTAAAATTCTGTTGTTTGGGAAAGGGTTAGAAACAAATTAAAGTTTATTCAATAACTATTTACCCCTGTTTACAAAATGTATTTGCCGGCAGTTTATCGTCTAGCGGATATCAAAACCTTGGTAACTCCAGCTTTTCAAGCTGCAGTTACAAGGTTTTAGTCTCCCACCAATTTTATGTTACTGTTTTTAAGTGAGACACAATCATTAATATAAAACATATCAGTAGATCTGCTGTCTATATGTTAATCTCTTCTTTTATCTATCACACACCCAAAGCCATGTTCACATAATAAATTTAAATTTCGATGGCTTAGCGCGAAACGGTTGTAACTGCCTATAAACATATAGGCAGTTACAAGCGTTTCCCACTGAGCCATCAATATATGGTATCAAGCTGGACAGATCAGTAACGGCCAAGATTATCAATTCATTGCATAGCTTTTCAAGCCAGTGATTTTAGGTTTCCATAATTATCTTGGCCAATATCCTTCCTGACATTAATAATTGGAATCATTTGTCTCTTTCCAATGAATAAAATGTCAATGTGAGATTATCAGCTTTGCTAGGAATGGATGTTTTGTTTGTACATGGTGCTGGAAATGCCAGAAAGATATGGTTAGGTAGATGCACCAAAAAACCAATGCAAACCACTTCAAAACACTATAACACTGTACATTATTTGGATCATAAAAACAAAAAGGTAATTCTACTGGCAATTTTGATCTCTGTCAACTTTTAATCAGTATTCCTGGGCAGAAACCAAGTTCATAGTGCATCAGACACACTCATGAGATCCTTGGTTTGACCTCCTCTCAAACACAGAAATGTTTCTAAAGCTTTCTTGGTAACACAGATGGAGTTTTAAGTGTCATAGTTTGCAGAGAAATATATACCATACTTTATATGTGAACATGGCTTTGTCTTTAATGTTACTTGTTGTTTCTTCGTCTAGAATATAATACAGTTACTTGTTCATAAATTGCCATAAGTAGGTAAGATATCATCCATATAAAGCTTTATTTTTTCCTGAATTATAGAATCAGATTCTTTTTAACAAAAGTGTACAATATTTTTTAATGATAATTTCACCGAAGAATCATCTCTTTCACATATGACAAAATCTTAAACTGGCCTAATATGATAGCTTATATTGCTGCTGCCGACAACAATATTTATTGCAAGAGCCTTTTGCAAAACAGTTGTTACGTTTACAACAGCTTTGTTCTTAACCAACAATAGAATTAATTTCTATTCAGGTAATGTAGAGAAAAAATAAGAAAAAAGATTGAATTTCATGGAAAATACTATGTTTCCAGCATTTTGTTTGACCATATGCCATATTATTTTAAATGCTGATTTTATGAATGTTTAAGAAGCCCTAAGGTTGTTTAGTAAAAGGAGGGTTGGATTTAGCCTTTTATCACAATGTTTTGTTGCAGGATTTATGAATTGTTCATTGTTTGTTGTTTTTTGTTTGTAATGTTTATTGATAAGAATCAAAATGTTCTTTTCTCAAACAAGCAAAAGTTCAATGTACAAAAGTTGGCCTACATGTGTAGTTTGTTAAAGAGTCTTATTTAGGACTTTTCGATCGTAATGTCTTTTAGACTTTCCCATTAAAAGTCTAGAACACATTACAATTTTAAAAGTAATTGAAAACTTTTTGGATTTTTGTTTGTAAAAGTCTAAGGGACTCTCTGAATGTAAAAGTCCGGAAGGACATTACAAAGGTACTTTTGAATTTGTTTGTTTGTGGGAAAAAATCAAATACAATTTAGTATTAAGAGTTTATATGGTGGAAGTCTTGTATTGACATTATTGTTTGTTCGATTTGTTTGTAAAATTGTTTGTTCAATTGTTTGTTCAATTTTACCCAACTTTAAACCTTGTCATGCTGATCCTCAGATATTTCTGTTTTGGTAGACAGTGTAGGCAAAGATCAGCCCTGCATTCAGTAAGACAAAACATTGGCTAACGTTCGCTCAAATGAGCTAACAGTTACCTACTGTACGACCTGTTAACTTTTCCTGTGAGCAACAGTGGGCTCAGGGATTTGAAGGTGGTGTGCCAAAGCGAACAAAAATGGCGGACAGGTCTGATTTACGAATGATATTTCTGTTTTGGCAGACAGTGTTGGCAAAGATCAGATTGCATAATACATGCATTCTGATTTTTGTCTACACTAACTGCTTGTTCATTTTGATCCACAGTTCAATGCCTTACATGCTGAAGGTGGTCAATGCAATGTGGTATTAACCCATTACTAGACAGCAAAATTTTGGACTTGTCCGAATTCCAAAAATGGTGCAGACGATAATTCCAAGTCAATTAAATTTTACATTTCTTGGTCTTTTTGGGTAGAAAATATTGTGGTTAATGAAGTGCTTGTCACAAGCAATTTCTTCATTTTCCACAATATTTTCCAATGCCAAGATTTTTTGTGGGGCGTCAAAATCATTATGTGGTAATGGATGAAAGCAAAGTCTCAATGGAATCTTCAAAGCATCAAAGTATTTAAGGTATCAAATTAGTAATGGATAAATGGACAAATGATCAAAATATATACAGTTACATACTGGACAATTTCTGTGCTCCTAGCCATTTAGTTCTTTAACAGAATGAAAGGGATAGCATGGCAAGTGTTAAAAGATATGGGTTAGTTGTATTACTGGTGCATGTCTGTCAACTTCACTTCTAAGACAATGTAAGCCTTAACCCATTACCAAACGACAAAATTTCGACTTGTCCAAATTCAAAGATGTTGCAGACGACAATTTCAAGTGTATGAAATTTAATTTTTGTTGACCTTTTGGGGTAGAAAATATTGTGGGAAATGAAGGAATTGCATTGTCACAAGCAATTTCTTCATTTTCCACAATGTTTTCCATAGCCAGTTTCTTGTGGGGAGTCAAAAAGAGTCACTGTGTGGTAATGGGATAAGGTAGAATACCTGTAATGCATCCATTTTGAAATTCAGAAAACATCGCATTTGTGATGTTACATATACGAACTTATTCAGGCGTGGTCGTAAACATTTGGCGTGGAAAGTTCCACCGCCAAATGTTTTCAACTTCTCCCCAATGATTCTGACATCCCGTGAATCTCATTATGGGTAGACTACCTTAAATGGATACTTTAATGAGGCTGTTTGCTAACACAAATTTGCTTTAGTGTTTCATTCCTCATATTATTTTGTTTTGTACTTTTGTTCATTTGTCTGAAATAAGATGGGAAAATGAACAGGAACATGTTGTTGAAAGATTGACGATATTTTACTGTAGTAACAGTCAATCCAATCAAAATTTAGTTAGTATAATGTCAGTTGGGGGCCAAAAACTCGTAACTCCAGCTTATACAAGCTGTAGTTATGAGGTTTTGCTTGCCCATTGATGATGATAGTTTATACAGAGATTTTAAAATACTGTGTTCAGAATGATCAGAGTAGTTTATTTTAGGTTTTAGAGGGTAAATGTTTGTATGGGTCTCTGAAAATGCATTATAGTGCTCCTTTTGTGTGTCCGCCGTGATATGACCATAGCAGGCCAGCTGAAAACGGCGTAAAACCCCAATAAACCAAATTTTTGTATGTATTATTCCTTCCTCAGACTGGTCCATATTTAAAGATTTGCAGACTTATTATGATGCTAAAAATACAAAATTCGAAATAAGGAAAGCAAATTTCAAACTTGAGAAAATAATGCAAATATGCAAGATTTTCATAAAGGAGTATTATAGGTCATGATAAATGACCTGGCAGAGCAGCTCTAGCTATTAGCTAGAGATGCTCTGCCAGGTCGTTTATCATGAGCTGTAATAATTTGTTTTGAAATGTGTCTTCAACCCATACAAAACATCAACATAGTAGTATTAGTCTAGCTTATAATTCATACAAACTACAAATTATGTTTACATTAATTTTGAAAAACACAGATTTTATTGTCCAGCAAGATTAACCCGGGACATCTGCATATGTAATGACCCCACTTCGACAATGTTTTGTTGAGACACTCAACTAACAGACTTTGCACACGAAAATTAAATTGTCCTGGGTTAATTTGGGTGGACAATATCAATATATAATTTTCAAATTATATTATGTCGGTTGATGGTTGTGACATCATTTATACATGCTTACATTATATAGCTGGAATATCAATTTTAATGGAAATCATGGTACTACTATCTTTAGTTTCTTAGAGTTATAGATAAGAGGGTAAAATTAACTCTCCTCTTGTCCATAGCTCTTATTGAATTTCATAGATCTATGGTAAAAAAAATGTAATAAAATTACCATAACAGAGTTAAGTCTGTTTAAAAAGTTGCCATATTACATGACAGCACATCTTGCCTTAGTTGATATTGATGTCATATTAACCCTTTCCTCAAACTTTGTTTTGTCCCTCACTGCGCATTAGAAGTCTATGTCCACATTTCTCTTTGTCAGCTCTGACTACTTTTGAATAGGATTAGTCTACTTTTTTGACGTAGAGGAAAGGGTCTATCTTTGCCATAAGATTTCACAGTTCTTTGTTTATATTTTCTTTCATCTATCATTTATTATAATTTTGAGAAAAAGAAAGGGTAATTACAGAGAAAAGTAGACTATTATTTGTTAGCTCCACTGGCCGACAGGCCAGCGGGCTATTGTCATGGCGGTGTGCCCGTCGTGCGTGCGTCCGTCCGTCCGTCTGTCCGTCCGTCTGTCCGTCCGTATACTTTTTCTTTAAAAATCTTCTTCTCAGAAACTACCAGATGGATTTCAATCAAACTTCACAAGAATGATCCTTGGGTAACCCTCTCTCAGATTCCTTCAAAGAATTTGAATTGAATCAGAATAACCTGAGTTATCTGCCCTTGAATGTCAAAAATAGCTGGTTTTGACTTTAGTTTTACTCTCAAATCCACAAATATTAACCAATCAGGACAAAACTTGAACAGAATGTAGGTGACTATAAGATCTTGCCTTGGTATAATTTTCAGCTTGATCTGACTTTTACATCATGAGTTATGTGCCCTTGAAATTGACAAAATTGCTATTTTCGGCTCTATTTTGACTTTGCTTTCAATCTAGCAACTACAAATATTGACCAATCAAGACAAAACTTGAACAGAATGTAGGTGACTATAAGATCTTGCCTTGGTATAATTTTCAACTTGATCTGAATTTTACATCATGAGTTATGTGCCCTTGAAATTGACAAAATTGCCATTTTTGACTCTATTTTGACTTTGTTTTCACTCTAGATAGTAACTACAAATATTGACCAATCAAGACAAAACTTGTACAGAATGTTGATGACCATAAGATCTTGCCTTGGTATAATTTTCAGCTTGATCTGAATTTAACATCATGAGTTATGTGCCCTTGATATAGACAAAATCACATTTTCGGCTCTATTTTGACATTGCTTTCAATCTAGCAACCACAAATATTGACCAATCAAGACAAAACTTGTACCAAATGTTGGTGACCAGAAGATCTTGCCTTGGTATAATTTTCAGCTTGATCTGAATTTTCCATCATGAGTTATATGCCCTTGAAATTGACAAAATTGCCATTTTCGACTCTATTTTGACATTGCTTTCACTCTAGCAATTACAAATATTGTCCAATCAAGACAAAACTTGTACAGAATATTGGTGACCATAAGATCTTGCTTTTGTGTAATTTTCAGCTTGATCTGAACTTAACATCATGGGTTATGTGCCCTTGAAATTGACAAAATTGTCATTCGACTCTATTTTGACTTTGTTTTCACTCTAGCAACAACAAATATTGACCAATCAAGACAAAACTTGTACAGAATGTTGGTGACTATAAGATCTTGCCTTGGCGTATTTTCAGCTTGATCTGAATTTTATATGAGTTATGTGCCCTTGTTATTGACAAAATTGCCATTAGTATTAAGTAATCAATACAGAACTTTCACAGAAATCTTACTGACCATATGATCTTACTTGCTCGTAATTTTCAGCTTGGTCATGCATTTGCTTGTTTGCGCAGCCTGAACCTTTGAAATTGCATTCAACAAGACAAACAATCAGGCCTGTGGAGCGCTTCCAGGCCGCCAGGACTGTCTAGTTTTATTTAATGCCACCATATGATATACTTGCTTTGGGACATATTAGTAGTAACATTTAAAGTTTCCAAACTACAGCCTCATTAAGCTGTTGTGAAAACAATATTTTCTGTAATAAAATTCAATACTTCGATCAACCACCATGTTTGTGTAAACAATGAATTGGCAAAACTCATGTAAGTTCTCAATAAAGTATTGCAATTTACATTTTTTTATGCATACTCTGTTGTCAAATGTCTAATTTGTGTAGACTGAAGTTAAAATTAAAGCACCTAGTCTTAGACTTAAATTTGTCATTGAGCATTGCCAAAGCAAAGCCTCATAAATTTGGCATAACATGGCTGTATTGACAAAGTTTCAGTTGCTCACTGATAATTTTTGAATCTACAAATCAATGCTTTTGAAGAATAAAGTCTCTTAGTGTTATCCTTGGTGGGTGTATCACAACACATGTGATCTTATTATTCAACAAAGCATCAAAATAATAAATGTACCAGTACACAGTATTTTTTGTGTTTACACATATGCCAATTAGTCTATATATGTCGCAATCAATACTCAATGACTGTTCAATGTGTATAGCTCAGGAATAGGTGTGAAAATTGTTAAAATATCTTAATTAAAACACAATTTTCGGTAGATTATCATTTGACACATCGGATTATAAGTGTTACTCAGTTGTGTTAAAGTAAAAAGGTTATTGTGATATAGTCAGAAGTTGTATGTTTTTTCGTTGATACCAGCCCTGTGTATTGAAAGTGTTGCCCATCGAACAAGACAGCCAAGCTTTGATGGTAAATTAAAAAAAAAGATTCTGTATGAATGTTTCCATGCGCCATTTTGATGTCATTTGTCTCTCACTAATGGAAGATTAATTATGAATTAGCTATGTCAGCAGCTGATGGCTTGGATTGGATTATGTGATTGCACTGGCGCGGGAAATGTCAAAATCTAATGGTAAGGTACATCAGAGGCGTGTTCTTTAGAGTGAGATTTTTTAAGATTTTTCAAGATGTTTTTGATACAGCGTCTTTGAGACCGAGATTATAGGCGAGGTGTTCTGAATGTTCCATACTTCATACAAATGACGTCATCATGATTTATCCTAAATCATCTTAAGAAATCTCAAGATATCTAAAGAAATCTCGCTCTAAAGAACGCGGCTCTGGTTTATTTACTGTACCCATGTTTGTGCAGGTCTTTGAAAAATTACCAGGAACATGTGGAACATACAAATATGCCTGTCTTGCCAGATGGGTGACACTTCTTCAATATTTCTGTCTTACCCAACCAAGGAGCATTGTATTATAAAAAATCATGTGGTATACAATTCTCTCGGAGACCATTGTGGTGTTAGGTATTGTCTACACATATGTCTACACATATGTACATCATGTATATGTCATCAGAGTATATTGATCTATATGTTAACTTGTGCCTATTGAGTAGTGTGATTTTTGTTAACCCTTTCCATCATTATGATCATATTTTTGCATAGAAGTCATCTAATCTGGATAAATTGATGAAGGTTTACACAAACTAAGAAGATGGTCTCTTTATTCATTTTAACTCAATAGAGGGTTTGTACCAAAATATGTATTGGTTTTAATGCCACTGAAAGAGTGTTTCAAAGATTCAACCAGCATTTTAGAGATTTCTAAAGGAATTTACAGTATTGTGAAGGAAAGGGTTAATATATTTTGTGACTGAAAAGTAAAATTGATTCATCTGGTATAATCTAGTAGTTTTCCAAAATTGTGCTGAGGGCTTAGTTCCAAATTGTTGTAAAAGCATGTGCATCTGCATGCCTGTACAGTAGTTTTGTGTAATGCTGTCAACTTTTTCAAACCCATTATTTTGTCGATTTTTAACAAAAACCTTGTAACTGCATCTTAAAACAAGCTGCAGATCCAAGGTTTTGTTTAAAAAAGCTTAGATTTCATCTAGATGATTCATGTTTTGCTTTGAAAGTCACAGTATAAAGTAGTAATAATTTTGTTTTAGCCTGTGATGGGAGTATATAATGAAGAGAAACTATATTAAATAAGATTATTTTTGCGCAAGGGCTTGGATTAAGGGCACTTATTGGCATTGGAGACGAAAAGGGGCCTACATCAGCTTCTTTCCTAGGTGTAGACTAGAGTCATCAGGATTGATGCTGAATTTACTGTTGCTATAGGTATCAAAGAAGCTATAAGAGAAAAATATGGATCTATATAGATCAGTCTGTGCATACGCACAGACTGATCAAGATCAATGTTTTTGTTTTCTCTCAGATGTCATA
Source organism: Fragum sueziense (assembly GCA_963680895.1). Classification (NCBI taxonomy): domain Eukaryota; kingdom Metazoa; phylum Mollusca; class Bivalvia; order Cardiida; family Cardiidae; genus Fragum; species Fragum sueziense. The sequence continues at coordinate 52,746,494 of OY804595.1, forward strand.
AGAACCCTTTTTCCTTTTCCCAGATTATTTTGTTGTTGAAAAGACACTTTATCCATCAAAAAATGGGTAACACAGATTTTGATGTTGTTCATCATATACATTACATTTACTTTTCCAAAATGATCACTGGTTTTGACATATCCCATTATAAGAAGGCTTTGGAAAACATAGCTAGAAAATGGAAATGATAGAAATGGTATTGGGTTCTGCAATGTATAGATACAGATACAGGAAAATGGTGATTGTCGGCTGTTTTATGAAATTCTTTTGAATTTGGATCAGTATAAAATTTTGTTGATTTGGAAAGGGAAAACATCATTTTGAATGTGAAAAAAAAACATAAAAAATCAGAAATCTTGTCTGTGGAGATTTTGAATTGTAGTTTCCAAATTTCTAGATTTTTGCGGAAGAAGTCAATCGGAATTGCAACTGCAGGTCTTGTTTTAGGTTCAAGGCAACCTCCTTTATGCATTCATACTTTTGACTGAATAATCAGATCAGAATCTCCTGAACTATGAATGATAAGGGGAAAAATAAATTTTTTAGACACAAATTGAAATTTCACTTTGTATCAAAAAGTGAAATTTCAAATTTTGGATGACCTTTTTGGTCATTGGTGGGAAGTATAAACCTCATAACTCCAGCCATTTCATGCTGCAGTTACGAGGTTTTGACCTCCTTGACCTCCCTCTAGCGATATTTTTGTCACTTGGCACACAATTGAAATAGCAATTTGCTGATGCACATTAGAGATGGCTTTCCAAAATGCAACTTTCCTCTTATTGTTGGTCAAACCCTATGCTTTGGCTACTCATTGGAATCGTCTCATTGAGACGATTCCAATGAGTACCCACAACATAGATTTTGGAGTTGAAATAACAATGTAAGAATGTCTATTACCCATCTAACCTGTTGCTTTGGATTTGTTAAAGCAACACTGTTCTAAGTTTTGACAGATTCTTAATCCTTTCCCAAACGACAAAATTTTAGGGTGATACACTTCAAAAACTGCCACAAATGACAAAATGGATGTTATCAAAGATATAATTTGTGTAAAATATGGGACAGAAAATATTGAGACAAAAGGAGAAAGTGCTGGTTATCAGCAGTTTCTTCTTTTGTTTCATTGTTTTCACAAGCCTTTTGTATTAGGGACGTCAAAACCAGGTCTTGTTTGGTAATGTTTGGTTAATGTACTTACAACAGTGTTGCAATGACACAACAACATGCTCAAAAGATGGATGCTTCAGACCACCAAAAAGAAAACATCTTTGTAGAAATGATAGTTATATTTCGGTATTGTCATTATTACATCATTGATGCACATCAAAACTACAGTTTGCCAGTATTTCTTTGGTTTGAGAAGTTTGTATTATGTTTTTACAAAAATGTGTCGTAAGTTACCATTGTACATAATAAATATGACATTTAAAAAAGTGAAACCAGAATGTAGAGTTTGTTTTCCATTTATTTCCTGAATTTTCAAATAGTATCATTTGCTACAGCATTCTCCGCAGAATGCTTTGTAGTTGTTGTGGCTAAATTGGAGTTTCCCCAAATTTCCAGTGTAAAATAAGGAAAATTTGGCATTTTTCGCCAACTTTTTTTTTTTTTGGGGGGGGGGGGTACTAACCTAGTGCCACTGTTCCTACTGGCCTGTGAAGGGAATCAAGACCTGGCCCTGGTTTCTTGAAAAAACTTAGGTACGTTCTCATGCTCAAATCTGAGCACCGTGCTCAAATCGCACGAAGTCCACGTGAACTTCAATCGAATACCCTTCAACGTTGGAGAGTATTCTTTTGAAGTTGAGCACATTCTCATGAGTATATACTTAAGTTTCTTCGAGAAACCGGGGCCTGGTTCTATACTTGACATTGACAATTATTATTGTAGACTTATTATGGGCTTTGTCGTTGACCTAACGCTTACTTGGACGAAATCGGATTTGTTGCGTTAGTATCTAACCAACATTCAAGACCTGGTTCTAAAGTTGTCACTGACTATCACCCACTCTAGACTTTTGGGCTTTGTCGTTGATTTAACCCTTTCCCAAAAACCAAATTGTGGGGTTTTCCAATTTGATAGCTGCTACCTACGACGAAATGGGTGTTGACGAGAAAAGATTATTTGTACAAAAAAGCAAAGAAAATATTGAGAAAATGTTTTGTATCAGTATTTTACCTCACCTAAGGTGAGCTATTGTGGTCACTCACCTTCCGTCTTCTGTCTATCCGTCCAAAATTTCTTCGAAAATCTTCTCCTTAACAAATGGGCCAATTTGAACCAAACTTCACAGAAATGTTTCTTGTGTGACCCTTTTGAACATTTGTTTGCGAATTTTTTATTCGTCAAGGGCGGGGCTTATCAGACTTTAGAGAAATCGTAAGAAAATTCTTAAAAAATCTACCATTAATTTGGCCAATTTGAACCAAACTTGGCAGGAATGTTCACTGAGTGACCCTTTTCAACATTTGTTCATACATCTTTATCTCTACTGGCAATCGGGCAACTGTCTTGGTAAAATCTTAGACAAATTCGAAATTGAGTCATCTGGGGTCATCAACTAGGTTACGGGGTCTTAGAAAAACCTTGTGTGCACTCTAGAGGCCCCATTTTCTGCCAAATCCACCTGAAAATTCACAAGAATGATTATTTCGGTAAAATCTCGGACGAATTCGAAATAAGGTCATCTGGAGTCATAAACTAGGTCACTGGGTCAAATCTTAGGGCCAAGTGCAAATAAGCATTCAAAATTTATGTTCCAGGAAACAGCAAATTATTTTGAAAACATATGTACAAGTATCACCAAAATAGGTTAGTTTCCTGAAATAATGATGCATTTTTTTTAATTTTGCTGAAAATTTCAGACCAATCGGTCCAGTCGTTCAAAAGATACAAAAAAATGAATATCGCAAAAAGGCCCAAAAAATCAGCATTTTTGTGTGACATTGATCAAAAATGCATTTTTGTTTTTAGCTCACCTGAGCACGAAGTGCTCAAGGTGAGCTATTGTGGTCACTTTTTGTCCGTCGTCCGTCTGTCCGTCCGTCCACAATTTCGTGTTTACACTCTAGCATCTACAAATATATGCCAATTTTGACCAAACTTGATCAAAACATGTATGGCCATAAGATCTCGGATGAGTTCGATTATGGGTCAGATCGAACTAGAAATGCAGGAGTTATCTGCCCTTGAATGCGAAAAATAGTTAGTTTTGACATTGTTTACACTCTAGCATCTACAATTATTGATCAATCAAGACAAATCTTGGACATAACATTGCAGACCATAAGATCTCGGATGAGTTTGATTTTCAGTCTGATCTGACCAGAGTTATGCGCCCTTGAATTTGACAAAATTGCCATTTTCGGCTGTTTTTGACCTTGTTTACACTCTAGAATCTACAATTATTCATCAATCAAGACAAAACTTTGACACAATATTTGGGACCATGAGATCTCGGATGAGTATGGTTTTCAGTCTAATCTGAAAGTTGAGAGTTACTTGCCCTTGAATTTGACAAAATTGTCATTTTTGGTTGTTTTCGACGATGTTTACACTCTAGAATCTACAATTATTGATCAATCAATCCAAAACTTGGACACAATATTGGGGATCATAAGATCTGGGATGAGATTGATTTTCAGTCTTATCTGATCAGAAAGTTGAGAGTTATAAGCCCTTGAATTTGACAAAATTGCCGTTTTTGACTGTTTTCGACCTTATTTACACTCTAGAATCTACAATTTTTGACCAATCATGACAAATCTTGGACACAAGGTTGGAGACCATAAGATCTCAGATGAGTTTGATTTTCAGTTTGATCTGACCAGAAATATTAGAGTTATGTGCCCTTGAATTTGATAAAATTGCCGATTTCGGCTGTTTTTGACATTGTTTACACATTATAATCTACTATTATTTATCAATTAAGACAAAAGTTGAACACAATGTTTGAGACCATAAGATCTTGGATAAGTTTGATTTTCAGTCCGATCTGATCAAAAAGTGGAGAGTTATGTGCCCTTGAATTTGATCAAATTTCCGTTTTCGGCTGCTTTAGACCTTGTTCACACTCTAGAATCTACAATTATTGACTAATCAAGACAATTCTTGGACACAATGTTGGATATCATAAGATCTCGGATGAGTTTGATTTTCAGCCTGATCTGACTAGAAAGTCGAGAGTTATGTGCCCTTGAATTTGACAAAATTGCTGTTTTCAGCTGTTTTTCGACCTTGTTTATACTCCAGAATCTACAATTATTTATCAAACAAGACAAATCTTGAACACAATGTTGGGCACGATGAAAACTTGGATGAGTTCGATTTTCACAATGTTGTTGACCATAAGTTCGTTTTCAGTCTTAAAGTCATAAGTATTTTTTGAATTGAAGAAAAGTGTTGCTTATATCATTTTGGTTCAGGTGAGCGATATAGGACCATCATGGTCCTCTTGTTTAAATATTTTTTTCATTAAGCAATAAATAGGATGTTGGTCTTTAAATTTCTCATCTAGAGTCAATTTCTAAAGAGAAATCAATCACAATTTGTCAAAAAATCAAGAAAATCTTTGTTTTTGCGTAATTTTTAAAAAACGCCCAAAATGGGCCAAAAATTCAAAATCTGGGTATTTCACTGTGGATGGATGCCACAACCACAAAAAATGTGGTTCATGAGATATTATAACGCACATGCATGGTGGAAAGGATGTAGTTTCTGATTTACAGCACCTTTTTAGTCCCCTACCGGTGTTCACACCGGAGGGGACTATAGGTTTGCCCTCCGTCTGTCCGTCCGTCCGTCCGTCCGTCTGTCCGTCCGTCTGTCCGTCCGTCCGTCCGTCCGTCCGTCTGTCCGCTCAAATCTGGATCCCGCGATAACTTAATAACTAAGCAAGCGTTTTTGATGAAAGTTGGTATATGACTAGATGGCAATGTGTAGATTATGCACATCATTTTATTTTTGTTTTTCGACTTAAATTGAGGTTGCTATGGTTACAGAAATAGTCAAAATATGGCCAAAAATGGGATCCTGCGATAAGATAATAACTAAGCAAGCTAGTTTGATGAGACTTGGTATATGACTATATGGCAATGTGTAGATTATGCACATCATTTTATTTTTGTTTTTAGACTAAAATTGTTGTTGCTATGGTTACGGAAATAGTGAAAATATGGCAAAAAATATTAGATCCTGCGATAAGTTAATAAGTAAGCAAGCTAATTTGATGAGACTTGGTATATGACTAGATGGCAATGTGTAGATTATGCACATCATTTTATCTTTGTTCTTTGAGGAAAAGTGCGGTTGCTATGGTAACGGAAATAGTGAAAATATGGCAAAAAATGGATCCTGCAATAACTTAATAACTAAGCAAGCTAACTTGATGAAACCAGTAACTTTATTCAAGTCATTTGAATTATATTTCCGAAATTTTGGGCATAACATTTCATATGTTTGACAATTATTTTGATGACTTGTTCATCTTAATCTATTATTGATTACCATATTGAGTCAATGTGAAGCCGGTAGGGGACTTTATGTGTTGCATACAACACCAGATACTTGTTCCTTTTGATTTCATGTCAAAATTTTGGTAGTCTTTTTCTTTTAACAAAATTTTGTCCCAACAGTAACGGTTGCCACCCTGCCTTTGTATTTTGATAGCTATTATCATTATACAGATGCTTTCTGGCCTCATTCACAGCCCAAATTTTTCCCAAATGGTTGTCAAACACTTTCCATTTTAATACTTTGTTGTATCTACATATTTCCAGCAAGCACATCAAAGAGAAACAATGTCCCAACAGTAACGAAAAATGTCCCAACAGTAACGGTTACATTCTTGATAAGCTGCTCTTGTCTAGTAAGCTATATAAGATGTTTATGAGCTGTCCTGTGAAACTTCAAGACATCCATGTCAAGTTGATACTGGCATTACAAGTTAAATATCAAATGAACCAATAGTTTCAGCGGTTCAAAGCCAGGCCCTAATAGGATGGCTTCTGAAAGTCTTTTGTCCAAGCTATAAATTGATTCTTTTTAAATGACAGTATACATTTAACTTATTAAATTTAATCTGTAAGACTCTGACAACAAAAAGCAAGTGGGTAAGAATGACTACGTAAACCATACTGTAAAAATGCATGCCTAAATTGATTAAATGGCTGCCGTTACTGTTGGGACAGATTTCTAGACAATTTAATTCAAGTAGCTACTTGGTGAAAAAATGGTTTCATTACATTTCAAGAAGACTTGGCAAGCCAAAAAAACTCTCTCAAGCAACCAAGTCCATTAAAAGACTCACATTGTAGGCCTACTAAAATTTCTGAAAAAAATAAAGACCGATATAATCCTATTAGACCCACAGAATGCTGAATGGCAAGCAATTTTACAATTTATGATGCACATGTATTCTTGATCTCATTAACAAGATATGTATCATATACATGTAGCAATCGATATAATCAACATTTGATGGATAAGATAGGAACTTCTTCCACTTTTTATTGTGTAGACCTGAACAAAATGCAGACTTGCCTAAGTCAAAAATGATACATCTTATAAGTTGTTTGACCATTGAAACTTTGTATCTTTGAAACCCAAACATAGCATTTAAAAGGGGTTGAAATAATATACCATGCATGTATCCTAAGAAAGAATACAATATACTTGTACATGTTTGAAGGTGAGTAATAGAGTTCATACTATCACATTATTATATTTTGATATATTTTTTATGTTAAGATATAAAATATCCATTATATAGACAAAAATAAGTTTGCACATTTTAAATTTTACCCCCTGGAGTTGTCGAAAATGGCAAAAAGTGGTGAGATAATCATTTAAACAATTTGTTTTACCTATATATGAATTCACTTAGCCACTAATGACTTTACTACCATACTCAATTTATCAGCCCTGCAAGAGTTTAAATCAGATACTGTCTTGCAGAATGAAGATATACACCAAAAACAAAAACAAAAAAAAAATCATATGTGAAGTTTTGAATTAATGTATATGGGTATATTTATTCATTCATAAATTGGCATATTCAATCATTTTACATGTATTGGATTGTTTTAACATTTTTAGTTTGATTTTACTTCACAAGTATATGTACTGAAAATGCTGCAGTAACTGTCAAGTTATGAATAATTGGTCAACCAGTGCAGTCCGTTATTTTCTCGTCATTGTGAGAACAAATGTTGTATGGCATTAGCAGACATGTTAGAATGAGTAGCACAATTTTATACATAGAATACAATGAGTTTGACCTTTTCTATTGAAAACAGGGTTAATGCAGTAAGTTGGAAGATGTATTTAGGTATCACCAATGATTTAAATGTATTGGATGGGAGAAAACCGTTACTGTTGGGACATACTTTAGTTTGAAGTTACACTGTGGAAAATTGCCTTAAATCCAGTAAATGTTCTTTAAATGAAGCTATGCCCTTCTTTACCTGTTTCAATATATTTCTTATACAATTAACCATTTTATAAGGAAGCTACGCCATCAGAGAGTTGACTATTTGGCTTTGAGCACTCACATGATTATGAAATACATGTAAACCAGAAATTTATATCTTCCTTTAGTGAAATCAATGCTTAGTTATCCTATCTTAACACCAAGATGATAAATCTCATTGATTAGTAGCCTTTTTAAATTGTTATAAGACTAAATACATGGTAGCTAATGGTGTCCCAACAGTAACGGCAAATCAAGATTTTCCGTTCATTTTTAAATTGCATATTACGATGTAACAACACAAGCTATTGAAGTAATTCTTTTTTTCTATTATTGAGTTATGATGTCCTTTTTATTTTAAAATTGTTTTATTTGACATATTATGCTTTATCTTCACTGAATAAAAAAAATACAAGTATGTTTTTGAAACTCATTACTTTTCAAAGCATTTATTTTAATATTTTCCTCAAAAAATCAAATGAAATGGACGAAAAATGGGTAAAAAGTTTGTATATGGCATAAGCTTACTATGAAACAAGATATAGCTGACAGTCCTCTGAGAAAAATTACTGTTTTGGTTCTTTAAAAAAAACAATAAAAAAAGAAAAATATGCCCCAAATTATTTTTACATCAGACATAATTTCCTCGAAAACATAACTTTTCTTTGAAGTTAAACATATATGCTACCATAAAAAACATCCGAAGCATACAAAAACTAAAGTTCATTTTTCGACATTTTGTCACACCTTATTTGCACTTAACTTTAGTAAAACCTTGTGTGCACTATAGGGGCCTCATTTTTCGCCCAATCAAACTGAAACTTTATCAGAATGATTATCTTGAGAAAATCTTGGACAGGTTCGAAATTGGGTCATCTTGGGGTCATAAATGAGGTCACTCTGTCAAATCTTAGAAAAACCTTGCATGCAATCTAGAAGCCACATTTTCTGCCCGATCAACCTGAAATTCAATCAGCATGATTGTTTTGATGAAATATACTCATTTGAAACTGGTCCATTTTGAGTAAAAAACAAGGTCACTGGGCGAATTTTTAGAGAAAAATACCTTGTGCGCATTCTAGAGGGCACAATATTTGCCCAATTAACATGAAATTCGGTCAAATTGACCCTATCTTTGGAATCTCAGACAATTTTAAGATTGGTAAGCTGGATAAACTAGATCACAGGGTCAAATCTAAGAAAACTCATAATTATGTGCATTTAAAAGGCTACGTTTTTTCTTCATGGAACTTGCTCATATTTTTTGTCAGATAATTTTGAATATGGGTCACATGGGATCTTGAACAAGAAATCTAGGTCAAATCCTGTTAAAACTATATGAGCCAGGATCTGGAAAAACGTCCCTTAAGGCTTTTGAGCCCAACATAGATCCAGATCAGCCTGTGCATACGCACAGTCTGATCAGGATCCACATTGTTCTCTAATAGCTTCTTCGCGACCTGTAGTAACTGAAAGAGAGCAGCATGGATACATATTGGACTGCATTTGACAACAGGCTGATCTTCAAACTCAATTTTCAAAAATGCTATGAGGGACGTTTTTCCAGATCTCGGCTCATATGCATTTAGAAGCCAGCTACACAACGGACAGAAAGCTATCATTTCAGCTGAGCGCTTCAGGGCCAATGGCCTTCATGTTACTTTTGATGCCCGAGTTATCTAGCATGGGTCCCTTTAAATCGAGACTCATTTTAATCTCTGTTGTAAAAGCAGCCATGCCTTTGCTTGTTTGCGCAGCCTGAACTTTTGAAATTACATTTTAACAAGGCAAACCATTCAGGCATGCTGAGCGTTTCCAGCCCGTCAGGGGTTGTCTAGTTGTTGTAAAACAGCGATATTTTGCCAATCTGTCGGTATCGATTTCGTAATTAGAGACTGATAGATCCTTTCCAAAACAGGACCCGGTTTTGACGTCCCTAAAGGAAAAACTTTGAGGAAACATCAATTTACCAACGTTTTCTCCTTTTGTCTCAATATTTTTCTGTTTTATATCGTTCATAAACAATTTCTTTATCAGCATTCGTTTTGTCATCTATAGGAACTTTCAAATTGGACCAGTCCAAAATTGCCAAGTTTTGAAAAGGGTTAAATGAAATCTGTTGCTGATGAGAATTTCAAATGAGCTATCCTCGAGAATCCATATAATATATTCTCATAAGCTATGCCGTATAGATGTAACTTATGCTAGGCTCCCACTGTCGATCAGGGGCGCGTTCTTTAGAGCGAGATTTTTTAAGATGGTACGCAACCCCTCATTAGCACCAAAGACCCAGATGCAAAATTTGAAAAGTGCCAGTAATTCCTGTGTTACATTTCCGTTCCAAATACAAAAATAAATGGGATAGACGGACGTGAAGGATTTTTTTAAAAATCAGCTGATAAAAAGTCATTGAAGACCAATAAGAAAATTCGGTTGATCTTCAATAACTTTTTCTATCAGTTGACATTTCAAAAATCCACAACGTCCAGCTTAGTTCTGACATTTTCCCACCTTCTCTGCTTCAAACCGAATTCAAATTGGTCAAACATAAACACAAATATCGATGATTTTTATGCTCCCCGAAAAAATTTCGGGGGAGCATATAGTCGCCACGCTGTCCTTCCGCCCGTCCGTCCGTCCGTCCGTCCGTCCTTCCTTCCGTCCGTCCGTCCACAGCCAGATCTCAGCATCCCTTGGACCAAATTCAAAGAAACTTCACAGGTGAACTCCTGGGGTCAATCCCTAGGGACCTTTTTCTCCGTTTCTTGATTCTAGGCTGCGTCATGGAAAAAGGGGCCTTAATGTAAAAATTAGTTTTTCTCTAATTTCTCTTCATCTAATGGACAGAATTTAATGAAATTTTATAATTATGTGATGAATGAGATGTTCTAGACTATATTCTATAAATAATGTGTGTACAAAAAATTCCGTCATGGGAAAAGGGTGGCTTAATGTATGATAGTTTTTTTTGTGACAAACACTTATTCGGGGAGCATAATCCGTCTATGACGGCTCTTGTTTGATAACCTGGGTCATGCGATTAACCACCGTGTCGAGCTCCACGTCAACATATTGTTCCACGTTGTCAAAACAGATTCAGCAAAAAATTAACATCATCGATTTCTGACTATCCCAAGTTGAAAGACAGCTTGGATGAAAAATTAAAATCATCTATTTCTGACTATCCCCAGTTGAAACAACAGATGGGATGAATTATTAACATCATCGATTTCTGACTATCCCAAGTTGACACAACAGATTGGATGAAAAACTAAACGTCGATTTATACCCATCCCACCGGAAACAGCAGATATCCAAAAACATTATAATTAGTAGATCTATGCCTAATTTGTATAGTTCTTTTCTCCCTTTTCAACAACATTTTTTCTGCCTATCATAGATAATTTACTTTTCTTACGGACAGATTTTGAAATGAAGATTTTCTTCTGAAAACAATACTTGAGAACGTGATCACATTAATATGGATACACCTCGGATTACTTTTCACAAGACAAGCTTGACAAGACTAAAATATTAATTCCAACCGAAGATAGGGTAGACTTCATCACATTCAAACTGGGCAAGTTTAAAAAAATGTGACCATTCACTTTTTACATGCCACGGCTTTTACAAAGAAACATATTCTACCCAATCAAAGCTAAAAAGATGTGTTATTGTGTCTATATACTGGGTACCAAGTTTAAAGAAAATCGCTTCACAAATAAAAAATATATGTCATTAAAACATGTCAAAAATGTCAGGAGTGAAACGTGTTTGTGTGACACTTAACACTTTTGTCAAGTTTCTAAGCTATGGTAAATAAAAAACAGTGACAGGATACTACAATAAGCACTTGTAATTCATAAAACAACATGTGCATCATCATCTTAAAATTACTTTTTTATCTTATCTTCAGTGGTTTAGGATGTGGAGCCTGTTTTATGCAATACCCCTCTGAAATTTATGTCAGTAGTGAAACACTTTTATTTTTCAAGATGTGTTCTCATTTTTGTCTATTCAGCCAGAAATCTACCACTCAAATTTTTCAGGAAGCCATCAAACTTGTGGGCATTCTGTACTCTACTTTTAAGTGATTCATGGGTTACAATTTCTCATATTGTGCAATATATATGCTGTCAGGAGTGAAACGCTTTTTTGTTGTCATTTTGCAAGATTGTGCACACAATTTTAGCTAAAAAGTAGTGAACATGAATTTAAAATATAATTTGGGCACTGCTTAACCATTTAGAATAGTTTTAGCCACCCTAATTAAGAAATCTGGATGATATTCTATAAAATTAGCTGTTATTCTTAACATTTAAATGTCACATTTTGGTCACATTTTTTTAAACCTGCCCAACTATAATAATGCATTACTAACCATTAACATGTTATTGGTAGCCGAACCCTTAAGCTCCACTACCACTTGAAACACGTTTGAGATATACTCGTGCAGGATTTGTGAGGCGGTCATTGTACAAGATTTTCTACCTATTAGTTGAACGTGTTGAATTGTACATGTATGTCGATAGGAAATGTAAAATTAAACACATTTATTTTACATGTTTTACGCCATTTACGAGGAAATATGTTTAACATTCTTTCAAAATCAAATTACTTACCGCTTCAATCACGTGACTGGACCAGTCCATAGAAATACCGTAACGCACGAAACACAGAAATGCATTCTCGATCTGCTATTCAGAATGCTTGTTTTTTACTCAGAAGGAGAGAATGTTGTATGACACAATGAATGTTAACGCTATGAAGCGATCTGTTCGAAAATGCATTTTAGTAATTACTAATGTGTACTACGGATTTCATTTGACCTGACAAAAAAAGCTGACCTTTATTCAAAATGTGTTCATATTTCGCATAAAGCGTAACATTCTTCAAAAATACTTGTATCATAATACACAGATATAACAGGTATACAAGAAAGAATCACTGGATTGTTATTTAAAAAAGGCCCAGCGTGTGATTTTTATGAAAAATCCTAAAGCTGCGACATGTGAAATGGAACCTGTAATATCGGTATTTCTACGGACAAATCTACTTTCGTTAAATATATTATATCTATCAAACGAAAGTAGATTTGTCCTTAGAAATACCGATATTACAGGAAAACTTTATAAATGTGTCCTCAACATGTGCCTGCGGGGTACAGGGGTTCGCAAATCGGACTAGGATTACTTTAAAACTTCTACGTCGTTGTTTGGATCTCGCTGGCGCTTGATTTTTTAGCTCACCTAAGCACGAAGCGCTCGAGGTGGTCACTTGTGGTAACTTTTTGTCCGGCGTCCATCTGTCCGTCCGTCCACAATTGGGGTGTTTACACTCTAGCATCCACAAAAATAAGCTAATCTTGGTCAAACTTGGCCAAAACAAGTAAGATCGTAAGTTCTCGAACAAGTTAGATTATGGGCCTGACCGGACCAAAAAGTGCGTAGTAATATGCCCTTGAATGTCAAAAATGTTGTTTTAATTTTGTTTACACTGTAGCATCTACAATTATTGACCAATCAAGACAAAACTTTGATATAATGTTGGAGACCATAGGATCTTGGATGAGTTCGATTTTCAGTCTGATCTAAAAAAAAGAAAAAAAAAAGCCGATAAATATGTGCCGTCGAATTTTACAAAATTGCCATTTCAACTGTTTTTGACATTGGTTACACTTTAGAATCTACAATTATTAACTAACCAAGACAAAATGTTGGAGACTATAAGATCTTGGATTAGTTTGACTTTCAGTTTGATCTAACAAGAAAGACGAGAGTTATGTGCCCTTGAATTTTACAAAATTGTCGTTTCCGGCTGTTTTCGACCTTGTTTACACTTTAGGATCTACAATTATTGACCAATCAAGACAAACCTCAGACTCAATGTCAGAGACCGTAAAATGTTTTATGAGTTTGATTTTTGTTTGGTGAGATTGGGAAATCGGGAGTTATGTGCCCTTGAATATTACAAAATAGCCGCTTTCGACTATTTTCGACCTTGTTTACACTTAAGAATCTACAATTATTGATCAATCAACACAAAACTTTGAAACAATATTGTAGACTACAAGATGGCATATGACTTTGATTTTCGGTCTGATCGGACTAGAAATTCATGAGTTATGTGCCCTTGAATTTGTCAAAATTGTCGTTTCGACTGTTTTCGACCTTGTTTACTCTTTAGAATATACAATTATTGATCAATCAAGACAAAACTTAAACACAGTGTTGGAGATTATGAGATCTCCGATGGGTATGATTTTCGGTCTGATCGAACCAGAAAGTCATGAGTTATTAGCCCTTGAATTTGACAAAATTGCCGTTTCCGGCTGTTTTTGACCTTGTTTACTGACTAGAATCTACCATTATTGACAAATCAAGACAAAACTTGGACACAATGCTGGTGATTATAAGACATTGCATTAGTATGAATTTTGCAATCGAATAAGAAAGTTGTCAGTTATGTGCCCTTGAATCTGACAAAATTGCTGTTTCGACTCTAACAACTACAAATAATGAACAACCAAGGCAAGACTTGGACATAATGTTGATTACGATAAGATCTTGGATTAATATGAATTTCAGCATAACCAGAAAAAAAATTGGTTATTTTTCTGCCCTGCAAATGTTACTCTAACAACAACAAATAGTGACTTATCAAGACAAAACTTGACACAATGTTATATAAAGCGATATGGGACCATCATGGTCCTCTTGGTGTTTTTTCGTAGATTTATATACATGTATTATACATATTTTTTTGGAACAGCTGCTGAAACTGAGAAATTCATTGAGCATTCAAAACATGATTTCCTCTAGTAAACTTTAATTTTGATTACTATCGACTATCGAGTGCGATAATATGAAAAGCCTTGGAAAACATCGATGCAAAAAAAGAAAATGATGATAACTAACATTTTTCCGTTTACCTCAATATTTTCATGCTATGTTGTACAAAGATCACATCTTCATCAATCAACAAGATTTTGCTGTTTGGGGAATGGTTATATCAGTTTGAACCAGAATGCTTTAAAGTGTCACGCGACAAGAAATAAACGTGGAATAGCGCCTTCGCGGCATTCGCGGTGGCGAAGTTGAGATTTCTTTTGGCCGAGCTTGAAATTCGTTTTCACACTATGTGTTGCACTTATTTAAAACGTAATGTTAGATAAGCATTAATGGGAATTCATATTACTATCATCAAGTTATTGTAATAATAGATCTCAAGACTTGAGAAGGAATATGCGAAACAAACATGGCGTAGATCAGCATCATTACGTCCAGCAACAGCTGCAGCTAGAGCAGCAGCAGCAGTGACAGCAGCAGCAACAACAATAGCAGCAGCAATGCCAGCAGCAGAAATAGCAGCAGCAACAGCAATAGCAGCAGCAGGGGTTTGTCTTCAAGGACCCTTTTGTGACAATGGTGTCGGGGCAAACGTCTTGCAGAGAAACATACTTCCGGGTAAAATTCTTCTACGAACAACAAAGATCGAGCCGACACCTGAGCGAATCCTCTGGTTTTACCAGCGATGGCTGTCCCTCTACGACGCCATCCAAGAGACCGTTATCCCAAGAGTTGAGGTTATACGAGGCATCCGCTAGGGGTTTGAAAACGATTCTTTCCTGTATTCTGGAACGAGGAACCTCATTCTATTGGATGATCCCATGTCTTCAGCGTCTAAAGATGAGAGAATCAACAAGTTGTTCACGGAAGGAAGCCATCACAGAAACCTCTACGCGATCGCCATGTATCAGAACCTGTCGTAGAACAAGGGTTTCACCCAACGACGAAACTGTCACTACCTGGTCATGTTCAACAATCCAATCGATCAACAGCAAGTGATGACTCTAGCTCGCCAAATGTATCCCGAACATCCGCAACATCTGATGAGATCGTTCCAGACAGCTACTTCCAAACCCGATGAATAATTGGTGGTAGATCTTCATTTGTTTACACCCGATGCTTTGCGACTGCGCACATCCGTTTTTTTTAAAAAAGCCTATGAACGGTGATGTGTCTTACAATTAGGTCAGTATGCAAAGACGCGACGTCAGCTACTGGTACTCAAAAGCGTAACACCACGTCAAATGCTTTTAACGCTAACCGCTTTATATCTTCTGTTGATCAGTCGGTTTTTGTCTACTAGAGATTGTTTATAATGAGAATTATATTCGGTTTAGAAGAAGAAGGTTTTAGTCTACGGACTTTAAATCCTACGATGACTCCTGATGGCATTCTTTGTTAATGCTCGGCATCCATGCTAGAATTGTTCCTTTGACTATTACAAACAAGATAGGGGTGGATGCCCAGCGTGATTTTTCGATTTAAGGTCACAGTGAGGTCAAAGGTCAATGAGTGCAAAAATCAAGAAAAAATGGCTTATAGATAAAGCAGAACTATTTGTGTCCACACAAAATGAAAGCAATTTAAAAGAAATCAAATAAATTGAATCAGGAATGGACTGAGGCTCACCCAGGGCCTATATTGTCATTTTCAAACATTATTTTACCATATTTATGCTAAAAAACGCTCAGGTCAATGACAAAATAAAGCACGATACTTAATGAAATTCATATTAAACTTGAATAAAGGCTTTGGTTCTTTTATTACACACAAATAATCCAAGACATTCTTGTAACCAAAGGTAGCAATGCTAGAAATATTCTAGACTACTTCAAACAATGTTCGGAACCTGCTTAGTGTCTCTTTCGAATTCCAGTTCAGAATGAGGTCACAGGTAAATTACGTTCAAACGTGCGAAACTGGAAAATAGCTTTAGCAGATAAATGCAAAAATCATGCACTTGATGATGCAAGCATCAAACTTGGCACACGCATCTATAAAACCATGTAGCTAAATAAAAACCAATTAGCCATTCAAAAAGTATAGATGGCCGCCATTTTTCAAGATGGCCGCCATTGACGTATGAAAGATACCGCTTTCACCATAAAAGCTAATATTTAATTGGCCGATTTTTGTCCTTTTCACAACAAAATGATTGTTGACAACAACAAATTATTGATAAACATGAGAAAACAGAATTTATAATATTTTGTGCCTAAAAATTACAAGATGGCCAATATTTTCCAAGATGGCAGCCATTGACGGGTGGGAAATACCGTTTTTACTATAAAACTTGATATCATTGGCCGCTTTTTTTTTATAACTTTAATGTATGTTTTTAAACACAAGATAACATAATTTGAAAATGTTCTGTGCATAAAAAATACTATTTCCTATATTTTGAAAAATACTTTTTGGCATAAAATAGAAAAAATATCAACCCGGAGACAGTAATAAAATTCGTGCAGACATAACGCAATCTTTTAAACTAAGACCCTTTTAATTTCTAGCAATGGTTATGGTGAAATATTTCTCAATGGGAAGTGTTATACTTAATACCAGTTCTATGTTTCCTTTCATTTTCGTCAGAAATAATGTGATGTAAGCCTGATGCATGAATAACCTAACATTGGTCTCTTTAAATTGTAGCGTGCATAGCTCACCACTCTGAGTTCTTGGAGCGTCAGCAATTTACATCCGCATAATCCAGTGCAGCGTAGGCTTAACCTATAGCACAAATCTTTGCATGACTTCTTGTACCCACAACAATTGACGGAAGTTAATCCAAATCCATACAACATGCAATGTGATTCTTCATCGCTCCCTTCCCTATTTAGGAAGGCTCATTACTTCCATTTTGGGGAAAGTTATTTGACCGCAGGTGTGTCCTACTTGGTAAAATAGACCTTTCCAAAGCTGCGCTACTTGGGGATTACGCATCATATAGCTTTGCTGGCAGACATGATAAAAAGAGAAGAACTAGGCCCCTTGTCCTATAACCGTAAAGCTGAAACAATATCACATCCAGTGAAAGCATGAAATACTCTCTCTTTCTTCCCAAAAAAGCCCTAGTGCATTGTATGTAGGGGCGTTTAGCATAAGTTTATAATCATAAACGAAAGCTTCTCAATACCAATATCGTTTAGTCTTTTAAATGCATTGGTTATTATTATAAGGACGTCTGTGCAGCTGACTTTGATTATCAAACATGCATTTGCTCATGATTACAAGGCTCAATTTCCCCAAGACTGGCTACCTATAACCCTTTCTTCCCCTTTTACAATGACAATATTTTGCTGACACATCTGAACAATCTTCAACCTGAAAGGTATTGAAATCAGTCTTGTTGTCATTGTCTAAATAAAATATATGTCATACTTAAAGGGGGACGAGCTAGGCTGTCGAAAATGCAAATGGCACAATAATTACAAACCAGAAATAACGTATGAAATTACCAACCTGAATGGGTAGATCATTTATGTCAATTGTTGGCACTCCACGAGCTTTATTAAGTATTAAAATCCAAGTCAATTAATAACATGCTGGTCGTCCTTGTTTTTGTTTTGTAACGGCTACATATGCCCAACCTTCAAAAATTACGTCAGAGAAACGTCATCTGTGCTCAGCGAAATTTAACACACCGTACAACCGGCTGCGTAGAAAGTCAGCGAAGACAGATTCGGCATCTGATGTCATGTGCATGGTAGGTCAAATGAATTTACTTTTATAAATAAACGAAAGGATCTTTGGCATTCTATAGTTGATAAATACGCGTATAAATGTTCAGTGCTTGTAAAAAATAAACCTTTTCGCGTATTCCTCGCAAATAAGGTCACAGTCATCGACACAGCCGGTTGTACGGTGTGTTAATATCGCGGAGGTGTTTCTCGTTGACCTTGACCTTGTCTTGTTTTAAAGTAAAAATAGAATGTGTAAACACGCTTGTAAAGGATTGATCTATAGCAAAGTAAAGATGTTTTTTCGCCGAGATTGAGGTTTTTATGCATTGCTAATTGTTTTTCCATGCACAATTATGAGTTCCCGAACAGTTAGGAAGCATAAAAACATAGAATGAGCCCCTTTAAGATGGAATACATTTGTCAGTCACTCTGTATTTGATGTCTAGACCATGCTTTGACCTTTGTTTCAGCATTCAGGCTGGCGTATCTGTGTACATCGAAAAACCAAATCAGTTAGCCTTTAAAAGCCCGTGAAGGTTTGGCACATTCGGCTGCATCTTTATCACAGCTGATCCATCAACTATGATAGCAAAGACTTTTGGTTTTGTATCTGCAGCTGCTGTAATTTTGGTTCCTAGAACCGAGGCAAGCTGGAACTTAGTACTGCTGTGAAGTATTTAGTTCCAACCAAGCACAACCGGAGAATTCGAAGAATTAGCTTCCTCGTGATTTGCAAGCTATAACCAAGTTCGAGAAAGACTTACAATTTTACTTTTAAATCCTAAATTGCTTTTGACCACAGAGAGTTAATTCTGGTTTACATTACTCAAAAGAAGTCAAGTAGTGACTAGTAATTATTATTATCTTCAGGTAAAGAGTAAACAAATCAGGATATTCTTCTTAAAAAGGATTCCCCATATCATTCATGACATCGTCAGCGTGCACCTTTCCAAAATTGCTGAAGAGTTGCTGTTTACCCCAAAATGTGTGTTCATGATATCTAAAAATTCCATTTAAGGCTGGTCATAGTGAAATCGATTTGCTCAGATTGAAAGAATTGAAAGACAGCTGAGTACTTTGAGTGTTCTAAAGATAAAATGCCTCTAAGATGAACAGATATCCCAGTTTGATTATCTTCAAAAAGAAACTGTAAGAGGAGTTGAGCACCCAAGAAATTGCTAACGGACAAAAGAGCATACAGATTGAGGATTAGACACTAATTCCATGACATTATTCGACCATTCGGGTGTATTTAGATGAAATTGTTGAGTCTTATCTTGAGGCGCTTGTCGTATCAGGGCTTAATAGAAAGATTTGTGTCATCATTTTTCATTGATAGAATTGTCGTAATAGTTATATGTACTTTTAACTCTTTCCCAAACATCAAAATTTTATGGTGCTCCCATTTGGAAGCTTCTGAAGCCAACAAAACGAATCTTTATGAATACCGGAATGTGTTTTTGTATCATATAGTCAGCATTTTCTTCTTTTGTCTCAATATTTTCCCAAGCTCTTTCTACTAGTGACATCAAAACAAGGTCTCGTTTGGAAAAGAGTTTATGTACTTGTACAGACAACTTGATATCTGGACTCGTCTTGTTTCAAAATTATGCTTCTAGAAGAAAATCATTTACAAATATTATTTTACACTATATTTATATGCAAGGGAGGTAATGTTGAACATTTTTTGTCAAATATTTCCTTAAGTATGAATTAGTTCAAAATTCGAAACCGCACAAAATGCTTTTGTTTGTTTTCGGAATGGAAATGTAACACAGTTTAGGAATTACTGGCACTTTTAAAATTTCGCATCTGGCTCTTTGGTGCTAATGAGAGGTTGGATACCTTAAGAGCTATACGCCTATCAGCCTCTACAATAGCACTGCTACAACCACTAGAATGTAATTGAGTACCAATAGACTTCAGAGCAACCATTTCAATAGGAAGACTACAAAAGATAACAACAGAATTGCATTCACCGTTCTGTTCTGACCACTGCCATTGAACCATTTTAGCAAAGATATGTTGATTAGGGCAAAATTCAACGATATAACAAAAGTTTTGGACGAGAACTTCTGCGACCGTTCCTAAACAGCAACATATTGCCATTTCAAGTGCAGACGTTATGAAGTAGAATATGCATAGCATGCCATGAGTATTGGACTCACTAGATAGCATTTGGGACACTTACCGATCTTCTAAATTGAATGGAATTTTGTTACACCGACAACGGACCCTGTGGTAGATTTCGCTGCATTACTCAGAACCGTGGTTTAATAGAGATATACCACGGTAGAACTAGGATTATTCCTTAGATATACAATACAAGTGTACACAGGACCTTTCAAAATATGTAGAGAACACAATTGCAAATTAAGAAATGCTTATGGCTGAGACATCGTGGCAAATACAGTTGAAAAAAGACTGAAAACGTCAGAAATATTCAGAGATATACCGTTTTTAGCTTTGGAAAGTACATTTTTCCATCCCATAATAGTCAAAATATTCACAAAAAGTCATCTTTTCAATAAAATAATGTCTCTGATGCAGTTTTCAGCAAATTCAGCACAATTAGAAGTGACAATCAATCATTTAAAGCAGTTAAAAATGTCTCAATGACTCTTTAAACATGAAATGGCACCCGTTTGACCTTTGACCTTGCTGTGACCTTAATTCGAAGTTTCAAACTGGGCATCCACCCTAGGAGGTTTTGTCATACCCTAAAGAATATTATTAGCATGGATGCCGAGCATTAACAAAAAATGCCACCAAAACCATTTTCTAGAGCTCGTACGAATTAGAGTCCGTAGACTATTTTGTGAATACGCAATTAATCATCATTTATTCATTATGTAAAACTTTTCCCTGGTATAACATCGTACCGAAACTCCTGAGAAATTCTAATGATTATCATGTTACCGGTATTCCATTTCAATATTCATTTTAAATACCGCTCCAAAAGTTGGAATTACACGTAGTTTTCAGTAGTTGTGACTGGGTTAATCAGAAAATGAATTAAAAAAAAAAAAAAAAAAAACCAGGGGCCCGTTTTATCAAAAAAGTCGCATTTTAGCTACGACCTGACGTAAGTCGTAACTTACGTCCCGGACTTACGTCTTTTTGAAAAACCCGTTTTATCAACGCAGTCGTAACTCGAACGTCTTAGCTGCGACTTTCAAGTGTCGTAACTCGTTTCTAGCTTTACGCGTTGGTTTCGAATTTCCCGAACTATGTCATTTTCATTCGAAAACTCGGAGTTTATCGCTTAAACCACAAAGTCTTCCAGTCTAATCTGGTAAACCCGACTAAAAATAACTCGACATTGAGTTTGCACATAATATATTCTTTAGTTTTGTTTGTACAGGTGGTTAATTCGGTTCTATTTCATGAAATTTATAGAATAACAGACCAATTTGAAGCTGCGGGATGTCATTTGACCCCTTTCTAGCTATTTAGTGTCTTATTTTGCTACTTTCAGTGTTGTTGTGCCGGCGGCTTTTTTCAATTTTCCGAACGGAAATCGAAAACATGGAAAAACAGGTTTCACGAGTTTGTTCGAAATAAACGAAACAAAGGACTGGTCAGATCTGTTTTTCTAATTAAAGTTAGTTCTAAAGGCACAATTTGTATTGCCAAATCTTATTCATTTGCAACTTTTGTTTAATACACCTTGAGTAACACAAGCGTAATTTTTTAAAAGCATTATTATCGAACCATCAAGAATTCGTCGCTATGGTCGAGCGGTCTAGGCAGATTCTCTCCAAAGATTTACATTTTGAAATTTCTGTTCGCACGGGTTCGAATCCTACTGTCACCACGTGGTTTTTTTTTGTTGTTTTTGGCCTTGAAGAAGGCCAAATTTAGCATGCCATTTTTCTCAGGGCGTGCAGAATCACTAGTCGGCCTTATCTTGTGAAAACGTTGAACGCAGATAGATAGTGTTCTTGCGCGATGAAAAGTAGATCGGAACTGGATTAGATCTAAATACTACTTTATGCAGATTTTGTAAATTTCGACCCATGTACATTACAAAAGAAGTAAATACAAACAAGCGGCGATGAAATGATTTTCATGATTTTTTTTATCCCCGTCTTGATCTGCGCATGGGAAAAGTCCCTGATTCCGCGCTTGTATATTGATACGCGTAGATCGACTGAAGACGATGAATCTTCCCGTAAGATCAATTACGGAAATGTATAGCTCTAAGCACTGGGGTTTTGCTTTGTAATGCTTATATGGGTATGGCAATTTGTCATTCAACCAAATGCATTTTTCGACGGGACGTACTATGGGATCACCCGTGACGTCCGGCGTCCGGCGGCGTCCACTTCTTTGTCCGGAGCATAACTCTGTCACCTTAAGTTTGATTGACTTTAAACTTGGCAGTTATATTCTTCTCATCATTACGGAGTGCAGTGCACAAGAACCATAACTCTACCTGGCTTATTTTTTGAGTTATTGCCCTTTGTTGTTTTTCATACTTGAATCTAATCCGGAGTATATCTCTAAAAGTATAATAGCTAGGATCATGAAACTTCATGGGTGTATAGATCTCAACAAGGGGGAGTGCAGTGCACAAGAACCATAACTCTATTTGGCCTATTCTTTGAGTTATTGCCCTTTGTTGTTTTTCATACTTGAATCTTGTCCGGAGTATATCTCTAAAAGTATAATAGCTAGGGTCATGAAACTTCATGGGTGTATAGATCTCAACAAGGGAGAGTGCAGTGCAAAAAAACATAACTCTACCTGGCCCAATTTTTGAGTTATTGTCCTTTGTTGTTTTTCATACTTGAATCTTGTCCGGAGTATATCTCTAAGAGTATAGTAGCTAGGATCATGAAACTTCATGGGTGTATAGATCTCAACAAGGGGGGGGGTGCAGTGCACAAGAACCATAACTCTACCTGGCCTACTCTTTGAGTTATTGCCCTTTGTTGTTTTTCATACTTGAATCTTGTCCGGAGTATATCTCTAAAAGTATAATAGCTAGGGTCATGAAACTTCATGTGTATAGATCTTATCAAAGAGGAGTGCAGTTCAAAAGATTCATAATTCTACCTGGCCTAATTTTTGAGTTATTGCCCTTTGTTATTTTTCATACTTTATTTTTGTCCAGGGCATATCTCGAAAAGTATAATAGCTAGGACCATGAAACTTTTACCAACCTGCTCCCCCTGTCGACATAAAGTAGTGTTACGGGCGTATCTTGTGACAGTTTGACACCTTGTTAATATTTAAAGAAACTCGTTCATTGCAAAATTTTCCGTAAATGTTCGTTTTTCCCCCGCGAAAGAACTATTGGGTCCATAGAAATACCGGAACACCATGGAACGCATAGTAATTACTGGAACACACGGAACGCGTCAGTGATTACCGATACACACTTGAAATATTTTGTTTTCCAATACCGTAGGTAATAGTAACGATTTGTTATTCTTTAATCTGTCTTAAAACTTTGTTATTTATATATCTATGTATTTGTATGTGTTAGAAAGTTATGTTTTAATAGGCAGATTCATGATTTAATAAGGTTCTAAATGATATATTGTGAAGATATATAGAAATAACATCACGATTTGTCGGCAATGATTTAACTTCATTTAATAAATCGTTATCCAATCCATTACTTCATCTTGATTGTTTGAACAAGATATGAAATATGGAATTTACCATTATCTCACCCATTCCAAAATGTAAAAACTTTTGACTTGTCAAATTCCAAAGCTAATGCAGACGACATAATGGGCATTAATAAATTTGGAAATTGTGCTCAATATAGCAAAAAAAAAAAAAAAAATAAAAAATACAGAGCAGAACGTACATTTTCTAAGGTGTAAAGAAATATTACAAGATATACAGTTGATCTATTGTCAAGGTCATCTCCAATCTTTCTCTAGTAACAGGTATTGTCCCCAAAGATTAGAGAAGTAAAACAGTAGCACCCGTCTATAAAAAGCTGTCCAAAGTATAAAGCCAGCAACTATAGGCCAATCTCTTTAATCTGCATAGCATCAACAATTATGGCGCGCATCCTGATAACAAACATCATGGGCCACTTTGATAAGAATAATCTACTTAGCCAGTACCACCATGGCTTCAGAGCAAAACATACCTGTGAATCTCAATCGATTAGCCTTACCCAAGAAGCATACGACAATCTTGAAAATGGTCAACAAGCGGATATATACTTGAAATGGATTTTAGTAAGGCATTTGATTTGGAACAACCTTCCTATAGCCGTCTCAGATGCTACTACGCTCAGGGGCTCAGGATCGCCCTACCACAGCATGCTGCGGCCCTACCCAGTAGCAAGTAATCGGTTGATGGATGTACATAGTTTTAACTGTACCGTATAGACTTTTAGCTGTTCATAACCAATGGAAGTGGTGATTGTCTCATCCCATCGTAAGTCAGATATACATTCTATGAAGAACCCTGACCTAAACCGGAAGAAGAAGAAGGTTGATCACAGCAATTAAATATCCAAATTGAATAAGCTGGGCGTCCTTCCACTGATCTCAAGATGGATGTAATCCTTCTAAAAGGATCGTTCTAAAAGAGTAGGTATTGATGATCACTGATCATTAACTACTCTACCCGTTCTCTTAGGCGTCTCTCAGGGTTCAGTGCTCTGTCCATGTCTTTTCTTAGTCTATATAAATGATCTGCATGTGTTCAAATTCTTCAAGGCCTTCAGCGCTTTCAGCGCTTTGATTTTTTAACTGTTTCATCGTTCATTCGTAATGCCACCATATTTTTTCAAACGGTATGCAGCATCACACCAGATGACGAAAACAAGATGGATCGATTTATCGTGTAGATCTGATTGCTTATTTCGAATTTTTCCTTGATACAATTTGTTAGAGATTATCAACTGTAGCCCCAGCTGATGGATATTATTTTCAATCAAACGTTTGATACATCAGTGGTAAAATCGATAAATGACCCATACACTGTTCCGAATTATTAAAGGACTTGCCGACGACAAAATACGTGCTGTTTATTACTTTAACCCGTTCCCAAAAGACAGAATTTTCGGGAAGTCCAATTCAAAAGCTCCTTCAAATGACAACATGTATGTTATTCAAGGTTGGATTTGTGCACAATACAGCTCGGAAAATATTGAGGCAGACGGAGAAAGTGCTGATCATCAACACTTCTTCTGCCTCGATGTTTTCACAAGCCTCGTCTATTAACGTCAAAAACAGGTATTGTTTGGGAACGGGTTAATGTAAAGAATGTGTTTACTACAATACTACGACAAGGAAAACACTTTCTCCGTTTCCAACAATGATTTCCAAAACGTTATTTATTAGATCTGTTGACTCTACCGAAATGAGAAAAGTGTCCCGTATCAACGTGTTTTTCTTTAAAATAAATGTTTCCCGAGACTTTTCTGTTTAGGATTTTTTAATTTTGATATATGGGTAATTCTACATTATTTTACAAATTTGGCGGTCGAACCAATTTGTGTTTTCACATGCTCAAAATATTTGATATTCATATCTAAACATTGAAACAGTTAATATTCTTACTAAAAATGACACAGTCCGCGCTTAATCATTACACACTTAATAAAAATCTGCCTTGATTTAAGTGCCCTGTGGCTCGTATGTCATTTCCACAACGATACTTTAAAATTATTTTATTCCAAACCATTATCATTATTTGACTTTCTTTCAAAAGATTCTGAAATAAACAAATTAATTCTGTCAGTGACGGTGGCTATGATTTAAAAACAACGAAAAAGATGTATTTTACAAGAACTTATTTCACGTAGAGCCGTTTTGTGCCAAAATCATGGCAAACAAAATCTGTGAGCTCTTCCAAGAACATATTAATATGACTTTTTGTATGCTAATGATATAAAGTCAGCTGACTTTGGATACATTGATCATTTTTAAAGACAATATCATATGTAGTAGCAGAATATTTTTGAAAAAATATGTGCGTTGTGGTAATGACTTTGTGTTGTGGAAATGACTGCCTTTGTTACGGTAATGACAAAAACTCAAAAAAGGGTAGAAATAACACTGATACACAAACTATAACTAGTAAACTTTATTGCTAATACAAATTAAATGATACTAAACTATAGATTCACTTGAGAAACACTATTTTTATACACTGTCTGCGTTTTTCCAGCTTATGAATAATCAACCTTGGACATTCTGGCAAGTCCAAAGCAGATTTTTGTAAGTTGAAAACCAGTAGATTATTCAAAAGTCGAACAACAACTGCCACTTGAAATATTTAATGTTTTCCTTAAGAAAACCCTGTTTTGATGTCCCTAGATTAGCAACAAACCCGGTAACCATCATCTGCTCATTTGCTTTAATGTTGTTCATGCAGCTTGTTATATTGTTAACTCATATCAACAGCCATTCCATTGTCTGCAGTGTGAGCTTTCATATTAGATCAGTATAGATAAGGGGTTTTTTTTGTCATACGGGAAAGGGTTAAAAACTTGTTTCCATGTATTCTGAGGAACAAGATGTATGTAGTTCCCTTCGGATCTACTGATTCCCTCCAAAATATAGAAAATGCACAATTTGTAAGGATAGATCAGACAGATCAAAACTGAATAATGATTTTGCTGTAATTAAGACTGGAACTGACCCATGCGTCTCAAGCTTAGTTTTAGTTTTTTAATTGTGTCTGATAAATATCACATGATCTGGCACGGAGTATATTACATGACTGTACAAACTTTCTTATACTACGTTGTCGCTACATTCGACTGATTTTCAAGATTCTTTCTTTTCAAAATTTCTTCCTGTGAATATGACATTTGGCAGTTGCCTGTGACGACCAGTTACTTTTTCAGATTCATTCAAGAGAAGAGTGATGAATTTGTCCTTAATGTACCAGATATCTTCTGCAGGTTCGGGCAAACAGAAATGATAAACACCGATTCTGTTCATTGTGGTAACCTAAACCATTTCTACGTCAATGTCACGATTTTTCCTTGGGTATGGCGAACCATCTAATTCATGCATCGACACAGAAATCGTAAACCAGACTTTCCGTGAAGTCATCGGGTACTCTTAACAGGCTCTGTCATTGTAAAATTAAACATACATAATACACTTTAATGCCACGCTTATTGTCTCTGTTGGGACTTCAATCCTTTCTCAAACAAGAGTTGGTTTTTCATCACCATACAGAAAGTTAGTTAAGAAAACATTCAATGATGTTTGGAATGATTTGAATAGAACATCTCTTTTTTACCAAAAATATTTGTCATCTGCAGTAGCTTTCAAGTCTGTTCTGACATTAGGCATTGTTCCTAGATGTTACTTAAACATCACATTAAAAGAACTTTCTCATATACTCTTTATCCTATACATTTTGCTAATCATTTGAAACTATTTTAGTCAGAGTTATGAGTACTGTAATCGGGACCTGAAAAAAATGAGTAACAGGGAATTTCGTCTTAGAGATGTTCGACATATAAAGATATTTTAGCGATGATGATGATGATATCACATGTGAAGCATACAAAAAGCAAAATCATGAGCTCTAAGGATTCTTAGATGAATGAATATAAACATTTAAAACAATTTTGGAACTGATTGAGCCAAAATTTGGATCACTAGTGCAAACAGAAGGACTTTAAAAGATACTAATGGACAATTTCCCGTCCTTAATTGGTTTCTGTCAAATCTTGTGAACATGTGAAGATAAAACGTTAAACTTTGTATGGCCAAGATAAAGTCAAGATATATGATGTGAACAAATTTGACAGTGATTGAGTAAATAAATTACTGTTCTTAAAGCAAAATTAAGATTTGACATAGTGTTTGACCTGGTACGACTTACATTTGAAATAATTAATATACCATTTAAAGAACATTTTGAAATTTCACAGTGATAGGTGAAGTGTGTGGATTTATAACAAAGACAAGATTTAACCCAGTGACCTAGTTTTTGACCTCACATGGCCTACTTTTTTACATGACCTAGGTTAATACCATGGATTATTATCACAATGATCGACAACAATTTTAGGTTCTTACAGCAAAAAATGATTGAACCAAGTGTTCTAGTTTTACACCTTGCATGGCCCACTTTTTACATGACATAGATATCATCGGGATAAACATTCCGAACAGTTCTCCTATTTGAGCAAATACTGTTGTACTGAGTAGAAACAAAAGATTTGACCCAGTGGCCCAGTTTTTGACCTCCTGTGACCTTATTTTTACCATAACCTAGATATCATCAAGATAAACAGTTTGAACAATTTTAACAATGGTTTTACAAATATCATTGTTCTGAGAGAAAAATTAATACTTGATGTAGTGACCTAGTTTTTGACCATGCATGACCCACTTTTACATGACCTAAATACCATCAATATAAACTTTCTGAACATTTTCCCCCAATTATTTAGCAAGTATTATGGTTCTTAGAGTAAAAACAAGATCTGACACAGTAACCTGGTTTTTTACCTTGTATGACGCACTTTTTAATGTGACATAGAAATCACCAGGATAAACATTCAGGACAATTTTGACTTTGATCGGGTAAAAATTGGAACCTTCGGAGCAAGAGAATGGATCCCATAACATTTGACCTTGTGAGAGTTTTTGACCTCACATTACCCACTTTTTGACATAAATGACATGATGAAATGAGATATTTTCACGATTAACAATCAGGAAATTTTTTTTTTAAGTATTTGGGCCAAAATTGGACATTCATATCTAAAAGAAGAATGTTATAATATTCTACCTAGTGACCTAGTTTTTACCTTACATGACCTGTTTTTATAGTGTCCTAGATATTATCAAGACAATCATTCTGGCTAATTTTCACTATAATTGAGCAAATACATAATTTTTATAGACCACTTGAGCAAAAACTAGATTTGACCTAGTGGTCAATTTTAGAGCCCATTCTGACCCCATTTCCAATCCTTTGAAGTATTTTGAAAAAGGATGTTTCAAGGACCATATCTATAAATTTTGATTGAAATCTGTACAGTGCTTTGGAGATTTTTTTGTAGATTGTAATTGTGGACAAACAGGTGGACGTCGGACATTGGTCGATCATGATCTAGCTTATCCAGAGCACATAGTGCTCAGGTGAGCTAAAAAGAGGAATTGTTGGTTTTCAGCAATTTCTTCTTTTCTCTATATGTTTTATTAAATTAGATCTAGATATTAATCTATTTATAGTGGGGGCGTCAAAAGCAGGTTTTGTTTGAGAAAGTGAACAACCTCTAAATGTCATTTCCGAAACGCTCATTGTCATTACCGCACCAATGAGTTCCGTTGTGGAAATGACCGTTTCGGGAATGACAAATCCATATTTATTGTTGAAATACACCTCTGTGACTAGGGGTAACATAGTGTATTCAACCTTCAAAACACAAGATATGTATATAGTTTGCGTTGTGTAACACAAGCAAGTGCCCAACATAAATAAAGATGGAGAGGCGCCTCGTTCGGTAATGACATAGAGAAAACATACGCACTGAATTATTGAACTTATCATAGAAAATTTTAAACTGTGCGCAGGCCCAGTAACCAAGCAACCATGCCACAAATATTCGCGCTAAAGAAAGTTACAATGACGTCATATTTTATAATCGTAGTTGTTGTTCGATTTGCTTACAGTATGGAAATACATAACCGTTGCGGAAATGACATGAATTTTGGAGGACTGGTGAAAAAAATACAATAATGCAAAAACCTTAATTGTTACGATATTTTTTCTTCTTCTAACCTTTTCTGTAATGCCTGGCCATTGTAAAACACCCTTTAACGAATGAATCAAATCATGGGTATGTTTCTCAAGATAGTGAAAGATCACACAAGGCAAGTGAGGGACATTACAATATTTTGTATGCATGTCCATATATTTGGTAAAATTACCTCCATTTTCGTAAGAAAGGGTTTTTATATGTGCATCACTAATTGTTTCCATATTGTTATGTATCCTAAAGGTCACGGAACATGCACTATCTGCCCATGGATAGATTAAAACCTTATTACATAAGAGGGACAGTGTTTTGTAAAATAATGTAGAATTACCCATATACGTATGTTGAGAAAGGATAAAATGACCTCAAAACCCTTAAAATGTAGACTGTTCCATGTTGACAGTTGCTGTGGGTGACAAAATCGATGTTTCCAAAATTTTGGAAATATGTCTCATAGCATGGAAAGCATTGACAGAAAAAAGGACTTTCTTCTCTTTCGGCAATGCTTTCAAATCCAATCATCTTGATCGTGAACATCAACACCGGCCTTGTTCTGGAATGGTTAAATTTACATTTGATAGACATTTGAAATTCCAACACTATGGACAGCAGCAGTGACCACAAGAGCTCATCGACAAGTTCTGACGATTTGCAAGAAATCTCTTTGATCCGAGAAAGTCATTTAGTAATTCATCCTAACCCTTTTCCAAAAGACATTTTTCTTAAACTTATGCAAATTAAATATGGATTACAGGCACCAAAAAGAGTAAAGAACACGTATTGAAAAGAGGACATGTTAATCACCAGCTTGTTCGTCTTTTCTTTCAATGTTTTCCATAAGTTTTAACAGGGACGTCAAAATCAGGCATTTCATTAAAGGAAAACGTAGCATTTTACAAGATCCTTTGTTCATACTGGACTCTACACGTAACAGGGAAACATTGTATCTAGTAAATGCACGAAAAGTGTGGTGGGATCTGAAGAAGGGAGCCCTAATGAGCTTTTTGTTCAGCATAGATCCTGATAAACCTGCATTCACACTAAGTCTGAGCAAGATCCATATCGTTCTTTCAATACCCTCGACATGGCCTGTAGCAATTTTTTTTTTTTTTTTTTTTTTTTTTTTTTTTTTTTTTTTTTTTTTTTTTTTTGACAGCAGAATGTATCCTGATCAAAATACACATAGGCAAAGATTGGTGTAGTACTTAAAGCTACTATTTCCCAGATTTGGACCCAAAAATTGTCAAATACAAACGAAATGTACACTTTTTAAGCTTTATATGACCTGATTAAATGATTACGAGAAACTATTGAAGCAACGACTCATTTTTTCGCAATTTGATACCATATTCATGAAGCGATGTCGAAAGTAGGTCAAAACAGTAGGACATGCGACTTTATTAAATGACGTCACAACATACTTGATGACGTCATATTGAAATTTAAGTATGAATCTCGTTTGAATCATGGTCCGCGCTGTATGCGCATGCGCAACCATTTAAAAATAATTCTAACCCCATCAGTGATGGGGTTGAATTTAGGCTTGGATTCTCCCTAAATTCAGCTATCTGTCTTGTAATTTCGGCTCATTCTCTGTCTGAATCGCATATTATTAACCATCCCGAGGTGGTCAACACAAAAGTTTTGCATATTTTATCAAAAAAATTCATTTTTTGCAATTAGACCATCTGTTACCGTCGCCCTTTAAAGCAAAATGTTAAAAGAGCCCTTTTTCCAGATCCTGACTTATATTCATCATAAACAAGTTACAAAGAAAAAAAGCTATATAATTCATAAATTTATTTCACATTAGATACTACAATTCCATAAAGCCACAAAGAAACTTTGAATTTTACATGTATACCCTTAGTTTTAATTATATACATAATGATGTGTATAGACATAAACTATGAAATAACTATGCATAGATACACTAGTACTACTATATTTCTACATATTCCAGTATCAGATAAATACAAGTTGCATATTTCATTTAGACTCACATCCTTTATCAGCATTTCCTTCTAGAGATGAAAATTGTTCAAGCTGTCTCATAATTAGGCACATTAAAAAACAGGTATTGTTTTAGAAAGGGTAAAAGTATATTAACTTTGGGGAAAACGAGTATATATTACAGAAAATAATTTACTTCCTTCTATTTTACCCTTTCTCAAAATGTTTTCTAAGCCATGCTATGAAGAAAATCAAGTCTTAGTGGTCTTCAGCACTTTCCTAGTCTAAACAATTAATTTTTGACATTGCTTAAATATTACAACCCATCATTAACTATAAAATACTTTGTGCATCTTTGGTCATCATCTGTGACAATGGAAAATAATGTTAGATACCCTCGTCAATTTCTGGGGGGACATCTGTGTCAATGAAAATTGGCGAAGGATACCCTTGTCAATTTCCGTTGCTACAGATGACTCCCCAAGATGCAGTTATGATGAGTTTTAATCATTAATTGTAAACCATAACAGTTTCATTCATTTTCAGTCCTCAAAATAGAAAACTTAGCATTATCTATGGCACATTACCAACAGAAAATATTAAAAGAAAAGAGGAAAGCACTGATAATTCAGAATTGTTTTCTTTTCTCATATTGCTTTCAATAATAAAACTTTTCATATCTTGAACACATCATCACTGTTTTTTGTACAAGTATTTATGTAAATTAATTATATAACATTAACCGTTTCCTAAATGCGAAACTTTTAGGGTGGCCCAATTTGAAACCAGTTACATACGACACAATAAATGTCACTGGAAGTAGAATCTGTGAATAATATTGCAGAAAATATTGAAGCAAAAGAAGAAAATGCTGGTTATCAGCATTTTCTTCTTTTTCCTCAAGGTTTTCACAAGACTTTTCTATTAGGTCTAAGGGACTTTAAAACCCAGTCTTGTTTAGGAAATATTTAAGCCCATCACAATTTAGAATGGTAGAAACTTCAAGAGGATGAGTCCAAGTACTGTACGAAGAGTGTTTCCAAGAGGTCGTCTTCATTCTTAGCGTGTGCTGCACCAAATGTTCTTGTAGGCTATTCATAACATCATTTTGTACATGTATGTTGTATGTATACCTGTAATGAGACAAAAATACATACCATGGTATCACAATGATGCTGCATACTGTACTGTATTTAGCTGACTAACCACCCCCCCCCCCCAAAAAAAAAAAAAAAAAAAAAAAAAAAAAAAAAAAAAAAAAAATTCACACTGGTTACAATTTAAGTTAGATGCACAAATCATGATAAAATGTGAAGCAAAATTTGTATATCAAAAATGCTTTAATCCAGCATTTCGATAGCTCAGTGCGAAACGGTTGTAACTGCTTATAAACATATATGCAGTTACAACTGTTTCGAGCTGAGCCATTGATTTCCTTTTTACTGGATAATTTTCAAATGAGCCTGTAAGTGTAACTACTAACTAGAATAAAGGTATAATGTTTGGATAAGGATTAAAATATAAACCAAGGGCGGATCCAGGATTTTTTTCCAGGGGGGTCCACAGCAATTAATCTACCTCTGCGTCCTGCGTCCTGTACGCATAAAATTGGCTGAGGACGCATAATTTTGATTGATGCGCGTCCTATGGGACGCACCATTCTAGAAGGACATTTTCTTTTGACATCAATCTCTAGTTACAAAAATTCTCGATCTCAATACAAAAATCATTGCAAAGTGAAAGTAGAAGACAAATCTCGGAAAATAACGTTGTTGCGATAACTTGATTGGTGGTCTGTTTGATTAGTACTTTACTCATAAAATCGAACATCAACACAGACTTTTAAATGAATTGATCGCAACATTCGAGATTCTAAAGTATTCTTTTTATTTTAGTAAATTGTACTGTTGTATCAGTTATACTTTATCTGACTAATGATAAAAGCATAAATGATGAAATATTTGAAGGAACATTATTCTCATCGTTGTTTTACGTACGTAATTGTTAAGTGAGCAAACCGTTAAACCTCACCAAAACGACAGACATAGGTTAATATCCATGAAAAAAACAGATTTACTAAAAAACATTCTGTCATAAAGGCTTGGGCAGATTGGGCAACAAATATGATAATTTTTTGAAGTGAAACCATGTTCTCGCATCGGCGATCAAATTCTTCCGTCTGAAATTGGTAAACAGACTGAATCCGATGGAGAAAAGGGTGGTGGGTGCCAATCATGTCACTGACAGTGGCGACACCAGACCAAGTCCAAAATGAAATGTGAAACTACTCATGGGACAACATCTCAATGTCCACCCATTACAATTTCTGTTCATTCTGTTCATTTACCTTACCCTGACTCCGGGTCTGAGAGACATCTAAATTTGTAAGATACACGGAATGTCCAAACTTTTTTTGCAACTTTTTGGTGTTTGGTTATCAACATTTTTAAATTTTGTTTCAGAACTTTTTCCAATTTGAACAAATGTCATGCGAAGTTTTCCTAAATTAAGGCTGGGTTCTGAGTTCTCCTCCCAATCCTTTTTTACAGGCCCTGCACCCTAAAGATCAAGAAGATAAAGTGAACCTCTGCACTGTGTCGTGTTTTGGTCACTGTTCAAACGTAGTCCAACAAAACCACAATGAAAACAAAGTATAACAATAAATAACAGTGTTTATTCATTTTACCAACAACGGCAATGGCATAAGCCTACATAAATTAATATATCAATTGGCGTAGATCTACAATTAAATGAAAGTGAAAAGGTGGGACTCATACATTTTGAATCGGGACGCATTGCTTTCAAAGCCATGCGTCCCCAGGACTCATGGTTTCAAATTCTAGATTATTCACTGGTCCAAGCCCAAATTATGGCTTAAAATGTAGTAAATATGTAACGTTACACTAAATTCATATAGTCTAAATTCAATTTTCAGCCAATGCCAGGGGGAGTCCGGACCCCCCCCCCCCATGACCCCCCTCTAGATCCACCCATGTAACCTATAATAGTATCTGTGGTTGAGAGGAAGAACGTCAGCCTACAGGCCATGGAACCAAGAGGTTCCCAGTTCAATTCCCAGCAACAGCAGCAGGCCCTACCAGTAGTTCCTGTGTTCTTTCATCAAGGAACATTATTATTATTACATATTTGAAATGAGTATTACTTAGTGTACTTTCCAGAATGTGAATTAAGATATTAGTATGATGATCTGTAACAGACCTGTCTGATGCCATTGATGGTGACGGTCAAACCACCTGTGATAACACTGTCAGAGACATCATGGCTGTTTTGGGTTTTAGAACATCTAAGAAATCAGACCTTATGATCTTTGCAAACCATTTTTTAGTTCTAAATAAAATAGGTCAAACCTTTTATTTCAAATATTTGTAATCTCATGGTCTAGCATCTGTTTTTCTACCAGGCTATTCACATTCCATGACTTTTACTCTGATCTGAAAAGATACAAATTAACAAAATGAACAGTATTTTCCTCTAGATTTATATAGTAAAGAATGAGCTAGGAAAATATTAGCATGAAGCTTGGTTTATTCTTTTCAAGTTATCATCAAGTTATCATCCACTGAAAAATGTTTCGTCATACATGCAGACAATAATTGATAATTAATAAAAACACGGTCATTTGAAAACACGCAATGAAAATACATTTTCTGGAATAATTTTACCATTCTAAACTCCTTGCTTACCCCACCCACTAGCTTAAGCTAGACAAATGAATGTTTCTTTTGGTTTCAAGACAAAAAGCGCCGTAGACTTAAAGTCAGTCAGATGGGCAAATCATATAATAATGCCGTGATCTACTATACAATCAATGAGTTTATAATGCAAAATGTTTGCATGCAAAGTATCTTCAAACCAGGAAATAAAATAAAACTCAACCTTGCGTCCTTGACACTGTCAACATCCCCTACCGAGAGTCGTTTCCCTTGAATTAATGACGTAATTCATAACAAATTTCGCACTACAAATTGTTCGTACCATGATTATTCTACTTGTCATTGTTGACAGTAAAATTTACAGCAAAAACTTACTAATTTGGTCCAACCACAAACGATTATTTACCTGTGTTTCAACGAAACTTTGCCTCCGTTCTGTTCGCTCTGCTCCGGAAAATAGCCCCCATTCTACGTGTAAGATCGTTCATTCCGATCAGGGACACACGGTTTCAATGTTGACATTTCTCTAGACAACTTATTCGACCAGTTTTGGCCTTTTAAAATTTCATTTTTTCTCGCTTCAAACATTTCTAATGTGGCCGCCATTTTTGCGACCCTACTAAGACTGGGTCGGACCGGTCGTAGAAATTTGGGAAAAACTTACGTCAATCGTAGCTACATCTTCGCCAATTGGATCACCAAGGACAACTCTATCGAATCATACCTTGGATGTGTGTGTATGAAGAAATCTTGAAAAAAATTGGATTTCTTAGCCGGAAGTGGCTACGCTTCATAAAGTAGTTTTCGAGGTCAACCAAATGCACAACCATGGCAACTTGCGGTACTTGCAGGTTGTAATCATTCTAAAAAGAGAGGACACTGGAACTGCAAACAATGTATTTCAGTATCATTGTCGCGTCATTGTTGACATTAGTCACAGACGAACGTTTTGAATTGTTGTTCTATTCTATTCTATTCATAATCTGAAAGTAGTTCTACGAGATGCATCCAAGGTATGATTCGATAGAGTTGTCCTTGGTGATCCAATTGCATCTTCGCAAGCCAAGGGTGACATCTACGACGTAACGTCGTTTCTGTATTCACCCTTGGCGGATTTAGTCCGATTTTCTTGGCCTCCTGGAAAGCGTTTTCATTGGTTCCAGCGAGGTCTCGCTGGAACCAATCAGATTGTCGACTGGTACATTTGTTATGAGTAACCAAATCATGACAACGGGCGGGAAAAAGCATTGCATTTGCAACTCAAAAACGCGAAGATGGGTGATTTTTCCTACGAATTTCACTGCAATAGACAGGAATTCTCTAACTTTAATCGACGAATTATCATACTTTCGACAATTCGACCGAAAAAACAGCTAACTTTTACATAATCTGCACGACGTACGACGCGAAAGACAACGCGCGTTAATGACGTCATCGATAATGGACGTAAACAACCAGCAGAACAACCGCTAGGCGGCGCTTCGCGATTTCAAGAAAATCGGACTAAATCCGCCAAGGGTGAATACAAACGTAGGTGGGTTCAACCTTGGCTAGCGAAGATGTCGTAGCTACGACTTTTTGATAAAACGGTCTCGCGGACGTAAGACCGAAAGTTACGACAATCTTAGTAGTCTGGCAGGCCTTCCCCTTCTACACTACGTTCCTACGTTACTACGTTCCAAAGAGTCAGGCACATACGAAACATGGCGGAACCCACAGATACCGAACAACTAGTTAAACAAAGAACAAAATTCCGTAAGTTTTGTGATTAGGTGACTTAAATTAGCAGAGAAGGTGTATTTCAGTCCAAGTTTTACGATGACGACAATGATCTTATATGAACCGTTAGGCCAAGCCGCATTTTAACCAATCGAAGCGAAGGTAGCAAATGGCTCTTTCGGACAGTACTAGAATGCGGATACCAAAGATTATTTCCCGGGAACTTATTCAAATTGAAAGAAAATAATTTGCAAATGACAATTGCCTGATTGTTCTGTGAAGTTATTTGTCGGCTATTGTTTGTTTCTGTTCTTTGTTCATTTTTTGGTTGTCAATGATCGATTTTTTGAAAATGAATTTTTTTTTTTTTCAAAAAGTCGGGATCAATTCCTCCCTAAATTTACTCGTTTGAGGATTGAGGACTCGTAGTTATAGATCTACTTAATCAAATGTGATGCAGAGAAGCAAATCATTCAGTTTTGAATCAGCAAAAGTGGTAGATCCAGGGAGAGTGGGTCCGGGCACTGGCACTCGATCCCAATTAAAAATAAAATCAGTGGCGGATCCAGGATTTCTGTGAGGGAAGGGGCCTGGGAGGGGGGGTAGGGGGTCGAATATTCAAATGAGCATTGAGGGGGTAGTGGTTTCGATTTACTGTCATTACGCATTTCATTTTCATATCAGGCCTGTAGGAACAGAGGGAAGGGGGGGCTGAGCCCAATGATAGACCTTAAATGTGGAATTTTCCTCATATTGCACTGAAATTTCAAGTAAAATCCAATTAAGCCCCCCCCCCCCCCCCCCCATTATTTGGACAACAGGGCTTGAACAGTCCCTCCAATATGAAATTGCTTGTTACGGGCCTGCATATAATATTACTTACAGTCACAACAATTTGGTCAAAATTGTGTTATACTAGGACCCTTCCCCCTTTGTAGATTTGAACCCCCTCACAGAAATAATACTGGATCCACAGCAGGCTTCAAGTTGATAGAGGCGTAGAATCCCATTCAGTGCTGGATCCAGAGGGGGTTCAGGGGTTCAGTAACCTGATTATTTCATTTTCATGCAGAAATTCAGTCAAAACTGTGTAATAATAAGAAAATGAAATTGAATCCATTCTCATTATTTTCTATTTACATGTTTTAACCCCTTTCACAGAAATCCTGGATTCACCACTGCCATTTATATAATATGAAGCTTTAATGATACTTGTATACAGCAGCTTTTTCTGCTGATAGTTCTGCTCTATCATACAGAAAAAAAGTTTGATTCATATTTTTGAAGGTAAAATTTGATATTTTTTTTTGTTCTATACAGATATATGAGAGTATCACCGATAAAGATCGCACCAAGAAGGGACCAATGGGACGTCATGCATCCAGGCCTTTACTGGACCAAGGTAGTAATAGAGACACAGAAAACATTCATGAGAAGAAGACATCAATCATGTTAACTGACAGTCAATATAGGAATGGAATGGGCTAATGACTTTCTTTGACTTTGTGAAGAAGAGTGTCCTGAAGCCTGGGACAGACAGTGTTGGCCAATTTGAACATCTAGTTATGACATTAACATGCCTGAAGGTGAACCTTCCTATTGTGGAACTTGCCTTTAGATTTCAGACATCAACTGTTCCAAGAACATGTATACTCTCAAAAGTGATGCACATCAGACTGACACATTTATAAAATTGGCTAGAAAAACAGAAAATCCGTTGAGCAATTGTGTATAAGTTCAAGAACATTTTAGAGTAAAGATTGATTAAATGTGATTATAGACTTTGCTAGCAAGAGCACCAAGAAAGTCATCATATTATAAATGCACAAATTCACAGAATTTTTTAATGGCAGTGAATTTAAAGCTGAAAATAGATGAGCCCTTTACCAAACTACAAAAAATTAATATCTATAGTCCAATTCGAAAGCTACTGGAAATGACAAAATGGGTGTTGATAAAGATTGGATTTGTGTACAAAGTAACACAGAAAATATAAAGGCAAAAGGAGAAACTGCTGGTAATAAGCCTTTTCTTATTTTACCTCAATGTTTTCCCAAGCCTTTTCAATTAGGGACGTAAATACCAGATCTTGTTTGGGAAAGGGTTAAATAAATTGGGTTTGCTGTTATGTTTTTATATACGGTTATAAAATCTCGTAACTACAGTTTCAATTATGCTGTAGTTGCGATGTTTTAGATTTAAACAGACAAAATACTTTTGTTTGTCTGGGGTAGGAGAGCATGTGATGAAAAGTTGAATAAATTACTGAGAACTGTGGTCTTTTGAGAAAAACGGTGCCTGGTGATCTTTACTGAGTATGATCTAGAATGTGGATTTGATTTTGTGGATTGTGTTTGGAATGTTTTGTTCCCCAATAAACATTTTAAGTTTTAAAGAATTGTAAAGTGCAGGAAACTAGTATTCTGTTGATATTGAGACCACATGAAAATTGCTCATATAAGGATCCACTTTGAACATGCCATTGGACTTCTCAGTAATAAATACACACAATAACAGGATACTAAACTAATAGAAAAGCCTCCAAGGGTTAGGAAAACATTGAGGTAAAAGATGATTAAATGCTGATAATGAGAATTTTCTCCTTTTGTCTCAATATTTTCTTGGCAATATTGTACTAAGTAATCTGCTGAATTTTCAATAATTCAATGGGTAAAACCTTTAGATTCTCCACCTTTTAATAAATTAAAATTGGTCATGAATTGACGGATTTATTGATAATTTTCCAAAATAGTGATGCAATGTGATTCCCCATCATGATTATTATCATAGTAAATAAAAGTGTGAAAACTTATTTTTTTTATATACATGTATTTTCTTCTATAGACAGTATGATTGTATTTGCCAAGCAAAAAAATAAAAGTGAAAAGGAGAAATTATTTTCAAAAAAAAAAAAATTCTCTTTTCCTATCAATGTTTACTTTTGTCCACATAATGACACCTTTTGGCACCTCTCTGGAAAACATTGTGGAAAGTGAAGAAATTGCTTGTGAAAAATGTAAAAGTGCATTCACTTTGAAAATGTCATCTGCAACATCTTTCAATTTGGACAAGTCTAAAATTTTGTCATCTGGTAATGGGTCAAAATAAATGAAAAGTGCTAGCTTCTTTCCCAAATTAATAAATTCAAGACTTGCTGATCCAATTGGAATTTGCTTTTGAAAATAACATATAGATGTCCAATGTGCATGTTAGAATATTACTGGATATATATGGCAAATGGAGAAATTGTGGTGTTCTAAATTCTCTCCTTGCCACAATCATTTCTTCAGCATTCTTTCACAGAGATATCAAAACCAGGCCCCGGTTTCTCGAAAATACTTAAGTATGTTTTCATGCTCAAAGCTGAGCACCGTGCTCAAATCCAATGAAATCCACGTGAACTTCAATCGAATACCCTTCAACGTTGGATAGTATTCCTTTGAAGTTGAGCATGCTCTCATGAGTATGTACTTAAGTTTTTTTGAGAAACTGGGGCCAGGCCCCAGTTTCTCGAAAAAACTTAACCCTTTCCCAAACGACAAAATCCTAGGGTAATCCATTCAAAAACTGCCACAAATGACAAAATGGAAGTTATTAAAGATAGAATTTGTGTAAAATATGGCATAGAAAATATTGAGACAAAAGGAGAAACTGCTGGTTATCAGCAGTTTCTTCTTTTGTCTCAATGTTTTCCCAAGTATTTTCTATTCGAGACGTCAAAACCAGGTCTTGTTTGGGAAAGGGTTAAGTACGTTCTCATGCTCAAATCTGAGCACCGTGCTCAAATCGCACGAAATCCACGTGAACTTCAATCGAATACCCTTCAACGTTGGAGAGTATCCCTTTGAAGTTGAGCATGTTCTCATGAGAATTTACTTAAGTTTTTTCGAGAAACCGGGGCCTGGTCTTTCTTTGTCATTGAAAAGGGTTAAAGTCTCATATGAAAGACAGCGCTTGGTTCATTGATCTGTGTAGTACAAGCCCTGGTTATTACAATTGCACCAAGTCCACCCTACTGAACAAGTTTGAAAGATAAGAGCTCTTAACCCTTTCCCCAACAGCAAAAAATTAGGGTGGTCCAATTTCAAAGCTGCTAAAGACCAAAAAATGGATGTTGATCAAATTATGATTTGCGTAAAATATAGTCCAGAAAGTATTTAGACAAAATGAGAAAATGCTGGCCGTCAGAAATTTATTTTGTCTTCAGAAATGTTTTCCCAAGCCTTTTGCATTAAAACAGTCAAAAACAAAGTCTTGTATGAGAAAAGATTAAACAACAAAATTTTTGACTGCTTCAATTCAAAATCAGATACAGACAACAAAATTGGGGTAGATACATTTTGGTGTTGGAAAAGGAGAAAATGTTGGTTATGGCAATGTTCCTCTTTAGTATTAATGCTTTCAAAAGCTTTCTCTCACATGGACATCAAAACCATGGTCCCATTTTCCTGGCAAATTTTCAATTATGTAACTAGACATAAGATTGAACAAGAAACATGCTTCAGGCCAATCACGACCACTCAGATTGGGTTATGTTCAAATTTTCGTTCGTTTCGTAAAATGGGTCCCGGGTCTTCTTTTAGAAAGAGTTGAAGTCACCTCTGAAAGATGGGAATATGGTGCTCGAACCATTTACCTGTATCTGTCACAAGTTCAGCGAAATATATACAGATAACAAGGACTTTCTGTATACATGTAAAATCAATCATCATCAGCATTTTCTTCTTTTGTCTTGAGATGTTTTCCCAGGCATTTTCTGTTAATTAGGGATGTGCGAACCAGGTCTTGTTTTGGAAAGGTTTAAAATCTTTAGAGGTTGCAGACAACATCAGTGTAAGAGCAACATGATGCGTTAGAAATCAAATTCTAAAAAAAAGAAAGTAAGTATTGGTGGAATTGTTAATTTCTTAAAGATTCCTCCATTGCCTACTTTTTCAGTTTAGTTCTTTATCCCATTACAAGATGACAAAATAGTAAGATTGTCCAAATTGAAAGAAGTTGCAGATGAAATTTTCAATGTGTTAAAATTTTATGACTTTTTAGGTTGAAAACATTGTCCGAAATGAAAAAGTTGCTTGCTACAAAGCTTTCATATTGTGTGGCATCAAAGGGTGTCATTGTGGACTGGTAAATGGTAATGAGTTAACCCTTTCCCATATATTGATGCCCCACAAGATGAAAGCTCTGTTATTTAATATTAGCACTTGTTATTTCGCCTGAAAATGTTGTATGCAGCATCTTTGAATTTGGACAAGTTTAAGAAAATGTTCTCTAGTAATGGGGTAAAGACATTGCAAAATACAGCAAATTTGTTTAGAGAATATTCTGCTTTGGGAGACAGAAGAGCTAGTCAATGAATGTATGAAACAAATGATTTAAACATTGGTCTGATAGAGTTTTAATCAATCTTCAATAAATTTCGATAAATTTCTTCATTTACATTTATGTACATTATGGCAATGGATACACAATAAATTAACTCTTTCAAAAACACAAAAAATACACCCATTCCCATTTTGAATACTAAATTCATGTGAACTAAGACAATTCTTGTCAATGTGGAAAAAAAATCACAAATGAAAAATATAGAATAGATCTACTGGTAATCAGCATGTTCTTTGGGAAATGGACAGGCTAAATAAAATCAATTTTCAAATGTTGAGCCATGTAATCATTAACAGTAAACAAGAGCCGTCATAGACGGATTATGCTCCCCGAATAAGTATTTGTCACAAAATAAAAATCATCATACATTAAGCCCCCATTTTCCATGACAGATTTTTTGTACACACATTATTTATATAATATGGTCTAGAACATCCCATTTATCACAAAAGTACAAAATTTCATTAAATTCTACCCATTGGATGAAGAGAAATTGGAGAAAATCTAATTTATACATTAAGGCCCCTTTTTCCATGACGCAGCCTTAAATCAACAAACAGAGGAAAAGGTCCCTAGGGATTATCCCTGGAAGATCACATGAGAAGTTTCGTTGAATTTAGTCCAAGGGTTGCTGAGATATGGCTGTGGACGGATGGACAAATTATCATACATTAAGCCCCCTTTTCCCATGACAGATTTTTTGTACACACATTATTTATAAAATATGGTCTAGAACATCTCATTTATCACAAAAGTACAAAATTTCATTAAATTCTGCCCATTGGATGAAGAGAAATTGGAGAAAATATAATTTTTACATAAAGGCCCCTTTTTCCATGACGCAGCCTCAAATCAACAAACGGAGAAAAGGCTACCTAGGGATTATCCCTGGGAGTTCACATGTGAAGTTTAGTTGAATTTGGTCCAAGGGTTGCTGAGATATGGCTGTGGACGGACGGACACACGGACGGACAGCATGGCGAC
This sequence comes from Fragum sueziense, assembly GCA_963680895.1. NCBI lineage: Eukaryota > Metazoa > Mollusca > Bivalvia > Cardiida > Cardiidae > Fragum > Fragum sueziense. Next base: position 52,789,921 of record OY804595.1, read on the forward strand.
TATATGCTCCCCCGAAATTTTTTCGGGGAGCATAAAAAATCATTGTGTCAGTCTGGCAAACAAGAAAATGCTTTCTGCAATTTTCTCCATGTGGCAGAGTGCTTTCTACTTACTCCTATATGGGAGCTGAGCATGCAAGACAAAATTTATCCAAAAAAAAAGAAAAAAAAATTGGAGAAATAGCTCACTAGTTACAGCAGATCTACTTTTCTCTAACAGTTTTCTCAAGACCTAATGAGGAGAGGTTAAGAAAATTTATAAGGAAGATAAGAAAATGCTGTTAATCAGTATTTTCTCAACTTCCTTTGGTGTTCTCTTTGCAATAGTGTACATGTACACAAATTATATAATTTATACTCCTGAACTTTTTGCGCTAAATAAACCAATCATATGGACAGTTCTCATCATCACATCACCATGAATTTCCATGTATGGCTTAAAAGTCATTACACACGCAAATAATATCTATGTCCTATGATTCATTGGCAGTTGTAGTCAATTCTGACAATATCACCATTCTAAAGTATTTGGTCGATTTTTCAATCATCTTTTTTTAGCTCGTCTGAGCACAAAGTGCTCAAGGTGAGCTATTGTGGTCACTTTTAGTCTGTTGTCCGTCTGTCTGTCCATCCGTCTGTCTGTCTGTCCGTCCATCCACAATTTCATGTTTACACTCTAGCATCTACAAATACAAGAGGACCATGATGGTCCTTAACCCTTTCCCAAACAAGACCTGATTTTGACGTCCCTAAGAGAATAGGCTTGGGAAAACATTGAAACAAAAGAAGAAACTGCTGATAATCAGCAGTTTCTCCTTTTGTCTCAATATTTTCTGTGCCATATTTTACACAAATTCTATCTTTAGTAACTTCCATGTTGTCATTTGTGGCAGTTTTTGAAGTGGATCACCCTAAAATTTTGCCGTTTGGGAAAGGGTTAATCGCTCACCTGAACCAAGATGATATGAGCCACAGTTATGTTTGAATCAATTAATACATTGTATTTGTGACTAAGACTGAAAACAGACTTATGGTCACCAACATTATTGACTCAGCGAAATTTGCATCAGAGAAGACTCGGATTAGTTGTTAGAGTAAAAACAAAATCAAAAACAGCAATTTTGTCAAATTCAAGGGCATATAACTCGCAACTTTCCAATCCAATCAGACTGAAATTCAAAGTCATCTAAGATCTTATGGTCACCAACATTATTTACAAGTTTCATCTTCATAGGTCAATAATTGTACATGCCAAAGTGTAAACAAAGGCAAAAACAGTCGAAAACAACAATTTTGCAAAATTTAAGGGCATATAACTCATGACTTTCTCATCTGATCGTGAAAAACGGCAATTTCGACAAATTCAAGGGCATGTAACTCATGATTTCTTTCGACCAATCAATCTGAAAATCGAGCTAATCTAACATCTGATAGTACCCAACATTGTGACCAGGTTTTGTCTTGATTGGTCAATAACAGGGTGTCAACTTCTGTCCTATATCCTATATTTGTCCTATATTTTGATGACTGTCCTATATTGTCCTATATTTAAAAAGTGTCCCATATAGTCATCACCTATACTATATTTTCATGGGATAGTATAGTGTGGAAAAGAAATTGAAGAAAAAAAGATAGTAATAGGCTTAAAAGTTAAAACAGATTCAGGTTAAAATGATGCATGTTGAAATACATGTATCTGTAAAATATTGTATTACCAGATTGTATTCGATCACCAGCTTTCTGTCCAGTCTCTGTCTGTGCACACTTATAAAAAATTTATCCTTACAAACCATTAGCTTTAAAATATTGCACAACATTTTTAGTGTCATATTTAAGATTACACCCATGAATTGAAATTAAGCCCAGTATTAATGATGTCCAGATTAAAAATTTTGATGAAGAGAGAAATTGTATACCATCTTCTGTTCTACAGTTAAGTATTTTGTGAGTAGAAATCAGAATCAACATATAAAACTATGAATACTAACAGAATTTGTGCATACTTCAAATTACCACTATGCGTTGAGAATTAACAGTTATGTTGATGGTTCCCTGATTTTACAAAGAAAAAAATGGAGAGAAATCTTTAATACTCTTCCTCTCCCAAATCCTTTAGAAGGCATAGATCTTTCAAATTTTTGATGCAGCATCAACTCATAGCTCCTTAGCAGAATACTTGAAATTATTACTTTGCATGTTATTTTGAAAAATAGATAGCCATATTTTGTGTGCTCCTGAATTTTATGAACAGGACAATTATCTCTCTTCAGCTATTTAAATTTGGTCTAGTATTGTCTCATGGAACTCTACCAGGAAATGTCAAATTTCATTGCTCTTATTATACGCCCTTGAATTTGACAAAATTGACGTTTTCGACTGTCTTCAACTTTATTTACACTCTAGCATCTACAATCATTGACCAATCATGACAAAACTTGATCACAAAGTTAGGGACCATAAGATCATGTATGAGTTCGATTTTCAGATTGATAGGTTCAAACCGTCATGAGTTATAAGCCCTTGAATTTGATGAAATTCCTCTTTTCGACTGTTTTCAACTTTGTTTACACTCTAGCATCTGCAATTAAAGACCAATCTAGACAAAACTTGGACACCATGTTAGGGACCATAAAATCACGAATCGATTTTCAGATTGATAGGATCAAACGGTCATGAGTTATACACCCTTTTTGACATAATTCCTCTTTTTGACTGTTTTCGACTTTGTTTACAATCTAGAATCTACAATTATTGACCTATTAAGAGGAAACTTGGACACAATGTTGATGACAATATCTTGGATGAGCTTGAACTTAGGTCTCATCGGATCAGAAAGTCATGAGTTATATGCCCTTGAATTTGACAAAATTGATGTTTTCGATTGTTTCGGACCTTGTTTACACTTTAACATCTACAATATTTTATTATTGACCAATCAAGATGAAATTTGGACACAATGTTGCTGAACATACGATCTTGCACCAGTTTTCAGCTTAATCAGAATAGAGTTATCTGCCTTTTAAATGACAAATTTGTCATTTTCTACTGTTTTTACTCTAACAATCACAAATAGCAACGAACCGAGACAAAATTTGGACATAAGTCATTGACCATAAGTTTGTTTTCAGTCTTAAAGTCACAAATAATAATGGATTTGAACAAAACTGTGGCTCATATCATCTTAGTTCAGGTGAGCAATATAGGACCATCATGGTCCTCTTGTTTTGATTGTTCATCTATAATCACCATCTCTATGAAAATTTCCTGTTCTTTCCACACAACAAAGTCACAATAGTCTCTTCTAGTGGATAACATCTGAGTTTGCCCTTGATAGTGGTACTTGTGTCCCTTCTTGAGACTTCCATTCTCCAAAAAGTTCATCTTTTCTTCCACACCACAGATTTTGTCATTTTTGACACAATAAGGACACTTTATTTCTAGCAGTCCATCAACCTTGCTAGCACAGTACACTTTCTCTTTGTTCTGGCAACTTCCCCAAGTTTCTTCGCTGAACCACATTTCTCTTCTCCAAAAGGTGCCAGGATCTGGGGCATCTTCATAGGTTGTTGTCTTAGAGGTTGACCATTGTGTTCCAACAAGTGTACATTAAATTTCACATTTCTGCACAACGGTTGAGGTGAAGTTAATGTCTGGAACTTCTGGATATGGCACCTTTTCCACATACCAAGCTGTACTGAGTCACTGTCAGGACTTTGTTGGCATGGCAGTTCTGATTCACGCTGAACAGCATTAATCCTAGTATGAGTACAACTGTACAAACCTACAAATATATTATAGACATCAGTTTGAAAAAAACATAGAGACAAGCTGTTTTATATATCCAAATAATTTCAAACAAGAGCTGTCAGAGATGGATTTATGCTCCCCGAATAAGGCATTGTCACAAAAAATGTATGCCATAACTGTAAAAAAGTTCCTTATTGATTGATACTATAGATTTAGGGATTTGCTCATAGGAAATGTACCCATCAAGTTGTGGCCAATGTTAACTTTGTTGCTGAGACACAGAGAGCTAATGTAAAGCTAACAAACATTAAGCCCCCTTTTTCCATGACATATTTTTGATATGCAATAATTTATGGTCAAAGGCATTTGATTTGCTACTCAAATATGAAATTTCATCAAATTCTAACCATTAGACTAGGAAAAATTAGAGAAAAACTGTATTTTACCATAAGTGCCCTTTTCCCGTGACAAGGTCTCAAATCCAAAAATTGCAACAAAAAACATCCACATTATATCATAGGGAGTTCACATGGTATGTTTTATTTGATTTGGCCCCAGGGTTATAGAGAAATTGCTCCAGATGGACAGACAGATTTTCCAAATTTTTACCCTGAGAAATGACCTTGACTGATAAATGACCTTGAACTTGAAACCAACAGAAAGGCCTTGTCATAAGCAATGCAACATGAAATATGAAGGCTAAATCTCTTACTAATCTAAAGTTGTGACCAATGTTAGTTGTTGCTGAGACACAGAGAGCTAACGTAAAGCTAACAAGTCAACATTAAGCCCCTTTTTTCCATGACATGTTTTTATGTATACCCAAATTCCAAATAGTTTATCCATGGTCAACGGCATCTGACTTGCTACTCAAATATGAAAATTCATTAAATTCTGACCATTAGACCAGGAAAAATTAGAGAAAACTGTATTTTACCCTAAGTCTCCTTTTCCCGTGACAAGGTCTCTAATCCAAAAACGGGAAATATATATATCGTCGGTGCTATGACAAAATGGTGTAATAGAAATTTTGCTCGAAAACCATTTTTTTCAGGAGAGCCAAAAACGTTTTTGCCGTTTTAAAAAATGTTAAAAAATATGCCGGCAAAATGGCGTAACCCACTATTACTCTCATGTAAATTTGTCTACGTATAACGAATTTTTGTCAGCTAAATCGAGTTACGCAATTTTGTCACATGATAATTGAAAGGGTTCTAATAGGTTTAGAAAAACGCCGTTTTGACAGGATATGCGCTCCTACATACTTAGTAGAAAGCATTTATAAAAAAAATTGACAAAATGGCGTAACTAATTTGTTACGCCATTTTCTCATAGCACCGACGATATATACATTGGCATTATATCATAGGGAGTTCACATGGAAAGTTTCATTTGATTTGGCTCAAGGGTTATGGAGAAATTGCTCCAGACGGACGAAATGACGGATGGACGGACAGACAAAGCGGTGACTATATGCTCTCCCTTTGGGGAGCATAAAAAACCTAGTTTTTACTCTTGAAAATCTTAATCATTGCAATTTTTTTAAACATTGGCCTAATGTCTTTGTGAAGTGTTCATTCATTCAGTAGTTTGTAAACTTTTTATTTAATAATTTCAAGGAATGGTTCTTGGGACATGTTCTCTTACTGTGAAATTTCTTCATAGATATAGGGAAGATGTCCGAGATAATCATATCGCTTAAGATTTCGCTCTATACCTCTATTTAAAGTTGGAGAAGCCAGAAAATGTGCTGAATTTTCATGGGATGTTGATAATTTGAAGGATTTGAGGTTAAATCCCCCAAACAAAAAAACTTAGAACATAGGGCTTATTTTCCAATATAAAACTATATTTGAACTTTTTTTTAAGTACTTATTCAGTTTATAATATTGTTCCAGCCATATAGATTACACATTTTCTTTTAGTTTCAGGAATATTTGTAATGTATGATAACGTAAATGAAACACTGTCACATATAATAAGCACATGACTTTTTATGATATATCAATACATGTACATGTAGCACAGAAATAAATGAGACAAAAGGAGAAAATACACATTTTCAACATTTATTTCTTTTGCCTCAATGTTTACCAAAGCTTTCTCTTACAGACACATCAAAAGCAAGGCTTGTTTGGGAAAGGGTTGAGTACTGTATTAGCCATATTGAATTACTTAATAATCACAACAAGTGTAGACATGTAGATGTATATGCTGATCTGGATCCATAAAACACTAAATTGACAAAAAGGCTCTTTTACCAGATCCTGGCTCATATCAATCAGTTTCAAGAAGACTTACCCCACACATTCCTACATCTACAAAACTCTCCAATTACACCAGACTATCTGTTGTGTAAAAAGTCAAACCTACAAATATATGTAATTGAAGAAGATTAAACCTTTTCCAAACAAGACCTGGCCCGGTTTCTCGAAAAAACTTAAGTATGTTCTCATGCTCAAGTCTGAGCACCGTGCTTAAATTGCACGAAATCGACATGAACTTCAATTGAATACCCTTCAATGTTGGAGAGTATTCAATTGAAGTTGAGCATGTTCTCATGAGTATAATACTTAAGTTTTTTTGAGAAACCGGGTCCTGGTTTTGATGTCCCTGAAATAAAATACTTGGGAAAATATTGAGACCAAAGAATCAGCATTTTCCCCTTTTGTCTCAATATTTTCTGTGTTACATTGTATATCCAATTCTTGTAAATATTTATTATGTGTTCTGGCGAATCTTTCAAGTTGGGACTAAAAGATAATTAAGTTGGGACTAAAAGATAATAAAAAATTGCTGTTTGGGAGGGGATATAAAGGAAAAGAAAAGAATAAAATAAATTAATATTATGGAAAGACCATTTTGGGCAGGTTTTTTTTCTCATAATTCCAATTGCATTCATATGTTTCAGTTTTATATTTATTTTTTTCTTCTTGACAGTTTTGTAATTTAATGGCATATTCAGTGAGTTTAAATAGTGAATGTAATGAAAAGTTGTCATTCAAAGAGAAAGACCTGAAACCATAATTATGCAAATTCAAATGTGAACTAATACAGAACTTATGTTAAACTTGCCCTAGCCTAAGTCAAATTCAATATATGTATCAAATATTCTCTGGATCCCTTTTCAATTTGGACTGGTCTAAAAGTTCAGTATCTGGTAATGGAGATCATAAACTTACCTACGAGGTTCTGTTAAAAACAAGTTTCTCTGAATGCCACTTTTGTTCTACAGCTACAGGACTGTCGAGACATGTGTACAGTGTACTCTGACTACATTCCCAATATCTACAAATAAAGGCAAACTTATTTAACCGTTTCCAAAACAACAATATTTTAGACTATTCGAATGGGAACACTGCTTTATATAATTATGACAAAACTGGTGTTAATAGATAATGGACAGCTGACTTGGGTAGATCTAAATCATAACTGTACAAAGAAAATTTTGAGGAAAAAGAAACAAAAAGCTGCTTTATATCAGACTAAATATCAGTATTTTCTTCTTTTGACTTATTGGACTCCCAAACTTTGTCTTAACAAAAACAGTTCTGACAATGATTGGAAAATGGTTAAATAAGAGCCATACTGAAACTTAGGAAGTTGCTCATAAGCTGTAAAATAAATAAGCCCATTCCCACATAATTTGGTCACCTAATGACGCTTTTTGACACCCCAAAAATATAATCTTTGGAAAAAATTGTGGAAAATGAAGAAAATATGACAGGGGTTTTTCTAGCCATTTGGGAAAAGGAGTCTTGCCTACATAGAATGTATCTAATTCAAATCCTAGTATAACTATTGCATTAAAAGAGGCTAGCTACATCAATTACAGAAAACTGTTATCTCAGGTGAGCGCTTCAGGGCAAATGGCCCTCTTATTCACAGTATTTTCTACCCAGAAAGACCAAAAATTCACTAGATATTGTTGTCTGCACAACATTTTTGATTTTGAATCAGTCTATAACATTGATAATTAATGTTCAGTAATGAGTAAAAGAACAAATGTCCTTCTGGTATATACATGCAGTCCAGATCCACATAATACATTGGCCTTGAATTATGCCATAACTACTCTTTTTCCCTATCCTAGGCTAGCTCATTATACATTCAGTTCAATACTCCTAATGTCAGCTTTCAGGGTTTTAAAACATGAAACATAATGGCAACTAAAGGTGTATGCAAAACAAAAACTCAGAAACTCCGTCATCATCCATTATTTTTAAAATTTAAGTTTGTCTTGAAGCCAAGGGATCATGGACTGGTTGGGGAAAGGAATATGGCACCTACCTTTAAAAATGTTTTTCCATGAGTATTAAAATGTTTCATCAATAGAACAATCTATACTGCCAAATAGGGCACAAATCACCAGCATGACACCTCATTCCGGTCCTGTAATAGGCGATACATGTCTAGAATGATGCAGATTATTGATAACTTGATATTAATGTGAAAACCTATTAAATAATCAATTATAAGCTCAACCAAAATATTAAACATACATTGGTTAATGCTAAATTTAATTAAAATTTATAATTCAAGTTCTTGAAAAGGTTGACAGAAGGTTATCTTAACCGCTGAAAACAATGAACCTTCAGAGTGTTCCACGTCTAGTGGCAGATCCAGATCCAGAGGGGGTTTGGTGGGTTCTCTGTAGCCTGAATTTTTTCAATTTCATGCAGAAATTCAGTCAAAATTGAAGAATACTGGTAAAACAAACCCCTTTTTGTATATTCAAACAGTAATCCACAGTAATTAATCCTGGATCCACCAGACATTGAATACTGCTACTGAGTGACATATTGTTTTTCTTTACCTTCATTTTTTTTCCAAAGCACTATTGGGGACATCAAAACCAGATCTTGTTTGAGAGAGGATTCAAAATTGATTATTTCTAAACAATACATAATAAGATCTATATATGTATACAGATCTAAGAATATGTGTATGAAATATTTCGCCTGTAGTAAATTAAACTTTGAAAGAGTAAAATGAAAGAGCAATGATTGCAAAGATTTGTAATATTAGTCAATTAGATCTACATCTTTAAGATTCCAATATGATGAGTAAAACTAATGGTTAAAAAAGATTGCAACTTTGGCCTTTAACCCTATATCAAACTGGAACTTTTTTTGTGTCTTTCGTAGATCTAAAAGGAAAGGATTGAAACAAAAAAGTACTGAAAATAGTTGATATTAATCAGTAAATAAACTTTTCTTCTTTTATCTCAATATTTTCTGACTTAAGTATTTTACAGATCTAGATTAATCCTTTCCCAAACAAGACCTGGTTTTGACATCCCTTATTGAAAAGGCTTGGGAAAACATTGAAACAAAAGAAGAAACTACAGATAACCAGCAGTTTCTCCTTTTGTCTCAATATTTTCTGTGCCATATTTTGCATTGATCCTGTCTTTATTAACACCCATATTGTCATTTGTGGCAGTTTTTGAAGTGGATCACCCCTAAAGTTTGTTGTTAGGGAAAGGGTTAATATTGTCTTTATCAAGATCGATTTTATGGCATGTAGATCTATCAGCTTTCAATGTGGAACATTTTGATTTTATGCCGTTTGTGAATGGCCAATAAGTGCATAATCAGAAGATAGATTGAGATAGCAGATGTAATTCAAGTTTTTAACATTGTTAAAATATTTGTGTGGATAATCTCTTCGATTATGTGGCCACTAAAATACGTAGTTGTTGTATGGAAGTCATAAAACCTCGTGCAAACCCAATATTTCGGACGGGACTCTTCCCGTCCGAACACTGTGCTACTTTCACAAATGCAGCGAATTTTCACATCTAATGTGGGATTACACGAAAATCACGCTTCTGTGTGAATTATTACAGTTAGAAAAAGCGCTCGGTAGAAAATCTTCCACCTAATCACAAAATTAGTAGATTTTCCTTCTTTGTTTACTTACTGCAGACGGCAGAGCGGACGACGCCATTTTTCGTAATTGCCTGACGTAATAAAACGGCCTATTATTACGACAGGGAACCAGACTACAATCTTAGCTGCGACCGACGTACGACCGTTGATAAAACGGGCCCCTGGTGACTACGTATTTCATTCAGAATTATCGGTATTATAAAGATCATGATTTTATATAGACCAACATGATAGCAAAATTAACAATACCAACAATATTTCAGTCTGATCCAAATTCAAAAATCTTCGGATGACTAAAATGTGTTCTCACTTTTCCTGGCTATACATTTTAAGGTGCCCGTTCATCATATTTTTTTGAAAAACTTTGTGAGAAAAGGAGATAATGGTTATCATAGTTGTTTTCACCTATTTAATGTGTTATAGCATTTTAAAGAGCATATTGTTTGTTTTTGTTTGCTTGCTGGTTTTATCACTAATTTTGTCAATTGCGCGAATTCTTAAATCGGACAAATATAAATATTTTAAGGCGGGGAAATGTAAATTTATAAAGAAACGACTTGAGTAGAAGAACATGAAAGTGAACGTGCAACGTCATAATATAATGTTACGTCGGAAAATCGTTGTGTTTTCGAAATCGCTTTCGACACAGTGTTTTTGATATTTTGAAAGCATATCTAGCCGGCACATCTTAACATTTTAACTAGATATTAAATAATAAATTTACTCACATTCTATATAACAATCATAGAAAAAATATGCAGGATTTGATTTAAATTTTCTAGTTAAAACTCGGAAATTTACTAAAATTTATTCCATTTTACGGCTTTTTACGTCATTTTTCTTACACAATGCAACACAAGGATTCTTTAATTGTGAAACGAGTTATGTATCGAATGATGCGAAATTCTACACATTAACTGGAAATTAGATTTACATTTAGGTGATCTGAATCGGAATTTCAACAAATTTATTCAAGTCGGAATTCTTAGTTAAACGTAATTTTACATTTTCAAAACGTTGCAATTTTCGCATGCGGACATTTTTGTCATAACTTTTTCGAATACGCTTATTATTTGTTACTTTAACAATATTGCAAGTACTACACATCATATGATAGCATATAGAAATATGCATTTAGGAATGTATTTTCAAAGAAATTCTCCGTCGATAAACTACAACAGTCACAAAAGAAAATTTTCAATGCGAAGTTAAAACTGAAAATGAACGTCGGCGGACATTGTCAAAATTATCCGTTTCATTGAAAACTTTATTTTACCTCGCTCATAAGCATCAATTTTTATTTTACCTTTCGATAGAAAAAATACTTACAAATAAGTTCCGAGAATAAATTTCTGATGGCTGCATTTTTCATGGCGAATTTTTGTCTTTCTCTCGATTTGATAAATTCTGTTTTACTAAAGGGGACACATTTAGCGTTTTTCTCGAAAACTCTATAACTTTACAACAAAAGCTTTCTACCTCGAAAAATCACAACGACTGTAACGGAAAGAGTCATCGCAACTGTCTGCATGAAAATCTGACGTTTGCTGCTATCCGCGTTGAAATAAATCAATGTTTTGTACGAGAATATGTAACGCGTTGTTACGCGGGGACATTGTGAAATAACGTTGTTTTACAAATTCTGATTGCTCGGAAATGCTAGGAACAAAGCACTTGCGTTTATTATTACATCACGTGAATCCTTATTTTATAAGCTTCAATTTGATACATAACACAAAGTGGTATTTTCTAATATCGGAGCTGTTATCGATACTAATTCACCACGCACGGTGCATTTTCTGAATGAGTACCAGTAGTTGACGTTACGTCAAAACGATTATCCACCCCATCAATCGAAGGAGGAGGAGGAGGAGGAGAATACAGGCCGCTTATTATCACCATTTTCTTCTTTCGCATCAATACTTCCAACACAAAGCCCAATGCCACAAATTACAAATTATTTGTATTTTGGAGTCTCCTGTACCGTTACATTTTGGTCGTTTTGTTTGTTATACGTTAAACAAAATTTGATGAAAATAATAAATGACTCCTATATTATGTATTTACTAGCTTCGCATGGCAGTCGATCTTTGAATACATTATTTATTTTCATTTATTTATCACAAACCGGGTATGCCATTATAAAGTGGTATTCATCTTTTATACACAAAGCATTGCAAATGAGACAGTATCTATATGATCGAACAGTTAACTCAGCATTTTAGTATCGGATTATAATTCTTAATTTGTGTTTAAATAGTCATAACTTTGTAAATGTAGTCCTTGTAAATTTCCTACATTCTTTGGCAAATAGACTAATATTAGAAATATTTTTCGAGCCAAAAATCATGTTTATATTCTTCGAACAAACTGAAATTTTTCGATCTGGAAATGGTTATTCTCATTGTTTCGAACACTAGACCTACATGTAACCCAGAGTTTTATAACGATGTAGACCTCAAAATTGCTTTTCTCGGAAAAAACTTGTATTTTACCAATACTTAATCATCCAATCAAAATTCACACACATGTTCATGCCCTTATATCCTTTTCCAAAACAAGACCAGGTTTTGACTTCCTTGAATATGAAAAAAGATTCAGAGGACATTGAAGGAAACGAAGGAAATGCTGATCAATACGCATCATTTTTCATTTTTCCTAAATATCCTCTGTACAAAAGTAGACTGAAATACTGTATTTGTCAACATATATTTTGTCATCTTCTGCAACGTTGAGTCTGGACCACCGCACATTTATATCGCTTTCGAAAGAGTAAACCCTTTCCCAAACGACAACATTCTTGGGTGATCCACTTTAAAAACTGTCACAAAAATGACAAAATGGATGTTTTTAAAGATATAATTTGTGTAAAATATGGCACAGAAAATATTGAGACAAAAGGAGAAACTGATGGTTATCAGCAGTTTCTTCTTTTGCTTCAATGTTTTGCCAAACTATTTATATTAGGGACGTCAAAACCAGGTCTTGTTTGGGAAAGGGTTAATTAACTTTTTATATCAATACCTTCATCTGTGGTATGACAACTTGACATTCCTGGACGGCTGCTTTGAAGGAAGTGTGCAAAAACTTTTTCCAATTGTTGTTAAATTTTTGAGAAGACAGAATGCCCGGACGCCGCGGGTGATCCCATAATACGTCCCGTCTTCGACGGGCGTATAAAAACTAAAACTGTTCTCAATTAAAATCGTTTGAAGACTGCATAACCAAAGGCATTGGAAATGTGAATTTCGATATGACATAGAAAATATTTAGGTAAAAGGAGATACTGCTAACAATAAGCAATCCTTTCTTTTGTCTCAATGTTTCCTATGTTTTTGCAAAAGGGAAGTCCAAGACAGGTCTTGTACTGGAAATTGTTTATCAGCTACAGTTGTTTTAATAGTCATGCCTCACTCTTTCCCAAGCGGCAATAAGTTGGATATTCTATTTTGAAAGTTTAATAGACGACAATCTCTGCATGTTAAGATATGATTTGTTTAATTATCATTTCGCACAAACGTTGAGTGATGCAAAATTAATGCGACTCTATGACAGTGTGTGAAAGACAAGAACCCCCAATTTTGAAAATCACAAAAATGGCAAAATTTGACAAAAAATTAAATTTCAGATAACATCAAATATTGACTTTCTTAAAGATAATTAGTCAATATCGCTCGTCAACCGAAAAAGAAGCATTATTTTTGAAAAGAGAACTTAATTCTACTCCATAATGCCAAGGAATGGACCAATTTTCAGTGAAAAACCCCACCTACCAATGTTGAAATTGATGAAATTTGAAATTGGGGGTATCGTGAAACTTGTTTCAATTTGAAATCATTCTGGACCGATTTTTTGTAACATTTTCATCTTTTTTATTTCAGGAATGATTATACCGGAAGTTGGAATTTCCTGTCAAAATCCGGCAAAATTTCCGATGAGCACCGAATGTATTACCGAATACCTCCGGCGGTTTCCGTATGACGTAATGCCATGAATATTCGGAAACATGTGTGTCGTCACGTGATATTTTTATTTAGAAAACGACCTTCACCTTATTTCTAAAAACAAAGCGATCATTTGCGTACTGTGTCAAGGAACTGAATGAATGAAGGAGGCTCAGATGAGTGAACAAAGCACCATAAAATTATAGATTCATTTCTATGTATGAACGAGTTGAAGACTTGAATTAGACCTACAGTATTTGCAGACTTAGTCTAGAAAGTCGACCAGGAAGGCGATGCCGATGGTTTTTGGAAAGCAAATTTGCAAAATTTGCTTTTCTTTCCAGTCGTGCTTCTCTGCACTTTAACATTCTCTGCATACCACACAACATCTCCCGGTCCTCCTCACTATAAATAGTTCTATCAAAAGCAAAGATCAATGACAAGAACAACCTTTCGAATATTCAATATTGAATTCTATAGTTGTACACAAGATATTCAATTGTGTGACCGATGATAAAACATCCAATTAAACATGTGTTAAAAGAGGAAAAACGATCACGTAGTAATTTGCTTCCATTACGGTTCAATAGCCAGTCCAATATCTTTCGTTGAAAATGGGTCAGTCAAGTTTACTGAACTATGAAATATGCGACCCACTTCAAGCGCTAAAAATAGGAACTAGGACACGTCTATTTTTAGAATCTTTCTATGCCCAAATTCTTACACGTTTTAATGTCCGAAACTAAACAATGATATTCGATAAGCCATGCATTTAATCGCGTTCACAATAATTGATTGATCAACTAAGTGGTTATTTTGAGGTTAATGACATAGACATCTTGTCTAATAGGCCTTGCTAGTATTCGCGTGTAGCTATAGGCATTTCAAAGCGAAAGTAGAAATTCTGGGAAACCAGAATATGTGATGGTATGCTCAAAATGCATAGAAATCAGACTAGCAATCCTTTCACCACTTGGTTTAAAAAACGGTGTTAACTTTTTAATCTATAGATATCACGGTGGATAACCCATGTGACTTTTGGGAAGCGTTAACAACGAAAAAATCGTCCGCTTCAAGGTATGTTTGGTTTAATTTCTCAGCTTATACTCTGTTGATTTTGACGAGATAAAGTGCACGGAACGCGCATTTGAGAGGGCTATTCCCGTTTGTAACTCTGCTCCGATCCCGTGATTTCTTCAAACATTCAAGCGAAAGTTTTCTTCGGTGCATGTGAATGCTTCCCACTTTCGTTTTGCACTTACAAACACTTTGGCTCGAATGTTTGAAGAAACCACTGGATTTGGAGCAGAGTGAGTTAGAGCCGGGAATAGCCCTCTCAAGGGCGCGTTCCGTGCACTTCATCTCATCAAAATCAATAGGGTATAAGCTGAGAAATTAAACAAAACATACCTTGAAGCGGACGATTTTTTCGGTGTTAACGCTTCCCTAAAGTCAGGTGAGTTACCCACCGTGGATTTAGATCTAGATGAATAGGCCTACATAGAATCAAATCAATTCACATTGTTGGTATGTTAACCATTTCCCAAATAGAAACATTTCAGATTGGTCAAAATAAAAAAAAGCCGTAGCAGACGACAAAATTGGTACATACCTAGATAAAATTAGAACTATTTGTAGATAATACAAAGACAATATCGAGGTTAAAGTAGAAAATTCTGATTATCAGCAGTTTCTTCTTTCATCCCAATATTCCCCCGAACATTTTCTTTTCGGGCTGTCAAACCCGGTCTTATTTGGGAAAGGGATAAAGTAGTGACGGAACACATGTTTTAGCAAGTAAGACATGTAGTTTTCAGAGATCAAATGCTTTCTAATTGGGGTATAGACCCCTTTCATTTATGTTTTAGTCCGTACCCGCAGAACACTTCCGGTAATCCGAGACTTCTCTGATGAAAATTCGCTCAATGATACTTGAATGTCGCTATTTACAACGGAACGCTGTCCCAGTCAAACACAAAAGAAAATTCCGACACAGCGACATAACTTGTGTCGGAATTTTCTTTTGTTTTTGAATTGGACAGCGCTCCGATGTAAATAGCGACATCCAAATATCGAAGAGCGAATTTTCATCAGAGAAGACTCTGATTAACTTCCGGAGGCAAACAATGGGTTTATGGGAAATTAACATTGTATACATGTGAATTGTTACTAAAAATAGTAACAAATCGACATTTTCAAAACGAGGCTCCCACAAAATGCGGAGAAATCGATGACGACGCACATACATTCAATATACAGCGATTAAGCACACGTGCATTCAATATACAGTGATAAAGAGAAGTTTTAAGTGGAACAAAAACTACGAAATTGAATGAATTCGTTGATAGCCGGTAAGATGGTTATTTTATTTGATTTACAGTCAAGAAAATTCGGCATTTTTGGCCAACATTGGAGGGGCTTAGCCCCCCCCCCCCCCTAGCCCCCCCCCTGTTCCTACGGGCCTGTACATCAAATAGATTTATGAACCGTGACCTGTCGCACTAGTCTATTATACAAGAAAACCTACTTCAGAACATGACATTGGGTATAGGAGAACATATAGAGTGCAAGAATGCCTTATAGTCGTTTTCGGCTGGGAGAATTCGACATTTTAAATTCCCTATTTGTTTATGTCAAAGGGGGGTAATTCACAAAATTGACAGATTAGACCTTTATTTTAGAGCTTGCTACAAGTGATAAGAGAGATGTTTTGTGGTTTTTTGGCAACCCGGATATGACCAATTCCGTAAAAATAATGAATCGTTTATCGCGCGTATGTGACATTAGATGAAATTAGCTGTAAATGCATTAAGGGTCGTAACTCTGACATTAAAGGAGACAAGGCAATGAAACTTCGACAAAACGATTGCCGAATGCCATGGAAATATTGTAAAAATAAAATCAGGCTTTTAGTTCGATACTTTTTCAGAAACAAGAAATCTTGCAGCGTAAAGTTTTCTCTTTTGTTCAGTATATTTTGCTGATATGGAACAGACATTATCCTTTCATAATTTGTATTTTGTAACTTTCTAAAGAATCAAATTCAATTAATTACTTTTATCCAACTCCGTGTAATTCATATTGCTAACAACTAGAAAGGCCTTTAGACATAATCAGCAAATTTGCTTTCCAACAGTACTTTCAGTACTTTGATTGGTAAGGCCATCATTTGTAATTGTAGTAACAAATGACCCCATTTCATTTGCATTTACAGAAAATGTTCTTAATATTGTAAACATCTATTCAAAATGAAGAAAAGACGCGATATAGACTTCATGTGTAATCCCAATTGTTCCGACGTTTGTTTTCCTCGGCCCCAATATTTCTCGTCCAAACTTCATGGTGAATGAATCCTTGCAAGCTGGCTTGTAAACTTACATGCAGCATTGCTGGTGTTGCATCTAGAAATAATACTGCATATGAAAATTTTAAGCAATATAATTCCACACACAGATTATTTGCTCTAAGGGGCCTTGTGGAACATGGATTTAGATCAGCCTGTTCATATATAATCTGATCATGAGCCATTCAGGGCCTGTTTTGGCTACCCCCATGTTATTCTCTGTGTGTTCTCTTCGATGATACAAAGTTAAAGCGCATCTTTTTTTAGTCCCCTACCGACTTCGACTCTAGGTTTGCACTCAGTCCGGATGCTAATCCGAGTCTTCTCTGATGTAAATACGCTCTTTGATATTTTGATTTTTCGCGAAAATCAAAATATCAAAGTGCGTATTTACATCAGAGAAGACTCCGATTATCCGGATGCTGGACTTAAAAAATTACTGGGAAAATACAGTTTTCCAGGTTAAACATTTTCATGAGTTTAATTCAGAGCAAGTTTGAGTTTCATTCAGGTCTGTTGGTTTTTGAAGAAGATAGTAGGGATGCTTGACTGATAAAATTACTGGGAAATTTCAGTTTTCTTGACTGTCCTGTGTGAGCTGATTTTTAGCTCGACTTTTCGAAGAAAATGAGAGCTTATACTGTCACCCGGGCGTTGGCGTCGGCGTTGCAATAAAGTTTTTTCAAACATCAATAACTTCCATACTATCAAAGGGATTCAACCCAAACTTGGAATACTTATTCACCATCACACCCTCTACCTTACTATCAGGGCCCATGACCCTGGGACCACTCTATTTGAAGTTATGCCCCCTTTATACTAAGCAACTTAGAAAGTCGAGCGCGCTGTCTTCGGACAGCTCTTGTTAGTATAATATGAGTGTGCATTTTTAAGTTACAGAACAAATTATATGAGTTTAGATCTGATCCATTGATTATTGAGGATGATACAGATGCTGGATTTAGAAAGATATTGGGAATCAGTTTTTCTGAAATTTTACTCAAACCTGAAGAATAAAGAATAAATATATTTAATATCTCTAGTCTAGGAATATCAGTGTTTTTCCTTTTTAGGCTTCTATACCTACTCTCTGTGGAATATACCCTTTTCCCATATTTTAGGTCAATTTCCCCTCCTGGGACTTGTATTCTCAATTCAAAAAAATATTTTAGAAAATTTCAAATTATAGTTAGTTTCTTGGCGCCTCTAACACTTCAAATGGTTGTTTGAATGTCCCGTCCCATTCTATGAACAAACAAGTTGAATGCATTTATAGCACTGTATTTTAGAGTATTTAACCCTTTACCAGACACTGGCAGACAGCAAAAATTTGGAGTGTTTCAATATGAATGGTGTTGCAGACAACAATATCAAGTTTAAAAAAAATCCATTTGAGTTAGAAAGCATTGTGGAATATGAAGAAATAATGCTAGGCATAAGCAATTCCTTCATTTCCCACAATGCCATCACAACCTTTTCTTGTATAGGAGTCAAAAGGCGTCATTGTGTAGTAATTGGTTAAAAGTGCATTAAAATCTCCTTTTTGGAGGAATTTGCGGGCAAAGTCACTTAGTGGTAAGTTTACAAAAAGGTAAAAATGTCCCTGTAGAATGGCATTTTTAAAGTTTCAAAAATCTCAATCTCATTGGTGATAGCATTTTTGTATTCAATATGTCCCCCCCCCCATCAACCGCATCAGAAATGTTTTCTGTGTCTTTATAATTGTTGCATTAAACGACCTTGAATACCCCATTTTACGTCAAATAAACACAATTTTACTGATTTTTCCTTAAAAATGACCCATCTATGAATAATATGTTCCCATGCATGCGACACCAAAGGTTATCGGTACAGATATGTGCGTATATGTTAGATTATGCCCATTGGCATTTGTGGTAGGAAAATAGTTCCGGGGACTTTTTTAGACAAAAAAGGGGTAGTTGGGTTGCATTTTCTTGAATAATGAAAGCAATTCATAAAACAATTTCAATGTAGTTAATAAGGGGGAAGAACATGTTGTACAAAAAAGTTGTCGCCATTGAGATATTCAAGCATTTTCAAAACTGTATTTCACAGGGCCATTTTTAGCTATTCATGAACATAGCCCTTTCCACCCCACTTATGGGCCCGGACCTCCTTCCCCTAAATCAAAAGGAAAACACTGGATATTCATTCATAATGTAAAACTGTAGGGGACTTGGTATTGCTACAGATATTCAATACTTCAAAATGCAATTTGTATTATGTTAGAAGGTATAAGAAGGTTGATCTGGATCCCTTACATATATTTTCTTTTTTGAACTTCTCAAATGTTATGATGGTCATTTTAACGCCTTTCCTAAATGACATAGATTTACACTGGTTATTTAAAATTTGCTACTGAAAATAAAAAAGGCTTTAATAAAAGTACAATCTTACACAAAATGGCATAGAAAATAATATTGTGATAAAAGAAACAAGAGGACCATGATGGTCCTAAATCGCTCACCTGAATCAAGATGACAAGAGTGATAATGGCAATTTTGTCAAATTCAAAGGCATGAAACTTAAAAGGACTTTCTGTTTGGAAACAATTAAGAAATAATTTTGTTCCAATCGATCCTGTAAGGTTGGGTATGAATTAGCACAATTGTTGAGTTAGTTAATTTTCAACAATTATTTAATGATTTCGCAATACACAACATAGGGCTAATTTTCAAAGCATACTGATCTGTTAGAGAATGATCATTTATGATAGGCTCAATTAACAAGATTTTGTCTGTGATTGATAGAATTTAGTGAAAGATTACCATCTGATAAGCTAAAGCTAATCCCTTATTTGTTTACATAAGATAAACATGGGGCCAGCCTGAGAGCAACAGATAAGGGAAATAGAAAATTGGCCCAATGGTTTATTTTTAAAGAATTTTCTTATGATTTCTCTAAGTCTGATAAGCCCTTCCTCCCTGCCATGCCCACATTTTTTGACCAATGGAAAAATTTGTGAACACATTTTGAAAAGAGTAACTCAAGGAACATTCCAGTAAAGTCTGGTTCAATTGGGCACAATGGTTGATTTTTAAAGAATTTTCTTATGATTTCTTTAAGTCCGATAAGCCCCTTCCTCCCTGCCACACCCACATTTTTTGACGAATCAAAAATCCGCGGAAAAGTTTTGAGAAGGGTCACTCAAGGAACCTTCCAGTAAAGTCTGGTTCAATTGGGCACAATGGTTGATTTTTAAAGAATTTTCTTATGATTTCTCTAAGTCTAATAAACCCCTTTCTCCCTGCCACAGTCACAGTTTTTTACAAATGAAAAAAACTGTGAACAAATTTTGAAAAGAGAGACTCAAAGAACATTCCTGCAAAGTCTGCTTAAAATTGGCCCATTGGTTGATGTTTAAAGAATTTTCTTATGATTTCTCCAAGTCT
This sequence comes from Fragum sueziense, assembly GCA_963680895.1. NCBI lineage: Eukaryota > Metazoa > Mollusca > Bivalvia > Cardiida > Cardiidae > Fragum > Fragum sueziense. The sequence goes on from OY804595.1 coordinate 52,810,261, forward strand.
GATAAGCCCCTTTCTCCCTGCCAAGCCCAAGGCCACAATTTTTTACAAACAAAAAGATTTGTGGTCAAATTTTGAAAAGAATGACTCAAGGCACATTCCTGCAAGGTCTGGTTCAAATTGGCCCAATGGTTGATTTTTAAAGAATTTTCTTATGATTTCTCTTAGTCTAATAAGCCCCTTTATCCCTGCCACGGCCATCTTTTTTTTTCAAATGTAAAATTTCTGAACAAATTTTGAAAAGAATGACTTAAGGCACATTCCTGCCAAGTATGGTTCAAATTGGCCCAATGGTTGATTTTTAGCTCACCTGAGCACGAAGTGCTCAAGGTGAGGTATTGTGATCTATCAATGTCCGGCGTCCGTCTGTCCGTCTGTCCGTCACGGCGTCAACAATTTCTTTAAACGACATCTCCTCCTAAACTACTGGGTCAAAATCAACCAAACTTGGCAGAAATGTTCCTTGGGTGGTCCCTTATAAAAATTGCTAAAATAATTGAAATCCATGAAAAACTCTGGTTGCCGTGGCATCGGAAAATGGGAAATTTCACAAAAGCTCAACAATTTTATTAAACGACATCTCCTCCTAAACTACTGGGTCAAAATCAACCAAACTTGGCAGAAATGTTCCTTGGGTGGTCCCTTATAAAAATTGCTAAAATAATTAAAATCCATGAAAAACTCTGGTTGCCGTGGCATCGGAAAATGGGAAATTTCACAAAAGCTCAACAATTTTATTAAACGACATCTCCTCCTAAACTACTGGGTCAAAATCAACCAAACTTGGCAGAAATGTTCCTTGGGTGGTCCCTTATAAAAATTGCTAAAATAATTGAAATCCATGAAAAACTCTGGTTGCCGTGGCATCGGAAAATGGGAAATTTCACAAAAGCTCAACAATTTCTTTAAACGACATCTCCTCCTAAACTACTGGGTCAAAATCAACCAAACTTGGCAGAAATGTTTTTTTGGGTGGTCCCTTATGAAAATTGCTAAAAGAATTGAAATCCATGAAAAACTCTGGTTGCCGTGGCATCGGAAAATGGGAAATTTCACAAAAGCTCAACAATTTCTTTAAACGACATCTCCTCCTAAACTACTAGGTCAAAATCAACCAAACTTGGCAGAAATGTTTTTTTGGGTGGTCCCTTATAAAAATTGCTAAAATAATTGAAATCCATGAAAAACTCTGGTTGCCGTGGCATCGGAAAATGGGAAATTTCACAAAAGCTCAACAATTTCTTTAAACGACATCTCCTCCTAAACTACTGGGTCAAAGTCAACCAAACTTGACAGAAATGTTCCTTGGCTGGTCCCTTATAAAAATTGCTAAAAGAATTGAAATCCATGAAAAACTCTGGTTGCTGTGGCATCGGAAAATGAGAAATTTCACAAAAGCTCAACAATTTCTTTAAACGACATCTCCTCCTAAACTACTGGGTCAAAATCAACCAAACTTGGCAGAAATGTTCCTTGGGTGGTACCTTATAAAAATTGCTAAAAGAATTGAAATCCATGAAAAACTCTGGTTGCCGTGGCATCGGAAAATGGGAAATTTCACAAAAGCTCAACAATTTTATTAAACGACATCTCCTCCTAAACTACTGGGTCAAAATCAACCAAACTTGGCAGAAATGTTCCTTGGGTGGTCCCTTATAAAATTGCTAAAAGAATTGAAATCCATTAAAAACTCTGGTTGCCGTGGCATCGGAAAATGGGAAATTTCACAAAAGCTCAACAATTTTATTAAACGACATCTCCTCCTAAACTACTGGGTCAAAATCAACCAAACTTGGCAGAAATGTTCCTTGGGTGGTCCCTTATAAAAATTGCTAACAGAATTGAAATCCATGGAAAACTCTGGTTGCCGTGGCATCGGAAAATGGGAAATTTCACAAAAGCTCAACAATTTCTTTAAACGACATCTCCTCCTAAACTACTGGGTCAAAATCAACCAAACTTGGCAGAAATGTTTTTTTGGGTGGTCCCTTATAAAAATTGCTAAAAGAATTGAAATCCATGAAAAACTCTGGTTGCCGTGGCATCGGAAAATGGGAAATTTCACAAAAGCTCAACAATTTCTTTAAACGACATCTCCTCCTAAACTACTAGGTCAAAATCAACCAAACTTGGCAGAAATGTTTTTTTGGGTGGTCCCTTATAAAAATTGCTAAAATAATTGAAATCCATGAAAAACTCTGGTTGCCGTGGCATCGGAAAATGGGAAATTTCACAAAAGCTCAACAATTTCTTTAAACGACATCTCCTCCTAAACTACTGGGTCAAAGTCAACCAAACTTGACAGAAATGTTCCTTGGCTGGTCCCTTATAAAAATTGCTAAAAGAATTGAAATCCATGAAAAACTCTGGTTGCTGTGGCATCGGAAAATGAGAAATTTCACAAAAGCTCAACAATTTCTTTAAACGACATCTCCTCCTAAACTACTGGGTCAAAATCAACCAAACTTGGCAGAAATGTTCCTTGGGTGGTACCTTATAAAAATTGCTAAAAGAATTGAAATCCATGAAAAACTCTGGTTGCCGTGGCATCGGAAAATGGGAAATTTCACAAAAGCTCAACAATTTTATTAAACGACATCTCCTCCTAAACTACTGGGTCAAAATCAAGCAAACTTGGCAGAAATGTTCCTTGGGTGGTCCCTTATAAAATTGCTAAAAGAATTGAAATCCATTAAAAACTCTGGTTGCCGTGGCATCGGAAAATGGGAAATTTCACAAAAGCTCAACAATTTTATTAAACGACATCTCCTCCTAAACTACTGGGTCAAAATCAACCAAACTTGGCAGAAATGTTCCTTGGGTGGTCCCTTATAAAAATTGCTAACAGAATTGAAATCCATGGAAAACTGTGGTTGCCGTGGCATCGGAAAATGGGAAATTTCACAAAAGCTCAACAATTTCTTTAAACGACATCTCCTCCTTAACTTCTCGGTCAAAATCAACAAACTTGGCAGTAATGTTCATTGGGTGGTCCCTTATAAAAATTGCTAAAAGAATTGAAATCTATGAAAAACTCTGGTTGCTGTGGCATCAGAAAATGGGAAATGTCATAAAAGCTGATCAATTTCTGTAAACAACATGTCCTCTGAAACTACATTGCCAAATTCTTCCCTGGGACAACAATGTGTAACATATGCAAAGTTATTTGGCATTATTAAAACATAACTCAGGTGAGCGATTCAGGGCCCTCAGGGTCCTCTTGTTAAAGAATTTTCTTCTGATTTCTCCAAGTCTGATAAGCCCCTTTTTCCCTGCCACGGCCACAATTTTTGACAAATGAAAAAAAATGTGAACAAATTTTGACAAGAATGAATCAAGGCACATTCCTGCAAAGTATGGTTCAAATTGGCCCATTGGTTGATTTTTAAAGAATTTTCTAATGATTTCTCTAAGTCTAATAAGCCCCTTTCTCCCTGCCACGGCCACATTTTTTGACAAATATAAAAATTTGTGAACAAATTTTGAAAAGAGTGACTCAAGGAATATTCCTGCCGAGTTTGGTTCAATTGGGCCCAATGGTTGATTTTTAAAGAATTTTCTTATGATTTCTAGTCTGATAAGCCCCTTTCTGCCTGCCACGCCCACATTTTTTGACAAATCAAAAATTCACGAACAAGTTTTGAAAAGTATCATACAAGGAACATTCCTGCCAAGTTTGGTCAAAATTGGTCCAATGGTTTAGGAGGAGAAGATGTTGAAAGAAATTGTGAACGGACGGACAGATGGACGGACAGATGGACGGACGGACGGACGACGGACAAAAAGCGACCACAATAGCTCACCTTGAGCACTTCATGCTCAGGTGAGCTAAAAAATTACTAGTAAGCAGCACTTTCTGTTTTTGACTCAATGTTGACTTGTCCCATGTCTTTCTATTATGGATATCAAAAATAGGTCTTGTTTGGGAAAGGGTTGGGTTGCTGTTTTCCAATTTTACAAATAAATATTTTTTCAATATTTTGTAGACCAAAGAATGAAGTGGAACCTCATTCATTCTTGTGATAACTGAGGACAGTAATGTTGGTGTTACAGTAACAGTGTCCGAGACCAAATTTACACAGGTGACAGACAATGTACATGTACCAGTAAGTAACCCCTATATCTGTCTTCAATGTGAAATTCAGAGCTCTAGTTAGGATGAAGTGATGACACATCAATCTAATGTTCTATTACCCATTTTCAAGTGTTTTTGTTTTTCCCCAAGTCAATTTTCTTGTATTGATAATTCAATGTTTGTAAATAAAAGAGGTAAAACAAAGTTAAAATCTGCAGTATTTGAGATTCAATGCCCAACAATTCAATGTAACTAACTTTCTGGTCGAATAAGAACAATAAAAGAATTTGATAAAAAAAAATCATGGTCATTCATGTATAATATACATGTATATGTTGCCTATGTATGGTCAGACAGAAAGTGACCACAATAGCTCAGTGATTTTTCATGTTCATTTGAGATGAAAACATCAGAAATATTATTCATATACATGTAAAAACATTAATTATTTTTCTCCTTTCCCACCCATTGACACTGTTTGTTGTTCCTTATTATAGGTACAATAAGGCAATACAAGGAAATGCTGATCATCAACATTTTTCATTGTTTTGCATTTTCAGAGCTGTATTGTACACTGAAATCATAGTTTTAGCTACATTCAATTTGTCATCTACAGGAGATTTCAAATTAATTGGGACCAGGTGCATGCCAACATTTTGTTGTTTTGGAAAAGGTGTATGTACAGAAGAAGATATGAAAAGGAGTAAAGATGAATGAATACTTTCAATTTCAGGTCTTACAGCAACAAACTGAACAATATGAAGATGAGAAGTTTGCCATACAGAAAGAAGATAGAACATATAACATCTGACTCTATTTATGATGCTAAGAAACATGCAAATTGTCATGTCAGTAAGCATGTTGATGCTTCAGGCCCTCAGCCGGGCGAATGTACATTTATTGTGAAATTGGATCATACAGTACCTTGTCACAAGAATGTGATTTGAACAGAGGAAAAATGTCAGTGACTTTTTTATCACAGTCATACAACAGTACATAACCCTGCCAGTGCAATGATTGAAATAAACATAAGCTCAATGACTTGCAGGCGAAAGCAAATGAGAGGGTTTGAAAACATTTTAATTTTTAGCGAGCCGGGACTTTATGTCTGGGGAGCTAATGTCACAGCCCTAGTGTCGGCGTCGCGTCCCGTCCCGTCCCGTCTTCACTTGAAAAACTTTAACCTGGTCTATATCTCAGGCACTATTAGAGATACAGCCTTGATATTTCATACATGGATACATCTCGACAAAACCTTTCATTTGGGACCATGACCTTTGACCTAGTGACCTTGACCTTGGAGTTTGACCTACTTTTGAAAAACTTTAACCTGGCCTATATCTCAGGCACTATTAGAGATACAGCCTTGATATTTCATACATGGATACATCTCGACAAGATCTTTCATTTAGGACCATGACCCTTGACCTAGTGACCTTGACCTTGGAGTTTGACCTACTTTTGAAAAACTTTAACCTGGCCTATATCTCAGGCACTATTAGAGATACAGCCTTGATATTTCATATATGGATACATCTCGACAAGTCCTTTCATTCGGGACCATGACCTTTGACCTAGTGACCTTGACCTTGGAGTTTGACCTACTTTTAACAAATTAGCTATTTTCGTGACAAGCTCCAGTATAGGCGAGCTACGTTGTCCGCGGACAACTCTTGTTATTAATTCAAACACTATCTTGTGGGTACCCATTGGAATCTTCTGGACAAGACAATTCAACTGAGTACCCACGGCATAGAGTTTAACCAACAGTTAATCTTAATTAAGCTGAAAGAAGCCTATACTCCATCATAATACTGTTTACCAACAGTTTGTTCTTTTGTCTGAATATTTTCCAAAGCTTTCTGTATTAGGGAGGTAATTTCAAGTTCCTATCTACATGTAGGAAGGGCATGTTTTACTGGACCCTTTCAACAAAACAACATAATTTTCATGTATTCCATTAGAATGTGTGTACATTATAGCCCAGAAAAGGAGAAAAATAAGAAAATTAAGGTTATCAGCAGCAATTCTTTCATTCAATAATTCCAATCTGAGGCTGCTAGCTTGGATAGTTCAGGTGATTACATCGGAGTCTATCAATCCAGGGATTGTGGGTTCCAACAACTCCGTCTTGGCCAATATCTTTTCTGACATATGACAAAAGTAATTTGTCTCTCACCAGTACATGTTAACCCTTTCCCAAACAAGACCTCAGTCCTGGCTTTGACGTCCTGGATAAAAAGACTTGGGAAAACATTGAAACAAAAGAAGAAACTGCTGATAACCAGCAGTTTCTCCTTTTCTCTCAATATTTTCTATGCCATATTTTACACAAATTTTATCTTTAATAACTTATATTTTGTCATTTGTGGCAGTTTTTGAAGTGGATCACCCTAAAATTTTGCAGTTTGGGAAAGGGTTAATTACCTAAATGTAGTCAGCTAGAAGCTCAAATTGGATACTGTGATAGTTCTGAAGAAAGACATTCCAGAATTGATAGATAGGGTTTAACTCCTATTTCAACTGCTTTGGTCATCTTGTGGCAGCTGGAGCACCAAACCATGGATTCTTGCAATTTTTCATACCAGTTCTACCACAACATCCTAACCTAGCCTTCAGCTGCTCGTCCACATTGGTTAACTATTATCGAACAATATTGTCTTGACAGGATGTCTGCCTCTGCCAGGGATCAAGCCTTGGAACCACTTTTCTCTTCTTTAATCTGGATGTTTGACAATGCTTTCTAAACTCATTCCCAGTTGACAAAATATTAGAGTGGTCCAATTTGAAATCTGCTGTGAATCACAAAATGCATGATGATGATGAAAGAATTTGTGTATAAAACAGCATAGAAAATATTGAAACAAAGAAGAAATGCTGATTATCAGCATTTTCTTATCTTACATCAATGTTTTCACTAGTCTATTTTCTTAGGGATTTCAAAACCAGGCCTTGTTCTGGAAAGGGTAAAGGACATATGAATAAGAACTAGTAAAATATTGATGATGTGTATGAAATAATTTATTTTATTGATGACTGCTAAATTTCAACAGTTAGAAAATATATTGGTAACCATAACATGACCATGAGAACATTTTTCAGCAAGCACAGAAGAATGAAATTCTTATAATTGAGTAATTTAATCATCAGGCCCCAATTTCTCGAAAAAACTTAAGTACATTCTCGTGAGAACATGCTCAACTTCAAAGGAATACTCTCCAACGTTGAAGGGTATTCGATTGAAGTTCACATGGATTTCGTGCAATTTGAGCACGGTGCTCAGATTTGAGCATGAGAGCGTACTTAAGTTTTTTCGAGAAACCGGGGCCAGATCTACAATACATAATGCTCATGGTAAAATTGTTTAACCCTTTCCCAAACAAGACCTGGTTTTGACGTCCCTATTAGAAAAGGCTTGGGAAAACATAGAGACAAAAGAAGAAACTGCTGATAACCAGCAGTTTCTCCTTTTGTCTCAATATTTTCTTTGCCATATTTTACACAAATTCTATCTCAAATACCTTCCATTTTGTCATTTGTGTCAGTTTTTGAAGTGGGTCACCCTAAAATTTTGTCGTTTGGGAAAGGGTTAAAACTTTTGCAGACAAAGTGGGTCTTTGCTGTTTAACTAAATGATTATTATAGACAAAGTAATAGCTTAGAATACATCACTAGAAAAGAATTAAATGTTGATGAACCCATTACCACACAGTGACTCTTTTTGACTCCTCACATGAAATTGACTTAGGAAAACATCGTGGAAAATGAAGAAATTGCTTGTGACAAGCAATTTTTTCATTTACCACAATGTTTTCTACATAAAAAGACCAAAAAAATTCAAAATTTCCTTCACTTGAAAAAGTCGTCTGCATCATCTTTGAATTTGGACTCATCTTAAAATGTGTCATTTGGTAACTGGTTAATAACTAGTATTTAGTTCAATCAATATTGCAGGAAAAGTCTTAAGAAAAATATGTACTTGTGGTAACAATGCTTACCCTTTTCCAATTTTGCAAACAAGCTTTGATGTACCTAATAACAAAGCCTGGAAAGAGCTAGGAAGAAAGAAGATAATTGAGAACTTTCTCCTTTTATCACAAATCTCATCTGCTATATTGTTCACAAATTCTTCCAGCAAAATCCAGATTTGAGTCTAAAACTTATTTTGGAAAGGATAAATCCTGTCACATAGGGCTGCGCCTTTAATCTTTCCAGAACAATGACGCTTTTTGATGCAGCGAATGGATCATAAGGCTTATGAAAACATTGAAGCAAAAGAAGGAAATACTGATAACCAGCATTTTCTCCTTTTGCTACAAAGCTTTTAGTGTTATATTTTAACAAATTCCATCGTCCTCAACATCCATTCCATTGTATTCTAGCAGCAGCTTTCAAATTGAATCTGACTAAAATTGTGTAACTTGGAAAAAAAAGTTAATGATAATTATGCTAATAAATATAACAGTTCTGATTACATGTATTTTCTCTACATCACTTTTTAAATAAAACATGTTCCCAAAATCCTTTGGTGATCACACTTGATATTGGCTTAGGAATTCAAATTATTTACCAATCTTAAATATGCATAGAAACTGATCTTCAAAATAAACAACTAGAAAGAATATTCTCTTTTCTTTTGGTCTTCACCCATGCCCTGATTGCTCAGTCAGCTCTTTTCCAAGCAATTTATTGAGAAGCCTTTGAAAAAACACTGACAGAAAAGTATAAATGCTGAGAATAAGCATTTTCTTCTGTTCTCTATTTGCTTTCCTTGCTATAATGAACAAATTCCATAGATCTACATGCCGGTAGGGCTCATTTTGTTGTCTGTAACTTAAAACTTGTCTACAATAATTGTAATTTGTCTAATGATTTGGAAATGGGTCAACCAAAACAGTGGTTCTGACAATCCAATTTAAAATGCATTCTAGAAAGCTTTCAGAGAAAAAAGAAAATGCAGAATATCAGAACTAAGATCTTCTACCTAAATGTGTTGATCCATACATTCACCATTCCCCAAACAGCAAAAGTTTGGACTGGTCCAAATTCAAACCTGATAGACTTTGATAAAGAAAGGATTCATGAACAAAAATATTGAAGCAAAAGGAGAAAAGCTGATTGACAGCATTTTCATCTTTTGTTGCAATGTTTTCCATACCATGTACTTAAAAACATTATTATTGAATGATGTTGCTATCCTTAAAATAAAGTTATCATCAATAGACATAATCACGGCTGGGAATCACACATCACAACAACTGGAGAAAATCTTTAACCCATTACCAAACGTCAAAATTTTGGACTGTTCCAATTTGAAAGATGATGCAGACGACAATTTCATGTAAATGAAATTTCTATTTCATTGGTCTTTCATGGTAGAAAACATTGTGGGAAATGAAGAAATTGCTTGTCTCAAGCAATTTCTTCATTTTCCACAGTGTTTACCCAAGCCATTTGCTTTAGAGGAATCAAAAAGAGTCACTGTGTGGTAATGGGTTAATACAGTCGACACTCGTTATGTCGGCATCGGACAAGTCGAATTTTCGCTTAAGTCGAAGTTCAAATCTGGACCCGTCCTCATCAATGGCCATAACTTTTTTTCAAACAAAATAATTTCGAACTGAATATAGCCATTGAAATAAAGTAGGAAAAGGGTAGAAATTGCTCGAAACGAGCAATTTCTTTCCTTTTCCTACTATATTTCAATAATAATCTTAAATGATTAGTTTCACAAATGGTCAAATATCAACTTTATCGAAGCCAAACAAAATCGGATGAGTCGAACTCTGGATATGTCGAGGTATTTTGACGGCCCCTCGGACTTCGACACAACAAGTGTCGAATGTAACTCTATTAACCCATCAGGCTCGTAGAAAGGGGGCTAGGGGGGAGTAAGCCCCCCATTGTTGGCCAAAAATGCCAAATTTTCTTAATTTTACACCGAAAATTTTGGGAAAATCCAAATTAGCCCCCCCCCCCCAATATTCGGGACAAGGGCTTTAGCCCTCCCCACCCACCCCAATCCCCCCAAATATGAAATTGCTTCCTACAGGCCTGCCCATTATTACCACTCAATCATTTTTTTTTTTACTCCCTACATGAAAATGGCTTTGTGACAAGTAATTTCTTCATTTTTCGCATTGTTTTACTACTAAAAAAAGACATAAAATGTAAAAATTACTATCATTTGAAATTGTCATTTGTAAATGAGTTTGGACAAACCCAAATTTTGTCATTTGGTAATGGGTTAACTTAACCATTTCCCAAACTGCAACATTTTTAGGGTGTTCCTCTTCAAAAACTGTCATAAATTACAAGATATAAGTTATTAAAGATAGAATTTGTGTAAAATATGGCATAAAAATATTGAGACAAAAGGAGAAACTGCTGGTTTTTTATCAGCAGTTTCTTCTTTTGTCTCAATATTTTCCCAAACCTTTTCTATTTGGAACGTCAAAACAAGGTCTTGTTTGGGAAGGGGTTAAGACTGATTTAAAACCAATTTGAAGCAGAAAAGGCAGAAATATGATGGGTATTAGCTGGACGCGGTAGGTCTTTTGAAAATCAATTGTTAAAAAGTTATTGACCACCAGCTTCAGTTTTACTTGTTCGCCAATAACTTTTTATCACTTTATTTTTAATGATTGTTCACATTGATCAAGTTTGTGGCAATTTTCTATCTTCTCTGCTTCAAACTGATTAAAAATTGCTCCTTTATCGAAAGAATTATTTACAGCAGTTTGCCTAAATGATTATGTCACATGATTCCACACAAAGATTGTTGATTTGATTGGTATGTCCAGAAACACATACATAAACAATCATCATTTATTGTTATAGGTTTTAATCCTTTTCCAAACAAGACTGCCTTTTGACATTTACAAAAAGCATTTGAAAACCATGAGGCAAAAGAAGAAATTGTTTGCTGATAGATTTTGCCCTACAAAGGATTTATTTTGGAAACCAAATTAGTTTCCATATACATTGTTACTACACTTATAATACATTGAACAATAAATTTGTATTCAAAACCAGTTGTTTGTAATGCAAAACTGCTATCAATTTAGTTGGAATAGTTTTGCTTTAGAAATTTCCTTGAATATTGAGAATCATTTCTTGGTGAATTCTTTTTTGTTCATTAAATGGAGGTTCATATTACACACAATAGTGTCACAAGGTCTCTGTATTTGTATGCTCTACGCTGCACAGCCTTTTGGTAAGTCACAGTACTCTGTCTTGGACCCTTCCCTTTAATTAAAAAACAAAAGTTTTGTACTGTGTGATTTTAAATTGATGGTTTTTACAATATTCATGTCATAATATATCAATAGGACTGTTATCATTTTGTTTCACAGTGAATTTCTTTGGGCTAATTAGACTCTTTCCACTCATTGGTTACATCAAACAGGCATTTGCTGGCATAACTGGTATCAGTCCTGTGAAATTTTGTAGAAGAAGCTTAGTCGGGCATTATTTCTCTTGTCCTCATTTGGATGTGGTTCTAGCTAAATGTTTGGATGATGAATCCTTTGTCCATGTTTCTGTAGTCTCCCGAGATAAATCGTTTTGTTGCACAAATTCATTTCCTGGGTGATGATCAACAGCTGAATAGTATCACAGTATCAAGTTGTTCTCAATGGGCAGATCTGTGTGTCTGAGGGATAATCACAGGCAAGCATGTCTAAACTTAGTACTGTAGGGATGATCTTTTGGGCCTGGTTGATATCATAAAGTCCTTTTGGGAAGCTTACATTCAATATCTCCATTCTTTCATGTCTGCAATGCAAAAAATATTATAACATTATGGTTTAGTCCCGATTGTCCCACATTTGATTTTATCGATAAAATTCTCGTACAGGTAAGGTGTGAGATAATCCCCCGCCCGGGGCTAAATTATGGTTAGGTTCAAAAATACTGTTCCATTGCGATTTCCTTAAAATTAACTAAGCTGATATGAACTGAATTAAAACTTAGTTTGATGATATTTTCTAGCGAAACAATTTTGTTTTTGTATTTCATGTGCATGTACCTCTTAAATTCTGTAAAAGGAAACGAGTGAATAAAGTGTATTGTATTGTATTGAAAAAGGCTAAATTGTGTGCCACAATGTTTCCTTCATTCGCAATGTTTCACTATTTTTTCTATAAAAGTTCAAACACGGAAATAGATTATCAGCAATTTCTCCTTTTCCAATATTATAATAACGGAACGGATAGATCATGATAGATGCAATATAAACGTCCTTTTGTCGTATTTTCTCATTTTCCTTACAAGATAGGTCACGGAAACATTTATATTAGATGTTTGTTACAAGCAATATCTCCTTTCCCCATGCTATATCAAAGGGACGAAGTAGGTCAGTGAACAATTAGATGGACAGTTGAAAGAAGGACTTAATGGTTTCAAAAACACATTGTGTAGGCCTATAGTAATTTCATGTTCATCACGTCCAGCATTTTTGTAACAGTTATAAAATTTAGGCAATTTAATCCTTTCTTTACAGACAATGCACTGAAGAACGACGAAACAAAGGCCGAAAATCCTGAAAATCGATGTTTTCTCCTTTTGTTTCAATATTTTGTACAAGATTATACAAAGAATTTGCCAATTTCTTTCATAATTCACTGGTAGAATACTTTAGCCACAATGCTTAAAGTGACATTTCACAAATATTTTTCGTAAATTTTACTTTCATTTCTATCTGAAAGAGCATAATATTTCCTTGTGAAAATCCTGAAAATTTCAAGCCAAAGTATTGCACCGTTTACGAGAAATATATATGTTTGTGTTAAAATTTAACAAATTGATGTGGACAGCAGTTCAGATGTATATATATATATATTTTTTATTAATCCTCCTTATACAGAAGAGCAATTTAAGATATAATACATTTAAACAATTCAAACAAAATACAGATGAAGATAAAACAAACAGAACTTGACTAAACTATACGAAAAGACATGTACAACAGAAATGACAAGGATTGTACATTTACCCTTTCCCAGATGACAAAATGTTATTCTGGTTTATAAGGAGTTGAGTTTAGAATATGCTGACGATAGAATTTATACACACTCATGCAAAGTTTCTCAACAAAGCAGGCTGGAAGATATTGGACGAAAAGAAGAAGGTGCTGGCTACAACATTTCCCTCTCTTCCTGCAATACCTCCATATCAATAAGTTCATAAAAACAGAGTTTATTTGGGAATGGGTTAACATAGATATCAGCAGCAAATAAGAAGTTACACTCACGCATACCATTACCGAAACGAAATGCAATGGCATACAGTGTACGAGTTTAAATCCGTATTCCGATAACAAAAGTTTTAGACTGATCAAGGGAGAAATACCGGAACCGCATCATTAGTGACACTAGAGATAAAGAAGTGCAAATGTTAGGATAGAAAACGTTGAAAGGAAGGGAGAATGAGTTGGATTAGGGCACTGTCTTCCTTTATTTCAATGCTTTCCAAAGTTCGGTCATTCTTGGATCATAAAGCGTAAGCTGCCGAATAATAGACTCATTTACAATAATAATGAAATACACAATATATCGTCTGCTACGTCCGGAAACACCGTAACCACAGCTTGAGAGACCTGTAGTTACAGCGTTCTCGGACGCATCCGACCGACATGTAATATTTATGATATAAAGGTTGTAGTTACAAAAATGTCTAGATAGATAGACAAGATTGTCGGAAGCCGACCCAGACGCTACCAGCTACAACTACAGTTAAACAAACTGCATTTATGGCACCCTGGACGCCCTGTCCTGATCAGCATACATTTCTGTTTAATGTATATGCATGTCATACAATGCATGCTGGGTTTCAACTGATATTATTTTAAGTGACAAGCAGCAATAAATCAGTGAAGTGTAAAATACCTTCAAATATTAAATATTTCATGCACAATGAAAATTGGACCTGTCCAAGAGTGCAAAGTTATAATTTATCAGACTTAATGAAAATTCTCATTTGACAACTTGGAAATATTGGGGAAAAAGAGAAAAAAGCTGATGGTCAGCAACTTTTTCTTTTTCTCCAATATTTTCATATGCTGTATTAATTGAGAGCGCCCACATTTGGGAAAGGATTAATTTATCATTTTGTACAGGCTAGAGATTGAACAATGAAGCGCATTTCGTGCTGTAGTGCTATCATCTATATACTGACAAAGGCCTGTTAATAAATCCAGTATCTGCGTTTTTGGATTTTCATGTATTAGTTTGTTATATTGGCTTGGACCAGCAATATTTAATAATCTTTTCCAAAATCGGGATCTCTCAGTTTTGTTTGCATTACAAAAGAGTATTTTATGCTGGGTAACATTTTCCACAACAGAACCACATTTTGTGCATGTTTGAACATTTTCAGTTGAGCATATTCTACCTAGAATATATACTGCACATTGAACAAGTTCAGTTCTAGAAGGAAAGAATTTCAATTGCAACCAAAGCGTACATACGGTTTTAGGTGCAAAAAGTGCGTCAAAATGTTTTTCTGATATATGGTGAATAGTTTTTTCCTTTAAAACTGTAAGTTCTCTATCATTTATTGCTTTGTTAAGTATCTGTTTCCATCTATACTTTGATGGAAAAGTTGCTGTCCGAAGAAAATCATGAACAAAATTACTAAGTTCATATTTATTCAAAATTGCGCAGGCATCGGGGATAAACCCTTTTAAATTAACTGCATTACGCGAGCGTACTAATCTGTTAACGAACACTTGTTTAGCTAACCTATGTGATGAAAGACGACATAGCTGACCGAAAAAAGTTAACTTTCTATAGTCGATTTCACCTTCGACAGATATAGATCCAAATGCAGCGCGCGATACGGCATTATTAGTGTTAAGCGGCAACTTTTGCATACTTTTAACGCAAAATGAATGTGCCCTTTCAATTGTAGTCTTGTTTGTTTGAGACAAAGAATTCCAGAGTTCACAGCCGTATAACGCTGAGTTCAATACAACGGACTGAAACATATTTCTTAATGAAATCGGATTAAGTTCTCCTGAATTTGCTATACTCATAGTAGCGCTACGCATTTTGCGACAAGCTAAGGCTACATTTTGGTTTAACGAACCCGATTTTTCTATAAGACAACCAAGATGCGTATATTCATTGGCTTCTTGTATGGGTTCGTTTCCTAAAAACCACTGTCTTGGATGGATTCTGTCTCCATGCGTATCATTAAATACAACCACCGCACATTTTGTGGGATTATAGTCATAGCGCCATTTCAAGGAGTATTGATGGCACATATCTAGCATTTTGTCTAACCCTATTTTAGAAAAACTTACTAACACCATGTCGTCTGCTACTGTTGGACTGCAAATATCATAGTTGTACATGCACATACCGAGTTTAGAGTCTTGAAGCTCTTCAATAAGTCCATTTATATAGAGTAAATAGCAGATGGGCGAACTTTTCCCGCCTTGTCTGGTTCCCTGCATCATGCTTAAGCTTTCTGAAAATAGTATACCATTTCTAACCTTACTTGTCATCGTTCTATATATCGACATATACGAGCGTAAAATATTCATATCTACACCACATTCATGCATTTTAAAAAACAAACCATTGTGCCATACGCGATCGAACGCTTGTTTCGCGTCTAGGAAACAGACATATAATGGACTATGATTTTCATATGCAAAATTAATACTTTCCTGTAGTATATATGACGTCATAAGGCAACCAAGGTTTTGCTGGAATCCTCCTTGTAAATTATTGATTACTTGCAGAATCTGTTTTTCAGAATTTTGAAGAAGGATACCCTCATATACCTTTAAAATTGTAGAGGTTAGACAAATAGCGCGATAACTATTTGGTTCATCTTTACGTTTATTACCTCCCTTGTGAAGCGTAATAATTATACCGCGGTTCATAAGCGGAGGGACGTAACCGAGTTTTATCATAGCAGTATACAATCTCGCTAGGACAAATGACAATTTTTCGCCCCCATAGAGTAAATGTTCATAGAAGATGTTGTCTGCTCCACACATCTTCCCCTTTTTACATGTATTTAGTACAAGTGTTACATCGTTTTGCGATATATTGATATCACGTTGTGTCTCTTGCGAATTACTCATCCGTGTAATATTTTCAATGGACTGATCTATCGTCTGTTTCCATATCTGATCATAACTCGGATCATTTGACTCAGAATATAATTCAGAGAAATATTCATGCCATTGCTCGGTTATAGCAGACTTATCTCTATATACGCAGTCACCAAATCGCATTTCTGACGGTACAGATCTACATATTTTGCCTTTTCTTTTCTTTAATAATACCCAAAATCGATTTCTATCAATCTCGGCGCACCTATTTATTTCAACATCTTCTGATTGAATAAAAAGATTCACTGCTTTTCTGTGTGCTCGTCGGAATTCTCTTTTAGCACTCTTATACCTATAATATGACTCACTGTTACGTACGCGACCATTCCGTACCCATTCTTTTCTAGCAGCTTTCGAATGCCGCGACAAATTTGATAAGTCATCATTCCAATATGGTTTTAAGAATGATTTAAATTTTGAATATGGAAAGCCTATCATCGAAGATTCTGTGATACTTTTAACTATGAAATCATATACCGTATCAATATCGTGGGTAGTAGTTAAAGGATGATACAATGCTGATAAAAACGCATTTGAGTTTTCTAAAGACGTCCTGTAACTGTTGATGTGTACATCAGTCACTTTACGCCAGTTTATTTTGTTTGTGTCGGGCTTATATTCGGATTCATACAACAAATGTGAATCCATGTGGTCTAAACACATAACTATAGGTCTATGGTTTGACACATTTAAAGAATTGTCATCAAGAATTTCGCAGCTGTGAAGAAAATCTGATTTTTCAACAGGTATTAGAATATGATCAATAAGCGTATGACAGCGGTTATCATAAGATACGAAGCTAGAGTTCGCTCCCTTACATGACGGTAGTGTATTAACGGCTATAGAGTTACTTAAATCTAAAAACGATTGCAATTCTTTCTCTCTGCCATTCCTTACAATGTTTTGGTTTGTCAATATTTGACAATTAAAATCCCCCATTATTACTACATCACCTATTTCAGAAAAAACTTGCCATATTTCACATATTTTTTCTATATATTCGCGAAATTTGCTTATAGGGTGATTAGAGCATGGTAAATAAACTTGGATAATGAACAAAAAGTGGTTCTCTGAAACTTGATACTGAATACCTACAATATGATCATCATCTATATTTAAAATTGAGACACGATTATCATGTTTAGTGTGCCAAAGTATACCAACACCACCCTTTCTAGTACGTCTTGTGAAAGAATTCACCATGTCTTTGTCTGATACAGCATACGATTTATAATTAGAGTTTATCTCATTTAAAAAGTTCAGATTTTCTATATGTAACCAGTGCTCTGATATACCACAAAAGTCTATTTCGTTCTCACTCAAACAGTCACTCAGATATGAAGCACTGGACATAATGCCTGTTACATTCCATGTCATAAATTTTAAACCCATAATACCATATATTGATACCAACAGACTCTAGTCAGTAGACAGATTCAGATAGGGGTTTTCATCTGCTATTGAGTAATGATTGACACCGTAGAACTCCCCACTTGAGTATCCTCTCAAATGGCGGGATCCACGGTACCGATCAGCACGCTCTGAGGATGAGTCATAGTACTGCCGATTTGATTCCCATAAATTGCAACTAATGTTTTGCGGCCAAAATCCTCTATTCTCTACTAACGATGAGTCATCATTGATCTCAATATTCAGTCTAAAAGTGACAAAACTTGGATTTTTTCGTGACACAAAACGTCTAATCATAGTAACATTTGGACCTCTGCGCGTTACATAGGAAAGAAGTCTCTCCTCTGTCATGTCACTTCTATAGCCCGTCACACGGTAACGGACGGTTCTCTTCCGAGAACGTCTATATTGTCTAAAACTCCTATCATCACGACGATCTGAGATTTGTACTGGAATGGAATCCCCTTCGTCGTTATTTGGCGGCCCTAGCGCAGCGTATATTTCCGCAAATGACACGCGACGCTTATTAACACTAGGTTTTTCACTAAGACGGCATTGTTTGCATTTAGAAGAGGTCAAATCACACTGAGTTGATGCATCTACCTTATTTGTAACAAACTTTGCAAGGTCTGTGATATCAGCGTTATTTGTTCGGTTACCAGAAATGTGCACTGGGATAACATTATTACCGAATGTTTCGATAGGTTCTATAAGAAGTAGTTCATCTATAATTGGTGTGTCAACTATAGGGGGTCGACACTGTACAGGAGATACAACATTCTGACCGGGTTGTAATAAGTCTGGGTCAGTTTCAGGGCCAACAAGTGATAGATCCTCTGCTGTGGGTATTGGCGATACCATATTTTGACCGGATGGTAACATGTTTTCATTCATATCAGTATTTACCGTAAGATCCACAGTTGCAGGTTCGCTAACGCACAAACCCAACGGACTCAGCACCGGATATATGCGCTGATATTCCTTTGGGGTATGTTCATGGCTGTTCAAATTCGTATTTACTGGCAGGTTGCCCGGTTTAAGTCCCTTTACAGACGTTTCAAGCTTTTCCACACGAGTGTCAATGGAACATATTTGATTTAAAAGAGTATCACTGGCAAGCTTATTTAGACAAGACGTCATCTCCTCTTTGACATAGCGAGATAAGGTTGTCACATCGTCACTTAAACACCGGAGTGACACCACCATACTGTTGTATTGTTCAGAACGAATACTTTCGCACGCAGTATGCTCCTGTTTAAGAAGCAACATGTCAGCCTGTAATGAAGATACAGTCT
This sequence comes from Fragum sueziense, assembly GCA_963680895.1. Lineage (NCBI taxonomy): Eukaryota > Metazoa > Mollusca > Bivalvia > Cardiida > Cardiidae > Fragum > Fragum sueziense. Next base: position 52,829,165 of record OY804595.1, read on the forward strand.
CTTTTAATAGTTCAACATCAGGGGAGCATTTACAGATGACTTGCTGACATTGACTTTGGTTCCTTGCCCGATCACTCTGTGAATATTTACGTCGGGAGCTACTAATCAAGTCTTTAACTGCGCTATAATCCTCACCTTGAGAGACTGCTACAATGGTGTATATATCATGAGCCAACTTTACACATATAGGGTCCCCTTTTCTGGTGAAGACTCTCCGTTTTAGCTCAGCATCATTATCAAATGGAAAGTCATCGCATTCCTTAAGTGAATTAAACAACAATATCCGGGTTTCATCTAGGGTTGACTCGGAGGAGTTAAATTCCGACACGATTCTATTCACAAATAAATCACATGGTAGTTCATTATATAGTTCAACTAAATGGTTGAAAGTCTCAAGGTCCTTGGTATTTTCCTGCACATTTTGAGGGGTTAATGGTGAACATTGCGAATTCTGCTCACGTTCGTTACCATAAGATCCGTTACCGTTATACGGTAACTTAACTTCAGTTTGGTCGTCAAGGGAAACGGGCGTCAATTCACAAAAGCTGGCCATTATACAAGTCTAATATTGGTTTAATCCGACAATTATCACTTGCTATGGTCAAGCGTGAACGACGTTTTCATTCACTTTACACTAGAATTTTGTAGTTTTCAATTTAATGTGGAACCATAAATGTTCAATAATTCCACTTTTTCCACAATGTTTTCATAGTTCACACACACAGTGACACTGCAAATCGATGCCCCTTTTCAATGTATAAGAATCCTCAAAATCCATACAAAAGTGTCCAAAATTGGCCTGTGAATAAGCCAGTTTCAATTTTATCCAGAGAGGTTTTAAAACACGTCTTACCCCTGTTGTATACCAATGCCAACCTGGCTCTCTTTCATTTTATCTTTCACTTCCGGCCGTAGCGATAGTAACCGGACCTTTTCTCTTTCAGTGAAATAGTGAAATTTTGCCACTATTCCACGAACTGTGCCGCCTTTACGTCTACCTAGACGGTGTGCACGATCTATTGTCATACCGGTACCATCGATCTCTAATTGTGTGTTAATCAAATCCTTAATAAGTGCTTCACAATTCTCTGTCTCTTCATTTGTACTCTCTGGTACACCATAGAAAATAAGGTTTTCTCGCATCGATCTCGCTTCTAGATCAATTAATTTGCTGTTTGTTTCATCCTTCTGCTTTTCTAACTCTATAGTTCTTTTCTTGAGGTTCTCACAACTTGTTTTTAGCTTTTTCATGTCATCTTTCACTTCACTTACATTCGTCTTTTGTTTTTCAAATTCGGCACTGATGAAATTGCACGTATCTTCAATTTCTCCCATCTTCGTTTCAGCAGCATTCAATTTGGCTTCCATATCAGTAACCTTAACGTTTATTGTATCGACAGTCTTGTCTTCCTTGTTTAACGAAACCGTCAGCGCTTTGATATCTTGCATCATTTGTAAGGCCCATTCTGGTGGGGCTTGAATTTGTTGTATTGGTTGGTTTGTAAGATACTGTGCTTGTGGTGATGGCTGATAACCATAATTAAGTTGCTGAGGGTAGCCTCCAATCGGCGATGTCATACCAGTATTATTTAAGTTCATGTTTGGAAAAGGTTTAAGGTAACTGTTTGGAGGTAAGGGAGATAAACCTGTATGATTCACTGAAGGGGTAAACGGTCTTTTATTTACCTCATGTTGTCGTGAACAGTTTGCACATTTACCGTTAGATTGTGTTCGACATAGTGTGCACTCAGGGGTTTTGTCCTCTTTTTGTAATGGTGATTTTGCCTTTCTTTTCGACTTTCTAGTCCCCTTTTTCACATTTTTCACATTATTTGTTTTATCCGACATGAAGCTGACACATTAATCCATCATATTATGCGCAAATACGATTTTTATCACAGTCCGATATCTTTAAATCCATCGTTTTTCCTCCTACGATTTAACCCATGTCTCCACCTGATTTGATCACGTGACCTATACGGAAATCCGAGTTTTCCTTTCTGTCTCAACTTTAAACTTTTTCGCTTATCAAAAAACTTTTAGCAATTATACGCATTCTTAGAATCAAGACATACATTACTTTAATAATGAAATGTGTATGTTCCTGTGCGATTCCGTAGCAATAACATTTAATTTTTTCACAAAGATGAAAATTGGACTTACCGGTAAAATATTAGGCGTTGTCCATAGTTATTTTACTAAATACAGTCTCTTTAATCTATAAATTGACGGGAACGTGTTTTATTTCGAATTTCATAAATTTCAAAATGGACTCAACTTTATTACTGCAATTGAAAACCCATTAAAGTTTGCAAAGGCAAATGAGATAATAATTGCAAAAAAGTTCAATAAAAAGGTTTTCTTTCGGTGAATAAATTATCTTAAAAATCAAATATTTCAAAAATAATTAAAGCGGGTTGGTGGAACAAATTTTGAACCTGACTGTATTCACACCTTTACCCTTACCCACCGTTATCCCACAGGTTTAAGGGTATATTGGAAAATCAAATGTGGGACAATCGGGAAGACACCAACATTATTAAGCCAGTCCAACTTGTTTCAATGTTTAACCCATTACCAGACGACAAAATTTCGGACTGATCCAATAGACCTTTAACGGGTTCTGGAGTGATCTCCCTTGAAAGTTATCTTCCTTGAATTATTGGGTTGTTCCGTTTCCGGTTAGGGCTGCAGATAAGAAGGGTTTTCGCTATTTCAAAATGCAAAATCTCTTGAATTGTTCTTCAAATCCTATGCAGCATATGCTGTAGGTACTCATTGTATCATCTTCTTAAGATGAATAAAATGCGTACCCATTATGTATGTTTAAGATTCGAAATAATAATTTTAGAATTGTTTACCCCGCTTATCAGCTGCTATGCAGTTAAATACCAAATATCATTCATTGCTGATGATTGGCCTAATAATTTAAACTTTTCAAACAAGACCTGATTTTGATGACTCTAGATATCGTTTGGAAAATATCGAGAGAAAAGGTAATCTTGTTAATATTGGGCATTTTCTATCCCTCCTTTGATAGTTTTGCAACAATTTACACGTTTTCTGTCTTATTTTGTCACGTGAATTAGCGTTCATTGTTGAGTAGTCTAAAAGGCTGTTGTTTGGAAAAGGGTTAAACTTTCAACTTTTTTTCTTTTCTTTTTTTTTTTTTTTTTTTTTTTTTTTTTTTTTTTTTTTAGCACGGGTTTGCAATCTCATTTTAACATACTATTTTTGAGCAGTTTAATAGGCTGTCGTTTGGGAAAGGGTTAAACTTTCAACATATTTTTTTTTCTTTTTGTTTGTTTAGCACGGGTTAGCAAATGTGTTAAATAAGTCGTAAAATTGTGTAATAAAGGGTGAAAGTTCGAGTTTTGTCGTGTCTATTAATTTATCTTTCTGTCCTGTCAATCTTATGTCTATTGTGATAAATCCGTTTAATATACAATAACTTGTGTTTTATCGGGCCGAGATCAATTAAAGGAATTTGGCTAACTGATTGGGGTGATATACACAAGGTCCATGGAAATTAACATTCCAATTCCCTTTTGTCGGCAGACAATTAATTATTAATCCTTTGACAAACAATGAAACGTACGTTTGACATACTAGAAGGTCAGTAACTATGCCAAAAGAAATGCGGAGATTTAAAAGCTTATTGAGAGGAAAAGTATACTTTCCTTTTTCTCAAAATGTACGAAAATATTTTCTATCATTCATATTTAATTTAAGTGCGTTGCAGGTGTGAAGTTATTTAAATTTTGGATTTATTTCACGATATGAAGACTTCAATGTCAAAATGACTGATTTGAAAGAGTGTCTTGGATCAACTAACTCCAAAATTAATGTTGAATCAAGAAAGTGAAAATAATCCAACTAGAATGAAATATTAAAAACTACATTATTACTACAATTTGCAAAACAAAATAAAATCTTTCTCGTCATTGATAATCGGAAATCCTGGAGCTTGGCAAAGATTTTTTTATGGCTTTCAGCCTTTCAACTAGGCCGATTTTTAACCCGGATTAAACATATCAATTGGGTGAAATCAAAGTCGAAACTTAGTCTGGTATAATTAGTAATAAATAAACAATCCAATGTGTACGATGATTCTGCGAAATATGCGTCTGTAAAGAAAATAATCGTATTTTGCGAGCGAAGCGATGATTTTTACTCTTTAGCGTATCTAGAAAAATAGACCGGAACTACCTAGACTGGTACCCATTCGTGTAAATAACTGAATTTACGACTGGGAACAGGTACTTCATTCTGTCCTTTGATTGGTCAATCGATATAATCGATAGACCAATGAAACGGCTCGGTGTATGGAAAGCGTCACCTGTTCAGGCCGTCTGATTGACCGTCAGATATTAGCTATTACCGTACTTAAATCCGTAGTAGATTTCAGGTACGGGAACCAGACTAGGAACTACCCAGTTGTGTTCAAGGGAGATAAACCCCATTAAATCAAGGGCAATATCAGGATAACTCTTGGATCTCGGTAGGGGTCTATTTGAAAGGTGTTGCGGACAATAATTTCAAGTTGATGAAATTTCAAAAATCTTTACATTTTGGGTAAGAAAACGTAGTGACAAATGAAGAAATTGCTTATCACATGCAATTTCTTTGTTTTCCACAATGTTTTGTCAAGCCTTTTCTTGTGAGGGAGTCAAAAGGTGTCACTGTCCAGTAATGGGTTAACCATTTCCCATACAAAACCTTGTTTTGACGCCCATAATGCGAAAGACTAGAAAAATACATTTAGACAAAGAAGAAAATGCTGATAACCAACATCTTTTTATTTTGCCTCAATGTTTTCTACACTATATTGCACTTAATTCGAGTCATCAACATTAATTTCATTGTCTGCACTGCTGCAGCTTCCAAACCAGACCAACCTAAAATTGCAACATTTGGGAAAGAATTATTATAAAAGGAGTCATATATCTATTTTGTTGCTTGCAAAGAATAAGATTTTGGACTGAGTCCCGCCTTGAAATGCTACAGCGGATCCAGTATATCTCCGAGTGGCTAGATCATACAAACAGGGGGTTCATTTTCTTAGAATTATTCATTTGTGACTGAATTTGTAAATGAAAATGAAATAATCAGGCAGGGGGGGGGGGGGAGGGGGTCAGTTGAATTTCCCAACCCCCAATGGACCAGCCACTGGAATCTTGAGTGTGTTTGTACATGCAAGAACTAGACCAGGATCACATGGTCAGGTCACCAGATTCTGCAACATCAGGAGCAGATCCACTTTTTTCAAGGGGAGTTGACAATGTAAACAAAAAAAAAAAAAAAAAAAACATATCCCTGATAACTAAATAATGTATGATAATGAATAAATCTGAGCGCTTCCCTAGATTCATTATAAGTGAATATTACTTGAAAGTTGCTAAACACACTGTTAACTCTAGATATCCCAATCAAGGCTTGGTTTAAATGCCCTCAGTACAGCAAACTTGGGAAAGTGTTTAGGCAAAAGAGGAAATGCTGATAACCAGTGTTTTCCCCCTTTTTCATTAATATTTTCAGTTCTATAATGTAGGCCTCTACAAGTTTTCCTTTATCATCAAATTTGACAGTATGCCACTATGCCTCACATTTCCGATTGGACTTTGCTTTTTCCTTGAAATGTTTGCCGTTTGGAAAATGATTTTCCCTCAATTCATTCAGTCAGCATTGTAGCTGCGGTAATCACTAACGGCTCTAAAGGCATAATCGGTTTTGGTTTGTGAAAAAACAAATCAGGTTTTGGAAAGGTTTTCGAAACTAGGTTATTCGTGTCGAGCCGAGTAAGCCAAACTTACCAAACACTGGAATAGGTTATCGAGACCAATCCATATTATTAGCTCCCTGCATCTAATGATCTAGAGTAAAACGCCCAACTTAGATCATCTTTGGTCACTTATCAATAACTTTAATAATTTCTTTCTAATAAACAGACATGCATATGCGAAGAATGCAAAAATGTGATGATTTGGTTGATATCGAAGTAGGTTAAGACGCCATTTTGTCTGTTGGGTTGGGAATTACCCATTCTATTTATAGACCGATGTCTTGTTCCGATAAATGACGGACTCTGGCGATAATTATTCGGTAATCGTCGTGGTTTGTTGACACTGCAACATTTTCGCAAGGGTATTCTGCGATGCAAAAGGTTGTTTTCCTGTAAGAAGCTTGTTCACTACTATCTGAAGTCTGTTAAGACCCAACTAAATGCGAATAACCATCTTTTTCGGTTTACATGATTTTATAAGGTATTTTCGACCTCTCCTTGAATGAGGCACTTTAAATAGAAATATTTTGTTAGATAAAATATGAAGTGGTCTAATCTGGTCTGTGACTTTGGTCTATTCAGCCCATTGAATCACCTACACAAATAACGAAACAAAGAAATCATCTCTGAGTCTTATTCAGAAATCATAACTCTAACATTCAAACAATTTTGATCATAAATTGGCAGATTTGTACAATAATTATCCGCACATTAAAAAGTGATAGTTAGCAAATTTTGAGTAGTATATTTTGTGACGATCATATCCGTCAGAATTAATTCAATAATAAATAATAAAAAAAAAAATGGCTTCCGAAAATAACATTGAACAATTTTAGGCTTATAATGTAAACGGAGAAAGGAAAAACGGCATACAACTTTTAAAAATAGGGTTGTAATATGAGGCCATAACACCGACGATGTAGAAACGGTGCAAGAGAAATATGAGTCCGGACGAGGCTTCATTAAGGTTAAGTCTTACCCGAATACATGGCGGTATAAAATGGCAGATCGCGGCTTCATTAAAAGATTGTTAAAACACTGAAAATACAAATACGTTTTTAATTTAAGCAAACGTTTAATCAAATGTAATTATTAACCCCCTCCTTATTTGTCGCAGAAGTGAAAAAGATGAAAAACTTTCAAGATTTTGACTGATAAAGGACGTTTCTGTGGTGTTTGAAAACACAAAGTTTGGCTTGAACACATAGCTCAGCGGGTAAGACGCAAAATGTATTGTCTGGAGCGAGGCGATATCTGAAAAAATGGTTTTAAAAGATTGGGCAGAGCCCAATCTAAAAATGGCTTCCGAAATTTAAATTAGACTTATATTGAACATTTTAGGCGTAGGAGAACAGAGAAAGGGAAAAAACGGCATACGACCTTTAAAAAAGGGATGTAGTAGAAGGTTATAACGCCGCCCATGTAGAAACTGTGCGAGAGAAATATGAGTTTGAAGTTTGGAGGGGGTATACTGGAATCAGCCTGTCGGTCCAGTGGATGGTTGGATGGTTGGAAGGTTGGATGGTTGGTTTGTTGGTCTGTCTCCAAAACTTTGTCCGGACAACTCCTCCTACACTTGTGCACCGATTTAGTTCATACTTGGCACAAGTGTTCATTGTGACCTGTATATGTGCAAGACGCAAATTTCACGAAAATCCAACAATTACTTTCTGAGTTATGGCCCCTGATTTGACCCAAAAATGCTTGTCTGGATAACTCCTCCTACACTTGCGGACCGATTTGCTTATTACTTGGCACATGTGAGCATTAAGACCTGTAGATGTGCAAGACACAAATTTAACAGAAATCGGACCGATACTTCCTCAGTTATGGCCCCTGATTTGACCCGAAATGCTTGTCTGGACAATTCCTCCTACAGTTACTGTCCGATTTGCTTTATACTTGGCACAGGTGTTCATAAGGACCTGTAGATCGATGTGCAAGACGCAAATTTCACGAAAATCCTACCATAACTTTCTGAGTTATGGCCCCTGATTTGACCAAAGAATGCTTGTCCGGACAACTCCTCTCACTGTTACTGTCTGATTTGCTTCATACTTGGCGCAGGTGTACATAAGGACCTGTAGATGTGCAAGACGCAAATTTCACGGAAATCTAACCATTACTTTCTGAGTTATGACCCCTGATTTGACAAAAATGCTTGTCCGGACAACTCCGCCTACAGTTATTGTCCGAATTGCTTCATACTTGGCGCAGGTGTGCATTAGGACCTGTAGATGTGCAAGACGCAAAACTCACGGAAATCGGACCATTACTTTCTGAGTTATGGCCCCTGATTTGACAAAAAAATGCTTGTTCGGACAACTCCTCCTTCAGTTACTGTACGATTTGATTCATACTTGGCACAGGCGTGCATTAGGACCTGTGTTTATTCAAGAAACAAAATTTCATGGAAATTGCACCGATACTGTCTGAGTTATGGCCCCTGATTTGACCAAATTTCAAGAAAATCGGATTGACAATTTCTGAGTATGGCTCCTGATTCAACAAAAACGCTTGTCCGAACAGAGGTGGTGGCGGGGGTATTTTTATCACCTTCAGTGATAGATTTCTAGTTTGGAGTGGTCCAATTTGAAAGGTGTTACAGACAACGGAATAAAGCCTGTCAAAAGGAGAAAGTATGTTTTTATAGCACAGAAAATTTTGAGGCAAAAGGAGAAAGTGCTAGTTACCAGCACTTTCTTCTTTTACCTCATTTTTTTCCAAAACTCTTTTTCTCATAGGGACGTATAGTGTGTTATAACCGTCATTTCAGAGCCTACCACAACCGCAGAGCCCACTACAACCGTAGAGCCGCCCCCGGTTTGTGACCCTGCCTTCATACCCGCGGAAGCAATACTACAGTCCCCTTTTTCATCGCCTCCGATGGAAGGCGAGAGTACCGACGTGTTGGGTTGCAATGATGGGTTTGACTTGGAGATTAAACTTGAGTGCACTTCTATCGGCTTCGTGTTTTTGATTGATTGTGTTGCTAGTAATCCAGGTTAGTGCGTTTTAACACATTCCTTACCCGCATTTTCGTGCAACTTTTATAGGAAATTGAACTTAAACAGAATGTAAAAAAACTTGATTTCAGTGCTAAAAGTCATTTTTAAATCGGGCTTTGCAAAGCCCGATTTATATTTACTGCAAATTCGACAGTCGGTGAGTTGAAAAGACTGCAAACTTACCTTAATCCACCGAGCAATGTCCTCGAGCCAAACTATGTGTCTTCAAGGTATGCGGTAAAAATGCCAGAGGTAAAATTGCCATATGCAAATTTGCCATAGGTAAATTAGCCATAGGTAAATTAGCCATACCCAAAATGGTAAATTAGCCATAGGTAAAATTGCCATAGGTAAAATTGCCAGACTCCCATTAAAAAGTGTGTTTTCTTCTGTTTTTTACACAGAATTTTGTTGATAACTGATTATGATGCTATCATTTGAAAATTTTGATTTAAATAATTTGATAGAGTTGATTTCCTAATTTAATAATTTGAAAAGTTCGATATTTATAACGGGAGGGCTTCCCCCCCGACCCCCCCCCCCCCCCCCAATAATGGATTTTGTTGAAATAAAGTTAATATTATTTTTGTGTATAATTAAGTAGTTACTATTTATTTTGAAGTAGAATGGTGTTATAACATTATTTTTGTAACATTTATTCACTTTTCATTATAATTATCGAGAACTTTGGTTTTGTATTTCAATATTGAATGAAATTTGACACACATTTTAAAAAGTTTCTTTACATCCTAAATTCAACCATAAATTATGTATTCTCAAAATTTTAGTTATATTTATGCAAAGAGTGTTGTTTAGTTATATGTATTATTTCAGAAACATATTATGACAGTTCAGTAATTTAATTGAAGATACTATCACTTGGGACTTATTGGTGTGAATGTCATGTCATATTTACTGTTAATTGTCAGTCATGCCATCATCCCTTATCCCCTTTTCAAGACAACAGATTTTATCATTTTAAACCTTTCCCAAAACGAAAAAAATTTAGGGTTCCTTTTTTGGAAGTTGCTGCTGACAACAAAATAGATGTTGTTAAAGATAGATTTTGTGTATAATATACCATGGAAAATTTTGAGACAGAAGGAGAAACTGCTGGTTATCAGCAGTTTCTTCTTTTATTTTAATGTTTTCCCAAGCCTTTTCTATTACGGACGTCTAAACCAGGTCTTGTTTGGGAGAGGGTTAACAATGCTTTTGAAAACCTTGTTATAGCTAAGTATAATACACAGAAATCCCGGATCCCAAAAAGACCCTTGTAGAAATGTTTTTGGTAAACTTTGAGAGAACAGAAGAAATTGCTATTATCAAAAATATATTGGGTTGTCCAAATTAAAAGTTGCTGCATATGACAATAAAAGGCATGTTGTTATGGATAGAATTTGTATACAATATAACACAGAAAATATTGCGACAAAAGGAGAAACTGCTGGTTATCAGCAGTTTCTTCTTTTGATTCAATATTTTCCCAAGCATTTCCACTAGGGACGTCAAAACCAGGCCCCGGTTTCTCGAAAAAAACTTAAATACATTCTTATTAGAACATGCTCAACTTCAAGGAGATACTCTCCAACGTTGAAGGGTATTCGATTTAAGTTCACGTGGATTGCGTGCGATTTGAGCACGGTGCTCTGATTTGAGCATACGTACTTAAGTTTTTTTTTCGAGAAACCGGGGCCAGGTCTTTTTTGGGATATGGTTAAAAACTTAAAAACCTTAACATTCCAACAATTCCCTGTCAAACTGGTATTTCGGGATCACAAACACATCTTGTTTTTACGTTGAGCCAATTATTGAGCTAAATTGAAGCAACTACAAATGAGCTTAGTCTCTGAAAAAAAAAGAAGAAAAAAAAAAAAAAACAAAAAAACAAAACATTGTGACATGTTAGACAATGGTTGACCAACATCAGTTCTAAATGAGTGCAGCAATGATTATCACACAAGTAAACATTTAGAGTTTTATTTTCAGATATTGAAAATAAAACCTAAGAATATCAAGGATGAATCATTTGCTACTGCCAATCTTTATCTGGGTTCATCTGATCTGAAATGCCACACTGGTCCTATGTCTGCACCAAACCCTACTGTATAGATTGTTCTGTTTAATGATAGATTAATGATTTGATATTGAGACAAATATTGATGCTAGGCTACTATATGTATACCCTTTCCTTAACAGCAAGGCCGCGGCCCTAGCGCAGTTTGTAGCGCATCTGACCCTCATTCGAGAGGTCCCGGGTTCGATACCCGGCCGCGGCTAATACCCTTTCTGACAAAATTGTCATCCACCAATGGGTTTGAAATCGTTAACCTAAGTGGGCGAGCAGCTAGAGGCTCGGTAAGGGTGTTGTGGTAGTACTGGTTTGAGAAACAACAGGGATCCATGGGTAGGTACTCTAGCCGCCGCGATATGACCCTGGTAGTTGAAAACGGCGTAAAACCCCAATAAACTCAAACTCCTTAACAGCAAATTGAAAATCATCCATTCTCAAATGTTGGGTATGATAGCAAGACAGATCATAAATCAAAGAAAAATTCTGATTATCCACAATTTATATTCTCTTTTTGTCCTTCATGTTATCCAAACTTTTAAAATAAGGGTCGTCTAAATTTGTCCTGTTCAGGAAAGGATTAAGTTTGTCACGATAGGTTTTTTTTTTAAATATTTTGTTAACGTTTTCTTTACAAGTATAAAAAAATCAAAAAGTATTTTATGTTGTTATCTTTTATCCATGTTACTCTTCAAGATCAAGATATATCGGTATCTGGGTTTTGTGATTCACAAGTAAAGCAATTCACAATAAATGAACTGGTAGAGCAATTCTAGCTATTAACTATTAGCTAGAGATGCTCTGCCAGGTCATTATATGGTTACACATTTGTTCACAAGAGGTCACCGAGAGCTGGAAGTGTTGTTCTATGATAATAATCTCTTTTTAACATATCTTTTGGGCCGTGGCCGTGATAACGCACCTGCCTCTCGTTCGAGAGGTCCAAGATTCGATACCCGGCCGCGACAAATATCCTTTCTGATAAAAATGTCAACCACCAATGGTTTTATATCGTGAACCTATGCGGGTAGCAGCTGGAGGCTCGGTAAGGGTGTTATGGTAGTACTGTAATGAGAAACAACAGGAATCCATGATTAGGTGCTCTAGCCGCCGCGATATGACCATGGCAGTTGAAACAGTGTAAAATCCTAATAAACCTATCAAAATTAACGCATTAGCAAAGAATTCTGTGTTAAAAGTAGACTAGGATTACCGTTACGTTTTGATAAACCGTCGGTGCTGTTATAAAGTATCCTAACTACAGCTTGACTCAAGTTATGAGATTTTATGGCAGCACTTACGAAATATTGATCGTTTGTCCGATATTGCGCTATGGTTAACTGGATAAAATCGTTCCCTATTGTGTTCTATCTTTTAGCTCTCTTTTTCACTCCGCTGGACCAAGGCTTGATAATTTTGTTGAAATTTCTTGTGCAATTTTGGCATCTCTACTGTTACTGTGCCTATGGCGCAGTTGGTAGCATGTTGGATAATCAGTCTTAGTAGTACTGGGTTCAATCCCCGAGTTGAATTAAAAAAAAGTGACACATCTCTCACAATTGAGGGGATATAACTCTGTAAACTACAGTTTGATGAGCTGACGATGTCCCTGAAAAGATAGAATGTTATGACAAAAAACTCCAAAGAGCCATTTTGATTGACGAACTATTACACTATCCCAGCCCTTGATGGTATCTGTGCTGCCCACCGTCTTTTGTCTACTTTCTCAGTTCTGGTTTGTTCAATTTATCAGTGACGCCCGATTTACAGTGCTGACAGCACTTTGATTTATCCTAGATAACACGATGCACCGCTAACACACGCAAACCGAAACAGTCTCCATGTTGTTCTGATGTATGAAATATTCAGCATGTGTCCATTAAATGTATTATGTTTGGGGAAAATATCTTCATTCTGGAACAATCTGATTATTTCTCAGATATTCTTCGTTTGTCGTCTGCAATAGCTTTCATTTAAATCTGAAATATAATTCAAATGAATTTTAACCGTTGTAAATCTTGTTATTGTTGTCTTTTTAAGGAAAGAGGAACACCAATAAACGGGAATCACGAGGCGGTTTGGATGGTAGACTCCAAACTAGATCTACTGGACTAATAACGTGCAATAACAATACTATTGATCTCATAGATTTGGAAGGGACAGTAAATCCAGCATTCAGCCACCCAGCAGTTGAAGGCGAAGAAGGCATTTTCAATTGTATTGCTGGTTTTAGTACGCTTGCTGGGATTATCTGCCTTCCGTCTGGATTTTTTGTTGCTGCGGGTTGTATTACAGAATCAACAAAGTAAAGCAATGTCTGACGTTACGTCTAATATGAAAACTGCTGCATGAAACAAAGTAAAAAGGTAAACGTATGATGTTGTATAACACAACACAGAAAATAACATGACAAAATGAGAAAATGCTGATAATCACAATTGTCTTCTTTTGTTGTAATACTTTCCCAATTATTATCTATTACGAACGTTAATTCCAGGGTTTGTTTTTGGGAAAGGATTGCAGAAATAAATTATGTTCTACTGTGGTTTATCGGGCGACCGAACAATAAATACTCAGTGACGGCGACAACCCAAGTGAAATATTTGGGAGGCATAAAATAGAACCGCGTTTAAATGAATAAACCATAGGACATGAATTACTTCGATCTTAGTATGAAAAGACACACGAAATTAAATTTAGATTTTTAGTAGGCCTGAACGTAATAGCAGATGATAAAATCCTTTTAGGCATATAATTGTGTAATATCTATCTATTCTTAGGATTTGGTAAAATGGGACAACGGAAGAAAATGCTGCTACCTAGCATTTTCTCATTTGCCTCTTTACTGTCTGTGTTTCATTGCACATCAATTTTTTTGTCAGCATCCATGTTGTCGTCTGCAGCAGTTTTCAAATTGGAACAGTCTGAATTCTTGTCGTCTTGGGAAAGTGTAAACCTTTTTGCAAAACGGCAAAATTCTTGGGTGCCTGGAGCTGCTGCAAACGACAAATTCGATGGTGATAAATATAGAATTTGTGTAAAATATCGCAAAGAAGACTGTGAGGCAAAGGGAGAGTATGTTGATTATCGCCATTTTTTTCTTTTGCATCAATATTTCCAAATCCTTTTTTCTATTAAAGCTGCTCTAACGCAGATTTGGAAACAAAATTCCCCCCCCCCCCAAAAAAAAAACGAACGAAATATATCATAGGAATAAGAGAATCAGCTTAGAGTGAAACTGCTCCACCATATTTAGCCCGTGCACTCCGCGCAAATCGACTTTTCACATTTCTCTGATGGTCTTTTTTATGTACTGGGACACATTTATTATCTGCCTATCAATGTTGAAATTTTAGTGGGTATATATTTACGGTATCTTTTATCTTTTTCATGATTTTGGTGGGCATATATGTATGGTATCTTTTATCTTTTCCATGGTTTTGGTGGGTATTTATGTATGTTATATTTTATCTTTTCCATGATTTTGGTGGGTATATATGTTTGGTATCTTTAATCTTTTTCACGGTGGATAATCACGTGATACGCCAATTTCCGAAAATCTTCAATAATTTGGTTGATATGGGACCGATTTGAATTCGATTTGAAGGAGAGCAGATGGACAGGCGTCACGCATTAGATCAACGAGATGCATCTTTTAAAAATTAGCCGATAAAAGGGTTATTGAAGATCAACCAAAATTTTTGTTGGTCTTCTGTAACTTTTTTGTCAGCTGATTTTTGGCCTTGAAGAGGCCAAATTTAGCATGTCATTTTTCTCAGGGCGTGCAGAATCACTATCTTGTGAAAACGTTGAACGCAGATAGATAGTGTTCTTGCGCGATGAAAAGTAAATCGGAACTGGATAAGATCTATACTACAGTTGTCGCCACATCGTATGGCACAATGTTTATGTTTTGTTCAAATGTAATTGAACGTTAAAGAAAACATAAACACGTGCCATACGATGTGGCGACAACTGTACTTTATGCAGATTTTGTAAATTTCGACCCATGTACATTACAAAAGAAGTAAATACATACGTTGATAGTAGTAAAGGCATTTAAAAATCGTAAAATATTTACAATCAAGAAATCGATTGCAACATATATTATGCGCGGATCCATTCGTCGCCAACACTCAACGTTTAGTGGGTTTTCCCCGAATCAAAATTTCCGTAGAGGTTCGTAAGCAATATCTAAATATAGAATATAGATACCCTGCAGACGCAAGATTATGACGATGTATTATTGCGGTTAAATCTTTTTAGTCTGGTTTAAAAAGAAGATTAAAAGGTTTTCGAGAGGTTTTTACCTGTCGATGATAGAAATATTAGTTATTTTCGGAAATAAAATGGTGTCCGATCTGACCCGAAGGAAAACTGATACGTCGGGTCTAACCGGACAAATAATGATTTTATATATTAATTATGTCACACAACGTTCATGTTATTCAGTGGTCGAGGGGGAAAGGCTAAGTCTCAGAACTCGGGGAACCGACGTTCTAATCCTGTCATCAGCATGTATTTTGTTATTTTTTTTATGAAATACTCGATGCAAATAAATATCTTAGATCGTTCAATTGTATTTTATCTTACCTAAAACCTTTCCAAACAAAATTTTAGATTGTTCCAAATTAATTACGTAAAAGTGCAGACATAATTATTTGAAATAAATCTAGCTCGATTATCGGCCTGTCCGATCAGACCCGATGTGTCCGAAATAACCTGTCGTTGATGACTCATTTTGTTTTCCTTATGGTACCCGGTTTTATACGCTTAATACATACTTCTCATTACCGATGCCGGGGAAAAGGCTTAGAATTTTCTGGTTGTGACATAAGATACATTTTTGTCTTCACCTATCTTTTAAATAACGGCTGACGATCGCTTAACTGTCCGAAAGTACCCGACGTTCCTCTAATATTTAAAGAAACTCGTTCATTGCAAAATTTTCCGTAAATGTTCGTTTTCCCCCCGCGAAAGAACTATTGGGTCCATAGAAATACCGGAACACCATGGAACGCATAGTAATTACCGGAACACACGGAACGCGTCAGTGATTACCGATACACACTTGAAATATTTGGTTTTCCAATACCGTAGGTAATAGTAACGATTTGTTATTCTTTAATCTGTTTTAAAACTTTGTTATTTATATATCTATGTATTTGTAGATCTATGTGTTAGATAGTTATGTTTTAATAGGCAGATTCATAATTTAATAAGGTTCTAAATGAAATATTGTGAAGATATATAGAAATAACATCACGATTTGTCGGCAATGATTTAACTTCATTTGATAAATCGTTATTCAATCCATTACTTCATCTTGATTGTTTGAACAAGATATGAAATATGGAATTTACCATTATCTCACCCATTCCAAAATGTGAAAACTTTTGACTTGTCAAATTCCAAAGCTAATGCAGACGACATAATGGGCATTAATAAATTTGGAAATTGTCCTCAATAAAGCACAAAAAAATACTGAGCAGAACGTACATTTTCTAATTATGCCGCATTGTTTTCCAAAAACATATTTTACCAGAGGTGTAAAGAAATATTACAAGAAATACAGTTGATCTATTGTCAAGGTCATCTCCAATCTTTCTCTAGAAACAGGTATTGACCCCAAAGATTAGAGAAGTAAAACAGTAGCACCCGTCTATAAAAAGCTGCCCAAAGTATAAAGCCAGCAACTATAGGCCAATCTCTTTAATCTGCATAGCATCAACAATTATGGCGCGCATCCTGATAACAAACATCATGGGCCACTTTGATAAGAATAATCTACTTAGCCAGTACCAGCATGGCTTCAGAGCAAAACATACCTGTGAATCTCACTCGATTAGCCTTACCCAAGAAGCATACGACAATCTTGAAAATGGTCAACAAGCGGATATATACTTGAAATGGATTTTAGTAAGGCATTTGATTTGGAACCACCTTCCTATAGCCGTCTCAGATGCATACGCTCAGGGGCTCAGGGTCGCCCTACCACAGCATGCTGCGGCCCTACCCAGTAGCAAGTAACCGGTTGATGGATGTACATAGTTTTAACTGTACCGTATAGACTTTTAGCTGTACATAACCAATGGAAGAGGTGATTGTCTCATCCCATCGTAGGTCAAATATACATTCTATGAAGAACCCTGACCTAAACCGGAAGAAGAAGAAGGTTGATCACAGCAATTAAATATCCAAATTGAATAAGCTGGGTGTCCTTCCACTGATCTCAAGATGGATATAATCCTTCTAAAAGGATCGTTCTCAAAGAGTAGGTATTGATGATCACTCATCAACTACTCTACCCGTTCTCTTAGGCGTCCCTCAGGGTTCAGTGCTCTATCCATGTCTTTTTAGTCTATATAAATGACCTACCAAACTGTATCCAATCCAAGACCAGACTATACTTGTCTGTAGAATCGGAAACTCAGGTGAGCGATATAGGCCCATCATGACCCTCTTGTATATATAATTATTTTTGCTTGCATACTTTTATATAATGTCAAGATAATTTGCTATTGTGTTTCCATGATATTTCATGTTCTCTTATATGTTTTTACTTGCATGTTATAATTGAAATTTAACCAAAACATGTCTTTTTCAACAAAAGAAAATGCCCATAAAGGGAAATTTCAAAAACTTCTAGCTTCAGCAGCAAAATAATAACAGATTTATTAACATATTCCCACATGATGACTGTTTTTGACTCCCCTAGAGATAATGGGTTTGAAAAACATTGTGAAAAAATGTGAAATTATATTTAGTAATTACTTGAAATTGTCGTCTGCATCATCTTTGAATTTGGACAAGTCTAAAATTTTGCCGTTTGGTAATGGAATGATAAAGGGTTTAAAGAACGACATGCACTTATTTTTATATAATGTTCTGATAATATGCTATTGTGTTTCGATGATTTGTTAACCAGGGGGCAGGGCCAAAATTATTCTCGGTCTTAAGACCGCTTTTGGTCGCAGATTTATTGTTAACACAATTTGGACAGGAATTGATCATGCAATAAATAAAATGGATAAATCTGCAATCGAAATCCTTCTTACCTGATCCTTGATAATTTGCCCCCCCCCCCCATGATTCTAGTGGCCATCCAGTACAGATGATTTTTGTTCATTTTACTTTTGTTTCATACCATACAGATGATTTCTGTTCATTTTACTTTTGTTTTATACCAAAAATCTGCATGGGTTCAAATGTGTTCGAAACTTCTTCTTCTTAAAAAAAAAAAAGATTAAAATATTACTCTTGTTATTTTTCGTACACTTTCCAGGCCTTCAGCACTTTCAGCGCTTTGATTATTGCTGAAGTTAAAGAATATCTAAACTTTCTCATACCAATAATCTGCATGTGTTCAAATTCTTCAAGGCCTTCAGCGCTTTCAGCGCTTTGATTAAAAACTCCACCACGCCAAGGTAATTCCTGGCATTATCCCACCTTCTCTGTTTCAAGCCGATTTCAAATTAGTCCCGTCCTAACAACATTATTAAAGATTTTCTGAAATTCTGAGTCACGTGATTAACCACCGTGCTTTTGGTGGGTATATTATAGGTTATTGCATTAATATGGGAATATATTGTGTCGAACAAGTTCTTTTGGCAGAGTTACCCGAGCTTGCGAGGGTTACTACGCCAAAAGAACGAGTTCAACACAATATATTCCCATAATAATGCAATAACCTTTTTATTATATACTTTGATATTGTTTTAGAAAAGGTATCATAAACAAAATTCATAAAAAATGTTTTTATTCGCTAGGGAAGATATTACTTAAAACGTTTTAAAACGTCTAGCGGTTGAACGTAAATTACGCGGGAAAAGTAACGTCAGCGTATGATTACGTCGACGTCACTAGGGAAGTATAAACAACTTTGAATGGCGGCGGCCATTATTTTCGACTCGGACTGGAATCGTCGCAAAAGGTATTGAATTTGAGATATTTGTTACAGATTTTTGGTATCAATCTTCCTAGAAATATGTACATTTGCCGTTTTGTATATTTTCATTTGTTAAAATTTGTTTTTTTCGTGAATTTGCAATTACAGTTGACTTGCTTCATAAAGTCAACATCCGTGATATTTTGAAAGAAAAATTATGATTTTTATTCTCCAATTAACATTTTTGAGCTGTCTTAGCGTTTGTAATGGTTAATATGGACTTATAGGTGACTTATCAAGCTTGAAATTTGTGAAGCGGGAGAGATGACTGGAATAATAGTTCCGTCCTTGGCGACTGCGCGTGTTAAAGTTCCCGTGCAATATCAAAGTATGCAATATCAAAAAATATTGCATACTTTCCTCCCGTTCAAATACATAGGGACAATATCAAAGTATATAATTAATGTATGGTATCTTTTTTCTTTTCGCTTTGAATGGTTGAGTGTGTATGAGCATTGTTATTTAAAGTGTCCGCTGATTGGAAAAATCAAACTCTCGTGTCGAAAAAACACCTTTCTAAGGACCAAATATCAAAGTTTCTGCAATTTTCAAACATTAGAAGTATCTTTATTTCGTCTTTTAAAATGGATATTTTGGTCTTTTCCGATCTTTACCGAAGATAAAACGCTAAACTTCCTATTTGAAGTTATGACGTCATACCGGCCACTGAATGACGTCATGGCGGGAAAAATGGGCAGTCATGGGTCATTTCCCGGAAAGCCTGAGATTTCTGACAAAATTAAATGTCCGACTTTTCTGTCATATAGCGACTTCTCCAATCGATGCTCAAAACACGGTATTCATCCTTAGTAAATGTTAGAAAAAATGTTAGAATAGTCAAAGAATGTGTCGTTAGTGAGTGAAGGAATGAGCCAAAGAACGGTTTAAGTTTGTCTGTATTACTCTGACGATCGAGAAATGGATAAAAACTGAGACTTAGCTTTATGACAGAAAAGTCGCACACTTTATTTTTGTCAGAAACCTCATGCTCTAGAATGGGGCGGAGTCAAGCCATTGTATGACGTCAATCCGTGGCGATTTTACGGAAATTGCCGTTCTTTATTTTCTCGAAAAAAAAACAAGTAACGACGTAAAGAAAAGCAAACAAAACTTTTAAAACAAACCGAGTTTGGTGGTTCTTTTTATGTAACACGTTGATTTAATGATTTTCTTCCAATATACGGTGAAATCAGCTGCCTAGCTTGGTGGCCTTTAATTACTATTCACGGCGGTGATCATATAACTTTGTTATGATATATTTTCCTTTTCCTTTATCAACAAACAAGCATTTTCATTATGCACGTTGAGTCAAGAGTCTGGCATTGAACATCGACGACAGCGAACCCAGTGTTTTCACAGGCGATTTATCACCGTGTCGCGATGTATAGGCCGCTCGGGATTACCAACCATAGAATTTGCTGTAGACTGAGCCGTCACAAATCAGTTGCGTTAGTGACGTTGACGTATACAATTATGTTGACGTACAGTTGTTGCACGCAGCTGACTGGGACGTGGGTGGTCTGTAAATCTTCCTGTATCGTTTGCGCGTCTCATAAACCTTGGAACCGTCGATTCGACTACATTAGAACGTCTAGCTACCTTCATTTGCGAAACACGGCAAACCAAAGGCCAAAAAACTCGGTTCCTTTTACGCAAAGTAAGCCTCAGCATTTTGTACACAATTTTCTTTCGTTGTTCTCGTATGTTTTCAATAAGTAAATCAAAGTGGCAATTTGTACACAAAAAATCGTATTGATTAAACACGTGGTCTGAATGCACGAGACGCACGAGCATTTAGTGATGGGCGGTTCAGATGTCCGGATAATTGACAGAAAACACAACAAAATTGCTAAGGCGTGAAGCGTATACACTGTCTCATACATGTTCCTAAATATGGTGCCGATCGAGGCAAAAGGAAAGGAATGGTTAATGAAAACGTGTTTTGCGTTTTTAAATCGTGTCAGTTTATATACGGTAATTCACCATATTGAAAAACCGACCAAAGTACACGTAAACTAAGTTTAAGGGCGTCCGATTCGTAAGCGAGAGGTCGTTGGTTCGACACCCGACAGAAGCCGATCTGTCGCCAGCTAATTAACCCATTACCACACAGTGGCTCCTTTTTCGAAAACAATGTGGAAAATGAAGAAATTGCTTTTGACAAGCAACTTCTTCATTTCCAACAATGTTTTCTACCATGAAAGACCAAAAAATTTTAGATTCAATTCAATCCAATTTGTCGTCTGTAGCATCTTTGAGTTTGGACAAGTCCAAAATATCGCTGTTTGGTAATGGGTTAAAGAGTCATTACCGTGGACCCATATCGGTCAGACGCCCGACCCAAACAGAAGTGAGTTGGTAGGCAGAACCTATTTTACAATCAAATACAAAAAGTGTCATACACCAAAACTGTCTGGACTTTTCAATAGGGGTTGCATTGAATTAAAACCAAACCATACCTTATTTTTAATTGGACGTCCGAGAGGACGTACAATTCTTATAACCACTTTTGGACAGGCGAAATGGGTTTTCATTACCAAAAAACCCTTTCTCAGACTCAATTGCCAGTTGACCAAAATTCAAAATAGATTTTGCGACCATACAGGAAAACTGTCGTATCTTTTCCTACTTTCTATGTGTTCTCTAACAAATACTATAAGATTCATTGGCCGATTCAATTCATGCCACGTCTTAACCAACTTTACGATCTTTTTTCGATTTAATCATTTTCTTGTAGTTTTTTGACTTTCGTAATATTTATTGTGTAAAGGGTAAGATCTTTAGAAAGCGATACATGCATACACTATGGTTATAATGTAAACAGACACCCTATATCATCAGCAGCAGCGATAGCTCAAACGGGAAAAGATTAACCTCGCAACCTTTTTTCAGTTTGAAATTTGGAACGCCGTTGGTTCAAAACCAGTTCGGATTATTTCTTCTGTAAAACGTTTGTTAAAACGTTTGTTTTTCTTGATGTGTTTACTGAAAACACACATTTTAGAATGATTACCCAATTTAATGCACGTATTGTGTATGATAGGTTCCTTTTCTTTGATCATTGTTGTTTAAGTCTTTGACATATTTAAAGGAACGGGGTTTCGACGAGACGTACTTTGGAACCAGGGTTTTGAAATTGATTATCGGGGAGTGAGTTCATTTCGCAACTCGGGTTCGACTCGATGACAAAACGGGGTTCCATCTGAACAGCCTCAGATGAGACACTAGTGAAATCCACCTATTCAGAAAAATAGTTGCTCTTACGAGTTTTTTTTCTCCAGCATCTGTATCACTGATATTTGACAGTATCATGACCTATTTACATACTGTTCGATGATCATGACAACAATAATTATTACTAGTATAAGACTAAGTGACAGCGATCTGTATTTATTTCGTTTAAGTGACCCGTTTACGTGTATTGAGCTAAGAAGATGAAGCAATGGGTCTGCAACAGATGGTACCTGGATGATCGTATGAATATGTGTACAGATAGGGACATTGCTATTCTCAAATTTTCGTTGATAATGATATGAAGATTTAAATTGCTTATTGTACTCCACTGCCATTTTCCCGACGGCACGTTCCCAATTTCTTCTTTTTATGCACATCTGTAGATGTAAGGATGCTGCGGTAGTACTTGTATGAGAAATCCATGGTTAGGTGCTCCAATTCATCTGGTATTTTGTTTCAGGAAAAGTATGTATTGAATTTGTTTTGTAACCACAACCAGGAAAACTGCTACCGTGTTTTTTTTTTTTTTTTCTTTTTTTACTCTAAACAGGAATAAAAATCAAATGGCTTGGAGCACTATATTTAGACGCCTCTCATTGATTGAGCGGAATTGTATGTAAATGATCGGCGTTTCATTACTTTATTTCGTTGAATTTGTGTTAAGATCGATTCTAAATCATTGCGGTCGTTTTTTCGCCAACGATGGTGGAGATAGAAGTCGAACAAGAGTGCCATGGTCACAATATACGCCGCCACTTATAAAACTTGAGACAAAAAACAATGACATTGACAAGGATTTATAAATATTCACACAAAAACCTGTAAAAAGTTGTGTTCACAAAAAGGCTTTTATAAATATCCAGTAAAAAACCTGGAAGGAATTGCGTTCACGAGACTGAAATATCATTAAGCCCTAGAGACAAAGATTGAAGGGGGCATAACTCAGGCAAAAATCAATGAACCATAAAATCCATACTTCATGCACATCTACCAATTAAGGTAATAACATCCACCAAGTTTCATAAGGATCCAGTCAGAATCTTAGAAGAAGTTGTGTTGACAAGGCTGCAATTTCAATCAGTCCAAGAGACTAAGTTTTAAGGGGGCATAACTCTAGAAAAAAATCAATGAACCATAAAATCCTTCCTTCATGCACATCTACCAATTGAGGTGATAACATTGACAAAGTTTCATTAAGATCTAGCCAGAAACTTAGGAGGAGTTGTGTTGACAAGGCTGCAATTTCAATAAGCCCCAGAGACTAAGTTTTTAAGGGGCATACCTCAGGCAAAAATCAACGAACCATAAAATCCTTCCTTTAGCACATCTACCAAGTGAGGTGATAACATTGACCAAGTTGCATTAAGATCCAGCTAGGAACTTAGGAGGAGTTACGTTGACAAGGCTGCAATTTCAATAAGCCCCAGAGACTGAGTTTTTAAGGGGCATAACTCAGGCAAAAATCAACGATCCTTCCTTCATACACATCTACCAATTGAGGTGATAACATTGACCAAGTTTCAAGAAGATCCAGCCAGAAACTTAGGAGGAGTTGCGTTGACAAGAAAAGTGGACGGACGTACGGATGGACGGACGGATGGACGGACGGACAGACGGAGAAGATGACGCCAATATACGTCCGCCTCCGGCGGCGTATAAAAAAGATAATTAAAAAGAACAATGTCTGAGTAGAATTCGAACCCAGGGCCTTTCGGATATAACATGTGTAAAGCGTACAAGATGAGTGCTCTGCTAAGTGAGCTATCGCGGCTTTCATTTATGTAGCGTATTGGCTTACATTTTGAATAAATTGCTTTGTAGCGTACTTTATAAAATCAATGAAAAGTATAACTGACGACAATACTCATAGTAAACCGTAACAAGAAGACAAAAATGCTAATCGCATGGCCTTAATTGAATTTGGTAATCAAATTAATAGTGATTATTCATAGAGACAAATCAGTTGTCTTGAAACGGCAAGCAAATCAATTTGAAGCCTGAAAAGGGTTTTCTGGTATTAAGGCCGATTTCGTATTTCCTAAACCGATCTTACAGAATTAAACACAGAAGAATGAATAAAATAATATCTTTCGTTCATGTACAATCCCGCTCAATCAATCAGAGACGTCCAATTACAGTGCTCTCAGCACTTTGATTTTCTAATGTAATCGGCGTAACATGCATATTCGGTTATAAAACATGAGAAAGATTTGTCCAGTATTTATCAGATCACTCGATTGCTTTAATTCCCCCGATCAAACACGACTTAATGACTTCTTCTCGATCTCTAGCCGATCAAACCCGATCTATACAGACGATGTTATCGGGTGAATAGATGGAACAGAGGTCGAGTTGATTGCGATGCTGTCTGGAATCACTCGAATACAAATCGGGGTAACTTAGTACAGGTTAGATACAGGTCGGGTAAAACATATCTACCAGATTACACTCGATTTCCTGACACGATTGATTCTTGGTCAGGTCGATTTTCTTCGCGATCAATACACGATCGCTTCACAGCCAATTTTTTAATCGATTGCATGCGAATGATTTTGACATAAAGATAATCCTTAAGCAACAATTTGTATTCAAGATCTACATTGTGGAATTCCAAAGACGTTAAATACTGTAATTTAACCATTTCCCAAACAAGACCTGGTTTTGACGTCCTCTATAGTAAAAGCTTGGGAAAACATTGAAACAAAAGAAGAAACTTCTGATAACCAGCAGTTTCTCATTTTGTCTCAATATTTTCTGTGCCATATTCTATCTTTAATAACAACCTTTATGTCATTTTTGACAGTTTTTGAAGTGGATGACTCTAAACTTTAGTCGTTTGGGAATGGGTTAATGTGTGTCGTTAAAAATATTGCAGGTGTCAGGTAGGCCCTACAAACGCATGCAAAATTGTAATTCATGTAGTTCAGATTTTCCCACAAAGCAATTAAAGCCAAATGATCATGTTTCGGTGGTTTATAGCTCAGAATAAATGACCTGGCAGAGCATCACAAGTTACTAGTTACTAGTCAGGATGTTCTGCCAGATCATTTACCGTGAGCTATACATTGGTAGAATTTGTAAACATGTGAAAAATTATCGTTTATACAAAATATGTGACAGAATTATAGATTATTTCATTCTTGATTTTGATGTATGTTATATGGAAGGGATATTATGTTTTTATGTATTATGTTTTCTTTCGCTTTGAATGATTCGAGAAAGTGTGTTGCTATTTACTAGAATTAATTGTTTATTAATTATTGTTCTAAATGTTCGGAGGGAATAAAGCATAAAAGGAGACACCACGCTCATGTTATTCGTTACATCCTTTTACAACTTTCTCAAATAAGACTTGGCCCCGGTTTCTCGAAAAACTTAAGTATGTTATCATGCTCAAATCTGAGCACCGTGCTCAAATCGAACGAAATAAACGTGAACTTCAATCAGTTACCCTTCAACGTTGGAGAGTATCCCTTTGAAGTTGAGCATGTTCTCATGAGAATATACTTAAGTTTTTTTTTTCGAGAAAGCGGGGCCAGGTTTCACGTTCTTAATCAAAAATGCTTTGGAAAACTTTGACACAAAAGAAGAAAATGCTGACAATCTGCATTTTCTCCTTTTGCCTCAATGTTTTCTGAGCTACATTAATCACAAATTTTACCTTAAGTAACAAACATATTGTTGACTGCAGCAGTTTTCAAATTGAACCTCCATTTTTTGTCGATTGCGAAAAGGTTAACCCTTTCCCAAACAAGACCTGGTTTTGAGGTCCCTAATATAAAAGGCTTGAGAAAACATCGAAACAAAAGAAGAAACTGCTGATAACCAACAGTTTCTCCTTTTGCCTCAATATTTTCTGTGCCATAATTTACACAAATTCTGTCTTTAATAACGTCCATTTTGTCATTTGTGACAGTTTTTGAAATGGATCACCCTAAAATTTTGGTGTTTGAGAAAGGGTTAAGCCTAATAGGCCCAAGTACGGTTTTATATCACACCTGCTGCTTTGGACCGATCTTCGCAAGCCAAGGGTGAAGTCTACGACGTAACATCGTTTCCGTATTCACCCTTGGCGTATTTAGTCCAATTTTCTTGGTGTCATGGAAAATATTTTCATTGGTTCCAGCGAGACCTCGCTGGAACCAATCCATACATTTGTTATGAGTAAACAATTCATGAGAACGGGTAGAAAAAGGCATTGCATTTGCACTGAACTAAAATACGATGAGCGATTTTTACAAAGAATTTCACTGCGATAGACAGCATTTTTCTATTTTCACTCGACAAACTATTATACTTGCGACAACTCTACCAAAAAAGCAGCTAACTTTTACTTTGTCCGTGCAATTTAACGAAGAACGCGAAAGAATGCACGCCAAGGACGTCATCAATAATGGACGAAATTACGTCAAATGCGTTTAGAAAGCGATGTTTGATTGGTTGCTACTCCATAACAACTCGCAGGACAACCGCTAGGCGGCGTTTCACGATTTAAAGAAAATCGGACTAAATCCGCCACGGGTGAATACAATGTAGCCTTATTTACGTAAGTAGGTTCAACCTTTGCTAGCGAAGATGCTTTGGAGCACGACGACCAGCATTTTCCCCTTCTCTCCTATCAGGCCCGTAGGAAGCAATTTCATATTTGGTGGGCTCAAGCCCCTGTGTCTCAATATGTAGGAAGGGGCTAGATTGGATTTTCCCTAAAATTTCAGTGTAAAATAAGGAAAATTAGGCATTTTTTGCCAACTTAGGAGGGGCTGAGCCCCCCCCCCCCTAGCCCCCTAACCCTACGGGCCTGCCTAGCCCCTATATAGTTTCTACCCTACCAAAAAGAATATTCTCAAAGACGTCATAGCGCTAATTATTCTGTCGTCTGCAACACTTTTGAATTTGGACATGTCCAAGTTCATTCTCCCCGCAAGTAGTGATCGTTCGTTGCACTCACGCATCATCTCTGCGAGGGCAAATATCCTTTCTGACACCCACCAATGGTTTGATAATCATTAACCTTTGTAGGCGAGCAGCTGGAGGCTTGGTTATGATGTTGTGGTAGTAATGGTATGAGACACGACAGGAATTAATGGTAGGTGCTCCAGCCGCCGCGATATGACCATAGCATACGAAAGCGGCATTGAACCCCACTTAGATAATTCAAACATGTTTTGGAAGGGGCAGTGCCCTGATTTAGTAATATCTGGACCCTATCAAACTGGATACCTCGATCCTACCTGGGCAAACATTGAGACAGAGAAGAAAACGTTAGTTACCAGCATTTCTCCTCTTGCCTCAATATTTTATGTTTTACAATCGAGCACAAATTCTATCTTGATTATCATGCATAGTCATTTGTCTCTCTCAATCGGACGAATCGTTTAACCATACCCTAAAACCTGCTTTTGGCGTCCCTAATAGAACTTGTTCGGGAAAATATTGAGGGGAAAGTAGGAATTGTTGATAATCAGCAATTTCTCATTCTCCTTCATATTTTCTATGCAATAATAATTATACAGTGTTTCTACTTTTGATATCAATTACTGCGTCGTCTGCAAAAAGGAACACTAAAAAATTTCACTGTTTTGGAAAGGGTTAATATGCAATTAGATAGGGGATATATATAATTCTTTAATGCTTTTCGGTGGATTATCGGGAAATAACGGTAGATTATCATTTTGATAAACTCACCGCCTGTCCAGTGAAATTATCAAAAACTTGTGCCCCGCTTTCGTTCATTTCACCCTATCTGACGTTATATAAGCCGGGACAAATAAGTGACGTCATCATAAGCGTTGCATAGCAGTCACGTGCAAAATGACGCACTTTAAGAAAAATATATCATGATTTTTTTGGATTTTGTCCATTTTTTGCATTAAAGAAATAGAATAATCGTTTGTTTTTCGAGTAAGATCGATTTATATTTCATTTCGTGAACAACGAAAGCTACATTTTCACTCGTGGCTTCGCCACTCGTGAAAATAAAGCTTTTGTTGTTCACTCAATGAAATATAAATCGATCTTACACTCAAACAAGCGATTATCCTCTATCTCATCGGTTATAAAAGTAGAGTTGTATACAAACACTAAAAACCAAATACATAGTTTTAACATTTACCAAACCATTTATCGTAACCTATATGAAAGAATTAATGTCCTAATTATTTTATTCCCAAAAGAGGAAGTGTTTGTGTTGGGCCATTTATCAACAACAAGAAGTTTTAAAGTGTTTGTATACAAGTCTACAGTTATAAAAGCCGATGAGTTATAGTAGATTCTACGCAATATAAACATTCAAATGCGTGCAGTGGTTCATTGGAGAGTGGGCGTGGCTATGTATAGACGTCACATAAACTAGCCGGCAGCCCGTTTATGCGAAATATAGCGGCCAAATTGTAAAATAAACTGCAATTTCATTGGTCCAAAAAGTAGGTCGAACACTTAGTACGAGTATGTTTCGAAGAATTATGTCAAACTACCGATTTCTACGGATCTATACATGTTATTTAACAACAATTTGGTTCCTTGTTTAACCATTACCTTTTTAAGGTCAGGAAATCCCTTCATGGATCATGTATAATGCCAGAAATTAGCTTGATGCAAAATATTTTTTTAAAAACTCAGCTGATAAAAAAGTTATTGAAGATCAACCAAAATTTTGGTTGATCTTCAATAACTTTTTTATCAGCGGAGTTTTAAAAAATCCACTATGTCCATCTAACGCGAGACGCCTTTCCACCGTCTCTGCTTCAAACCGAATTCGAATCGGTCCAGTATTACAAAATTAACGAAGATTTTCTGATTTTTTCGTATTTTGTATCACGTGATAACCCACCGTGATAATGCTATATGCATCAGAGGGCTACACAAACTCTGACAACCAATACGTTGTTCTGACACGTGCAATATCTAGCAAGGGAGGATCTAGAGGGGGTCCAGACTCCCCCCCCCCATCCGGCATTGGCCGAAAATAAAATTAATCCTTAAACATCTTAAGAAATCTCAGGATTTCTTTTGTGCTTAAAATAGATTTGGTTTACCGTTATGTTTTGATAAACCGTCGGTGATGTTACAAGATCTTGTAACTACGGCTTGAAACGAGATTTTGTAACAACACCTGCGCTATACTATTGTTTGTCCGAAATTACGTCACAGTTTACTCGATAAAATCGTTCGCTATTGGAACTGTGCGAATTATTGCCATATAGATACATGTTAAGGTTAAATTATGACCTACTGTGCTGGCAAAATAGGGTTTCCATCTGTTATATCGCTGCATTGCAACAAAAACATCGTAACTGCAGCTTGTTCGAAGCTGCTGTTACGAGGTTTTTGTTGAAAAGCAGCGTTATCGCAAGCTGCTGAAAATGAATAATTTGAATAATGAATGTTTTATCAAATCACAGTTCAAATATTGCATTTATAAACGGTTTGGCGAAGTAAAAGAAACATATACATGTATGTAGGCCTAGCTCTGTTCAGTCTGTCAGACAGGTTCTAGCCAAATTGAGCACACCCTATTTTTCTCCAAGGAAAATTTCAAGAAATAAAAACAAAGAGTTAGACGATGCCGACGACCACGAATATATTTACAATAACCACTGCAACAAAAACACCCCCACCAAAAAAGCCGACCTAGGTACCGATCATATTTTTTTTCTGTGTGATCTCGAACCACGTGATGTTATTACTTTATTTCTGAAAGCTTTCCTAAACTAAAGAGGCCCTGTCTTTGACGTATGCACATCAAAATGTTTTTTGAAACAGGCCCGTAGGAACAGGGGGCTAGAGGGGCTTAGCCCCCTAAAGTTGGCGAAAAATACCGAATTTTTCTTATTCTACACTGAAAATTTTGGGAAAATCCAATTTAGCCCCCCCCCCCCCCGCATATTCAGACACGGTGGCTTCAGCCCACCCAATATGATTTTTTCCTACGAGCCTGTGAAGGCATTCCGGACTAAAAACAAGAGACGGAACGTCAAAAGTTACGGACCAAGCCAAAATTGGCTATGAACTTCTGTTTAAAACCGTACATTTTGTTTTTTTCATTTGAGAAACACACATGTATTTGGTATCATATAAAAGAAGGTAGATTGTAACTTATTGATAGGCCTATATGTCATTTTTCAACAATGTTTGAATACAGCTTTCCTTGGTTGACCCATTACCAAAGAACATAATTTTAGACCTTTCCAAATTCCAAGATGTTGAAGACGACAATATCAAATGAATAAATTCAAAAATATTTGGTGTTTTGGGGTAGAAAACATTCTGGAAAATGAAGAAATTGCTTGTCACAAGCAATTTCTTCATTTTGCACATTGTTTTCCGAAGCCATTATCTCTATAATGTTGTTAGAGTATACTAATTATAAGTTATGCTAGTCAAAAAGAAATCAGATCGATGATTATCAATAATTATTCTTATAACATTTCCCTTGCAAACTCATTCTCCTCTAGAGGATAACACAAACACAAAAAATATTTATTTTTGGCGTAACAGGGGGACTGTATACCGACTGCGGGCCGTTTACTCTCACCAATCGTACAATACAACACGCGTATTACAACAACAATACTCCGAACGTCTCCATACGTTCGAGTTGACACCATGAACGTACCCTTATATTACGTTCAAGAAAAAATCCGAACGTACCCTCACGTTCGCTAGCGGCTCACCATGAACGCATCCTCGCGTTTAAGAAACATTCAACTCCGAACGTGAATCACACGTTCAATTGCAGATGACTCCAAACGTACCTGCACGTTCGATTGCGAATTTCGTAACGCACCCACGCGTTCACTCACGATAGAATGATAACGTACCCACACGTTCACCGCCGCTTCCGAACATGCCCTCGGGTTCGCCTTAACCATGAACGTATAAATTTAATCTACCCGAAGTTTAAAGCTACAGCAAAGTTCATGGTCAAATTACAAAAAAAAAAAAACAAAAAAAAAAAAAAAAAAAAAAAAAAAACGAAAAAGAAATGGAAAAAATGCAGAACTTTTATAATGGCCACCGTGGAATAGTAACGGAAGGCGGTTCAGACAAACATCGAACCGAAAATAGGATAGTAATTGCCGAAATCCTTAGAAAAATGAAAAACGTTTGTCACGTTTTTCAAAACTATTGTCCTCACTGTTTACATTTTGCTCAGATGTAAACACAGAAATTTTCTATAAGACACAATTATTTTTTAAAAAAACTAATGACGTAAATACGGTGACAACTTACGGAGAGTGATAGAGCGGTATGTTTTCTGTACCGGAGATCCGAGTTCTTTCCTGGGTCTCGGCGATTCTTTTTCTCTTTTTTATGTTTGTACTTTATTGTAACCATTTGTATTTTTTAACAAAATGCAAGCTGCCATTAGCCTAACAAATAAAATTTCATAACTAATAGCCATTCTGACGAAGCAAAAATTCAAGTAAAAAAATCTGCAGATATCTGGGTTCGAACTCGGGCTCCATACCTGAAAACTGACCGCTCTAACGGTAAACCATGTACCTAAATTTTCTTAGTGATTACGTCACTACATATGAAGAATGTAATTGTGTTTAATCCATTTCACACCCTATTACCGGCTATCACTACAGCAGTTGCTAACCTTGGGCAGTATCATCTATAAATAGCGCGTGAACTGGGTAGGTCATACTTTTTCCATATTTGTTTTGTGTAAAAGCGTTTCGCAGCTATAATTTGAAGTGCCCTTGGCTTGCCAAACATTTGAGCACCTACATGTCAAATATTAGCACAGAGAGTCATCAAACAAAAGAATAATTCACTTACAAAGTCGAAACTTCACATATTTGCATATAAAATTCATCTTTCCACGCAAATAGCAGAAAAACACTGAAGCAAATGTTAGAAATTTTATTATAAAATGGATATCTAGTATATTATCTACCAACTAATTGCATGTGAAGACAATCAACTATTCCGTTGTGTCGTTATAGTCAAACAAAGTTTGGTGAGCTACAAATTTATGCAATCACGAACAGCACGTAGGGGGATCACCGACAGGAGATTCGTACTTGAAATAGGCAATCACAGACAGCATAAATGATACTATTTTGCTTGTCTATGCACAATTCTTTTTCATTATCCAAGTGATCATGGTGTGAAATATTTAAAATTTGCTGATGATAATTATAACAATACATGAATGCTGGTACTTTTGTTTGATAAAAGAGCATCAGATAAGAATAAGCTATATATGAAGCAAGAACTTCCCAGGAATCCACGGTTAGGTACTCGATCAGCCACTGCAATATGGCCATAGCGGTTTAAAACGGCGTTACATCTCATGAAATCATATCATAGGCCCGATTGCATCAACGCAGTTTAGCACAAAATATTTCACTGATTTGTTCAAATTTTCCGATGTGAATAATCGAAAAATAACCGAAACAGATACTTGGCCATTTGGTTAACTCTAGCCGGCGTTTATAAAATCGGGCACAGACTAACTTTAAAAAATACCTTCAACATTAGATCCTATGCTCAAAAATACCATTGCGTTATTTGTCTATTATAGCAATATAAATTTAAGTTTTAAAATTGTGAGTTTCCGCTTTATCTAATTATTGCTTATGAACTCGATTATTTGCAGGGGAATTTAATAAGAGTTTTAATTATGAACACTATTTGGAGGATAATTACTGACCTTGACCGGGTAATTATACTAGCCAAATATCATAATGGTCATTTATATTGTCCAGTAAGATTAACCCGAGACATCTGCATATTTAATGACCCCACTTGTTAAGGTTAAGGCACTCAACTAACGGACTTTGCACACGAAAATTAAGTTGTCCCGGGTTAATTTGGGTGGACAATACAGCGATGTCGTTGTTATTTATTTGATATTAAAATCAGATGAATGGAGAATGTTTTTATCCAGTTAACTGTGGCGCAATTTTGGTGAAACAATAGTGCATCGTGTGTGTTGTTATAAAATCTCGTATGTGGCCATAGTTGCGAGACTTTATAACTAGGCCTACACTGACGGTTTGTCAATACTTATAAAGGTAAATCTAGTGTACTTTTAGCACTGAGTTCATTGCTATTGATAATATAGGAGATGGAATCTTATGGTTAATAGGGTTAAATGTTACGCTATAAATAGAATGGTCCAAGCGGTTTTAGCTGTTAAAAATCTCGTAACCGCGGCTTCATTCAAGCTGCAGTTGTGTGGTTTTAGAATCATACGGACAAAGCTCTTTTGTTTGTCCGAGATTCCGTGCGGTTTGCTTTATAAAGAGCATTTGCTGCAACATGTATCTGTTTAAGCCGAGTCCAGTTAACGTCGGAGTCTGTCAATCCAGGGGTCGAGAGTTCGAACCCCAGGCCGACCAGTATCTATTCTTACATTTGACAAAAGTCATTTGTCTCTCACCAATGGGTGTGAATCATCTATGTGAGAGCGCAGCTGGAGGCTGGGTACTTTTATTGAGAGGTCTATTTGTCCAATGACCACTCGGCTTTTACTTCACCATGCAAGGTGAAACATAACACAGAATAAAGAAATAAACATTTTTAACCATTTCCAAAAAAATGCCTCTTTTTACGGAGTTATCTGTACATGTCGGATCGTTTTGATTGTACAAAATCAATTTTCATATGATTTAGGTATAGATCTAACAATACAGCTTGAGATATTTATCAATTTTCATGTTTTGAAAATTGAGTTTTCCATTTCAGACGTTTAGGGAGATTTCTCGCCTTATCCATAGAGATCCTTACCTAGCTGACTGATCTTTGATCCTTCACTAGTTTCTGTATTCACTTACCTAGGCTAGTTGCAATCATGTGCTTTATGTAGACAATCATGATGTTTTATCGTTATCAACAGATTCTTGCTTGATAATCCGTTATCACCGATATCTCTTCTTTGTTTCGCAATGAGGTCAAACGCTTAATAATATGTCACCCACCAATGGTTTGATATTGTTAACCTATGTGGGCGAGCAGCTGGAGGCTCGGTTAGTCTATTGTGTTAGTACTTGTATGAGAAACAACAGGAATCCATGGTTAGGCGCTCAAGGTGCCGCGATATAACCATGGCAGTTGAAAACGGCGTAAAACCCCAACAAACCAAATCGTTTCGCAAAGAAAAATACAAATTTGCACCGCTCAAAACATTCGATCGAAATGTTTGAAGATTCATTGACCGACTTTGAAAAAGCAGGATTCATATACATATATTTGCGTGGGTTCCATCTATTTAAGTTAAGTCTGATTAAATGAAATTTAACCCCATTAAAAATATTACAGTCATATTGTGTGCCTGAAACAGCGATGACATGATGTAAAATCCACAATTTTCACTGTAAAGTATGTGTAGTTTTTTAAGGTTTGCAACCCATCATTAGCAATAAAGAGCCAGAGGTGAATTTGATAAGTGCCAGTAATTCCTAAACTGTGTTACATTTCCATTCTAAACATAACCATTTGGAACGGTTTAGAATTTTGAATCAATGCATACTTACAGAAATATTTGAAAGAAATGTTCAAAATTACCTCCGCTGCATATGAATATAGAGTAAAGTAATATTTGTAAATTATTTTCCTTTTGAAGCATAATCTTGAAATCCGGCACGTTGAATCAACTTATAAGAAGTGTATGTACAAATGTGTGTAATTTGATGCATTTCGTACGGCTAAAAAGTGGTGTTTTTAATGATGGGATGTATACCTTAACCGACAAACTATCATCTAACACTAATGGTTGCATACGTCCTTCAATTTTGTGTTACTCAGCTTCAACCATATCTAGATGATTTCTATGTCTATAATTCAGAAATTGGCTAGTCTATCAAGAAATGGTGTTGGTTCATTATTTATGCTCCTTTCAGGCAACTTCTTGTTGAAAGAGATGCCGCTTTTCCAACAAGACATATTGTTCTGTGTTGCCATCAACTAATGTCCGGGTTTGCCATTCAAATTTTCAATATGCTGTTCGTGATAGCCAAATCGGCATCAGTGTTTAGTTTTAATCGGTCAGTCTGAAGTTAATTCAATTCAGACAGTTCTCTAAATTTACACAGTGTTAGAAAATTGATTAACTATTTTAATAGTTATATTAATTCTAATGATCGTCTTATCATTTTCTCATTATATTGACCTAAAGTTGGATTTTACGTAAAAAATTGCGAAGTTACGACTTTGTCGCTAAATAATTTTGTTGTTTAGGGATTCTTTGGGCTAATATTTATCATGTAGGTGCTCAAATGTATGGCCAGCCAAGTGCACTACAAATATAGCTGTGAAAGGCTTTAAAACAAAAGCAAAGATGGAAAAAGTATGACCTACCCAGTACACCCGCTATTTATAGATAATACTGCCCAAGGTTAGCAACTGCTGTAGTGATAGCCGGTAATAGGGTGTGCATTTGCCACATAAAAGAAATCAAAATCCAAACGACAGGAGATTTAGATCCGAGCCTATTTTTATCGGGGACCAAACAGAGTGATGGAAAGGTGAATGGGCGGGCCTTATCGAAACTGACACAGGCCATGTTGCCAAAACGTTGATCGATACATCAATAGTGGTCACATGAGAAGACGCTGGGGGTGTGTCCGAGGATGACATCAGCAAATTCCCGTGAAATATTTTTTCTATAAATGGCGGTAATTTGTGGGAAAACCCAGCGGCATTGCGTTATAAAGGAGAATTTCATTGAATTGGACTACAATTGAGCTTGAAGGATGCGTGTATTATTTTAAAAATATTACTAATGACCCTGCGAATGACCACCAAATGGTTTTAAAGTTGATTTTTCTAAGAAAATTCGACATAGAGCACCTATAAACCTTTTCCCAAACAACAAAATTTCAGGGGTTTCCAATTTAAAAACTTGAAGGATTGAACAAAGACCGTGTTACATGAAATATCGTTATAAAATTACAATAAAAATTTTAAAAAAAAGGAGAAAACTGTTAAGCCTTTTTTCTGTTCTGTAAATGTTATACCGGTATACCTAGAACAAAGCTGCGTTCGATAAAGTCCGGTACAAAAGGCTGTTAACCAAAATATGGCACTTGGGGGTAAATTTATTCCGAGTTTTCTCTGGTGAAATTCGCTCTTTGAAATGTTGATGTCGCTCATCTACATCAGAGCGCACTACCACCCCAAAACAACGGAAAGTAGGTCTTTGTAATCAATGGTTGTTTAGGTGAGGGTTGTTGCAAAAAAATGACTATAAAACTTTCAGAAATGCTTTTTGGTCTTAATTTTCCATCAGGCATGACAATAAATGGTTCATTGATCGGTATCATAAGGCGTTTTAAGGATATTATTTAAGATCGGACGATGAACAAAGCGCCACAACTTGTCTCGAACTTTCCGTTGTTTTTGAATGGTAGTGCGCTCTGGTGTAAATGAGCAAACATCAACATATCAAAGAGCGAATTTCACCAGAGAAAACTCGGATTAGGGTAAATTGTACAGGTGGCTAGAGGACTTCATCACGGACAGAAGACAGAGGGTTATCATCAATAATCAAAGTTCACGGTGGCGCGATGTAAAAGAATGAGACAAATGCAGAAATTGCTTGTAACAATTAATTTCTTCAATTTCCACAATATTTTCCAAAGCCTCTATTCTTTTGGGCGTCACAAAGATTCATGTTATGGATTTGGGTTAAAACATATCCAATCAAAATTAAGCCACATGTTCTCCAACCCAATTGACGTCAATTGGCGTAATTAATGTACCCACCTGATGCAAGATAATTACTTGCCGGGACGCCTGCTTCGAAAGACGTTTCAAAAATACAATTTCTGATTTCTGTTCAATTTAGAAGAAGACGGGAAAATGATGTTGAAGGTAGGATATTTTTGTATCAAGTAGATCTAGCATCGATTGTTCCTTTTAGTTGTTTCAAAACTTATATAAGATACTATTTGATCAGTTTTATTCTACTAATGTTATTCTTGATATGTTTTTAATACTATTGTCATTCTAAACCATTGGCTAACGAAAAAAAAAAAACACTTTAAAACAGCTCGGATCAGTTCGGTTTTCAGCTTTAAAAGTGTTACTAATTACGTTTTTAATTTGTTTTCGCTCCATGTTTTCCACAAAAAAAGACAAATCTGGACAAAACTTTCAGGAAATAATTTATGATATACGACGTAATTAGTGTAGATTTTTGGTGAGTGTAATCTTAAGTATATTTGAATTCGTGCATCCTGAGTCATTCACCCTTGCATTTGACAAAATGACTGATTTTAACTTTGTTTCGATAAATATTGTCAAATCAAGATGAAACATTGACTAAATATGCTATTAGAGAGTTGTAAGGAATAAACAGGAAAGATGTCCTGATAACCAGATTTCTTTTGTCATATTATTATCTGTGTCGTATTGTACACAAACTCTTTCTTCATCCAACCAATTTGGTATTCTAAAGCACCTTATGAATTTGACCAACCTCGAATTTCGTTGTCCGGGAAAGGGTAATTATAAACGCATTTTATGCATTATTTTTTTCTTTATTATACAAAAAGGAGAACACAGCTTTCTCTGTAAAACGGATCATTTGTCCATTCTCTATGTACGTCAAATTTCGATATTCTTTGGTTTAGTATTTGATGTCATTTTATGGATGGACCCACTATATAGCACTTCATATTTAGTTTTACCATTCCTCAAAAAAGACCCAATTTTTACATTCCTAATAGAAAAGGCAAGGGAAAAGTGAATTAAAATGAGAAAATTGCGATCCGCCTAACTATTTTCATCAACCTACACAAAAAGACCATGTTTTTACCACATAGAAGAAAATTGTTCAAGGAAAATGCTGGAGTAGAAGAAGGAAAATGACAACAACTGTTTTCTGTGTTATATTGTGCACGAATTAAGGTTTACAGACCCTCAAAAAATCTTCACTTTCTAGCCATACGAAATGCATCAAAATACACACACTTGTAAATACACTTCAAAAAAGTTGATTCGCTGTGCCGGATTCTAAGATTGTGCTTTAAAAAGAATTAATTTACAAATATTATTTTACTCTATATTCATATGCAAGGGAGGCAATTTGAACATTCTTGTCAAATATTTCCATAAGTATGCTTTAATTCAAAATTCTAGACCGTTCAAAATGCTTATGTTTGTATTTGGAATGGAAATGTAACACAGCTTAGGAATTACTGGCACTTTTCAAATTTCGCATCTAGGCCTTTTGTGCTTTTGAGGGGTCGGATGCCTTAACTCTTTCCCAAACGACAAAATTTTAGGGTGATCCACTTCAAAAAGTGTCACAAGTTATAAAAAGGATGTTATTAAAGATAGGATGTGTGTAAAAAATGGCACAGAAAATATTGAGACAAAAGGAGAAACTGCTGGTTATCAGCAGTTTCTTCTTTTGTTTCAATTTTTTCCCAAGCATTTTCCACCAGGGGCGTCAAAACCGGAGGTGCGTTCTTTAGAGCGAGATTTTTAAAGATTTCTTAAAGTGACATTTCACAATAATTTTAACATAAATTTTACTTTTATTCTATCTGAAAGAGCATGTTTTCTTATGAAAATTCTTAGAATTTCAAGCCAAAATATTGAACCGTTTACGAGAAATATATGTTTTTGTGCTAAAATTAAGCAAATTGTTGTGGACAACAGTTCAGATTTATATAGAATTTGTCAATTCTGTGTCAACTTGAAAGGCATATTTTTCGCTTATAAATAAAAAAAAATAAAAAAACTGATAGCATTTCTACGCATTAGAATAAACAATCTTTGCATCAATACATACTTTTAAAAAATGAAATAAATGTGAAATGTCACTTTAAGATGTTTTGGATATAAGCGTTTTTAAGACCGAGGCTTTGACTGAGCTGTTCCGAATGCTCCATATTTATACAAATGACGGCATCATGACGTCATTTGTATAAAGTATGAAGCATTCAGAAACCCGCGGTTTACAAATTATAGAGTGTTCGGAACAACTCGGTCAAGTCTCTTTTATATTGTTTCTATAAAGTTGACCGAGGGATTCCGCATGATTGTTTCTATAGAGTTGACCGAGGGATTCCGCATGAAGTATAGAGCAATGGCGGCTCCCAGTGATCGCCTTAAAAATCCTGCTCAGAAGAACGCTTTAAAATATCTTAAAACATCTTAAGAAATCTCAAGATATCTCAAGAAATCTCGCTCTAAAGAACGCACCCCTGGTCTTGTTTGAAAGAGGCTTAAACCTTCAGAAACATCCATTTTGTCGTCCTAAGCTGCTTTCGAATCAAATGTTACTGTCCAACTTTTGCCGTTTGGATAAGGGTTAAATGATGAGCTAGTTTTCTAGGAACAGGTTTTACATCCCAAGCTGTCGTCGACGAATAATTTGAATAATAACTTTTTTGTGAAATTACATTTATTTTGTCGTCAAAAACGTTTCTCAGAGAATTATTCTAATATTATTTTAATTTTTATGTTTTACAATTTTCTAAATAATTTCCGCTTTTGACAGTGACCTATGAAATGCAAAAGGCTTTTTAGGATGATCGGCTGCTGAGCTTTGCACTCGACTTTTGATGCAGATTTTAGCATTATCTCCTTTTCCTTCGATATCTTTTTAGCTGTAAGTTACATATATTCCAGTCATTTACACACATCTTGTCATATATAGCAGCTTTGGAATCGTACCACCCTTAAATGTTGTCATATGAGTAAGGTTAATCACTTAAAATTAGCACACGAACCATCTCACTATGACTGTTAATGATTCAGTGTTATTCCCAGCCCTAAATCCCTGTAAAAACAAAGAAGTTGGTTTTTGGAAGCAAATTTTGCAAAATTTTCTTCTCTATGCATCCACCTCTCTCTGCACTTTACCATTCTCTGCATACCACACAACATCTTCCGGTCCTCCTCACTATAAATAGTTCTATCAAAAGCAAAGATAAATGAGGTAAAAGTCGTTCGAATATTCAATATGTAAGCCTGAAGTTATACTACATGTAGATATTCAATTGTGTGAAAATGAAACATTCAATTAATTATGTCTGTAAGAGAAGAAAAGACCGAAGTACATGTAGTAATTTGCTTTATTATGGTTCAAAGACAAGTTCAAAGGCTTTCCTTGTTAATGGACCAGTCAAGTTTACTGAACCATGAAATATATTCAAAGAGCTCTATGAATAGTTAATTCACACAAACAATAAATATGCATGAATGTTGTGCTAAAAAAAGATACAACAACTCCAGCATGGAATCAAAGTATTCAAGGTATTCAAATGGATAATCAAAGTACCTAATCTAAGTACTCTACTTCTGGACAGGCCTACATTATTAACAATTTTGCTTCCCAACATACTTTCAGTACTTTGATTAACATTTAGTTGAGGGTGAGAGAAATTTTACGGGTTTTTTTTTTCTTTCTTGGTAGAAAACATTGTGGTAAATAAAAATATGCTATTTCTTCATTTCCCACAATGTTTTCAAAAGCATTTCATCTTGTGAGACGCGTCAGTGTGTGGCAATGGGTTAAGATCACTTGCAACAGCAGTTTGAAATTAAAAATAGACAACGCCGAAATTCTATTTTGTTTAAACTTTCAGGATGCTATGATTCTGGTGCTATTCGCAGGCGTTGCTCAAGCATTGTTTTATAAACCCCCAAATCCATGTGCTTGGTCGCTCGTCGGAGATGTAAGTAGCATATCGCCACTTTTCAACGAAAACCTCGTAACTGCAGCTGAAAACAAGCTGCAGTTACGAGGTTTTCGGTGAAAAGCGACGACATAATATTATTAGGGCCGTATTCACCAACCAGTAGATTTACATTACAAGTCATCTGATTAGACAAGACGTGTGTATCTGCCTATCGGCTTAATTGTCGTGTGATTTTAACCCTTTCCCAAACAGCAGAATTTTAAGGAGGTCCAATTTGAAAGCTGCTACAGACGACAAATTTGGTGGTAAAAAGGAAGAGATTTGTGTACAGTATAACGCAGAAAATATTGAGACAAAAGGAGAAACTGCTGGTTATCAGCAGTTTCTTCT
Organism: Fragum sueziense; assembly: GCA_963680895.1. Taxonomy (NCBI): domain Eukaryota; kingdom Metazoa; phylum Mollusca; class Bivalvia; order Cardiida; family Cardiidae; genus Fragum; species Fragum sueziense. The sequence goes on from OY804595.1 coordinate 52,870,206, forward strand.
TTTGTCTCAATGTTTTCCCAAGCCTTCTCTTATAGAGACGTCAAAACCAGTTCTTGTTTAGAAAAGGGTTAAATGTATTTATGGGATTCAGACTGGTTAGGGAATGCCACACCTGGCCCTGACCCCGGTATCTCGAAAAAACTTAAGTACGTTCTCATGCTCAAATCTGAGCACCGTGAGCACGAAATCCACCTGAACTTCGAACGTTGGAGAGTATCCCTTTGAAGTTGAGCATGCTCATATACTTAAGTTTTTTTCCGTTGGAGAGTATCCCTTTGAAGCTGAGCATGCTCTCATGAGCATATACTTAAGTTTTTTTTCCAGATACCAGGGTTTGGTTTCTCGAAAAAAAAAACTTAAGTATATACTCATGAGCTCATGCTCAACTTCAATTGAATACCAATCAACGTTGAAGGGTATTCAATTGAAGTTCACGTGGATTTCGTGTGATTCGTGCACGGTGCTCAGATTTGAGTCTGAGAACGTACTTAAGTTTTTTTCGAGAAACCGGGGTCTGGTCAAAAGTTCTTTCTCACTTTTCAAATGACCATAGCTGTTAATAATTGCAATATCTTTATGAATTGACCAAACGCCGACTGTCAATCAAAAACATCGATTAGCCAATGGACAATCAGAAAAGGTGTCATGCCCCAATTGTTCTTCGTTGCACGTGTTCTTGTATCGATTTATCGACAGACAATCAAAACAATCGACACGCCGATGGTAAAGAATTTTGTGCTAACAATAGACTAGGTTTAACGTTATGTTTTGATACTCGTCTGTGTTGTTATAAAATCTCGTAACTACGGCTTGATTCAAGCCGTAGTTACGAGATTTTATAACAACACATAATTATGAAATACTATTTTGTTTGTTCGAATTTGCTTCTCGGTTAACTGGATAAAATCGTTCCCTATAAACGAACACATGTCCATTGTTTGTCTTAAATTATATGTTGGGCGGAGCGATCTGTCGATTGGCGTTTGGTCAATTGCAATATCTTTATGAATTTTGATAGGTGGAGTCACCGGAATAACCCGAACTGATTTTCGTGATAATTTTTCAGTAATTATTGAATATGATGATGTTATGTTAGTAAAGCTAAAAGGCTTTAAATTGTCATAGAGCTCGAGATATTGCATTTGTAATTAACCAAAAAAGAATGAAAAAAAAGAAGACAAAGAAAAGCAAAATTGTTTGGCATTTCTACATTGCACGTGATTACAATAGAAAGAGAAAAGTGGTGGGTTGGGTAAACCATAATGTTTTATTTACCAGACAGACCATTAACAAAATGAATATCGCTGCTAGATCTATCATTTTTTACACTTTATCTTTTAAATAAATCGCAATCCCTCTAATATTTACATCAATTTTAACAACAGTACCACCATTATTATTTCAGTCGTGCGAAATCGGCGAAAATGCGGGGACTTGTAAACTAGACATAAATCCTGTCTTCGAAAAACTTCTCCCAAAAGTGTGTGTAGGTCAGTAGACTGGACTGTTTTTAAAGTGACAGTTCACATTTATTTCATTTTTAAAAGGTATGCCTTAATGCAAAGATTGTTTATTCTTATGCGTAGAAATGCTGTCAGTTTTTTGAAGTTGTTACTTATAAGCGAAAAATACGCCTTTAATGATGAGACAGAAATGACAAATTCTATATAAATCTGAACTGTTGTCCACAACAATTTGTTTAATTTTAGCACAAAAATATACATTTCCCGTAAACGGTTCAATAGTTTGGCTTGAAATTTTCAGAATTTTCGTAAGAAAAGATGCTCTTACAGATAGAATAAAAGTAAAATTTATAAATGTAATTGTAAAAATAATTGTGAAATGTCACTTTAACTATTTCATATTCATTTTCATTATTTCACACCCCTAATATACGAGGAGTGTTCAATAAATTCGCAGCAAAACAAAGTCATTTCTTCAAATATTGCATAAAACACTGGAATTTTACATAATTATCTTATTTAGCACCCCTTTTCTTCAGCTTACCCATTACCAAATGGCAAAATTTTAAACGTATCCATATTCAAAGATAATGCAGACGACATTTTCAAGTGAATGGAACTTAACAATTTTTTGTCTTTTGTGTCGAAAACATTGTGGGAGATGAAGAAATTGCTTGTCACAAGCAATTTCTTCATTTTCCAAAATGTTTTCCATAGCCATTATCTTGTGGGAAGTCAAAAGGAGTCACTAAGCGGTAATGGGAAAAAATCTTACCTGAAAATACGGCGGTTTTACAGGGCAGATTGTGGCTCACATTTTCCCTTTTTTTGTTATTTTGAATCAATAAAGTCTACATGTAATTCTTAAACATCGTGCCTAAATCTTGATTCAAGCTGCGGTTAAGAAATTTCATGATAAGAACGACGATTTATCACTGCTTTTCATAATACGAAAACCTCACGACTAGGCCTACATCTTTAAACAAGCTGTATTTAGGTCTATACACGGTGGGGTTTGTGCATGATGGGATGGATAACGAATACGGACAAAATAATCTCGATTCTGGTAAGATTTTTTGCAATAACTTCCTTATTTGTGCGTCAATTTTCAAAAGGTTTGTTGCATGTACCCCGCCTTACCGAGCTCTTCCATCGGATGTATGACATATTAGATAACTCGTGGTACTTTTTCCAAAATATTGTCCCAACCGACCAGAAAGCGAAATGGAACGGCTACGGCCAAATTAACCAAGCTTCAGGTAAGCATTTGTGCAATAACTTTCTTATTTTAGCGTCAATTTTCATGCAGTTTGTTGCATGTACTCCGTCTTACTGGGCCCTTTTCTCAGATATATATTACTTATCGGGAAACTCATTGTACTTTTCTCAAAAATCGATCCAAACCGACTAGAAAAATGACCTGGATTTTTTGTCATTTTTCTGATCGGTTGGGATCAATTTTTGGACAAAGTACAAAGATTCTACAAACAAGTCATATATCTGAGGAAAGAACTCAGTAATGCAGGGTACATGCAACAAACCGATTGAATATTGACGCAGAAATAAGAAAAATATTGCACAATTTCTAACCTTAAGCGAGGCAAATTTGTCCGTATTCGTTATCCATCCCATCATGCACAATCCCCACCGTGCTATAATACATTTCGAAAAGCGACACCATTTTGTTTGCAGTCACTCCAGAGCCTACCACTACCGCAGCGCCGCCCCCGGTCTGTGACCCTGCCTTGATACCCGCGGAAGCAATACTACAGACCCCTTTGTCATCGCCTCCGATGACAGGCGAGTTTACCATTGTGAGTGCTTGCAATGACGGATTTGACTTGGAGATTAAAGCTGAATGCACTTCTAACGGTTTCGTGTTCTCGATTGATTGTGTTGCTAGTAATCCAGGTTAGAGCGTTTTAACACATTCCCCACCAGCACTGTTAATCATAGAAAATTGATCTTCGACAGAAAGTAAAACTAACTTGGATCCAGTACTTAAATTTGAGACAGAAATGATAAATTCCATAAAGTCATTTCTATAAATGTGAACTGCTGTGGACATCGATTTGTTTACTTTTAGCACAAAAAATATACATTTCTCATAAACGGAACATTATTTTTGCTTGAAATCTTCATGATTTTCATGAGAAAATATGCTCTTTCGGATAAAAATAAAAGTAAAATTTATGAAAAAATATCTGTGAACTATCACTTTAAAGCATTCGAGAAAGCCGTGTTTCACGATCAACATGTGCCCAAAAGCAGTATGACCGGGATCCATGCTACTGTCTCACAGTCGCTACAGGTCACGAATAAGCTACTAGACACCAACATGGTTCATGATCAGACTGCGTGTATACGCAGGCTGATCCGGGACCATGTTGGACCCAAAAACCTTAAGGCACCTTCTTCTAAATCCCGGCTCAAAAGTAGTAGCCATTGAAAAGTCCTGTTACTGTTGTCTTTTTTCAGAAAAAAGGAACACCATTAAACGGAAAGTACGAGGAAGTTCGATTGAAAGACGCCAAGTCAGATCTACACAACCTGTTTGCAATGACGACACATTCGAATTTGACGTCAACGGGACATTCGATCCACCATTCAGCCATCCAGCAGTAGACGGCGAAGAAGGCAAACTCATTTGTAACGAGCAGTTGATGGCACTTGTGCAAATAACATGCACCGCGTCAGTGTTTGAATTAAGTGCGTTTTGCACTTAGGTTTCAGCTTTCGAATTGGGACAGCGCGTATTTTTTGTCGTTTAAGTATTAACTATACCTGAAATTCAAATTTGGAGTGAAAAATAAGTTGTTCTCTTTAGTAACTGGGCTTAAGCCATTACCGAACGAAAAAAATATTGGGATGATCCAATTTGAAAGCTGTTGCAAACGACAAAATACATACTACTAAAGGCAAAATTTGTAAATAACTTAGCTCAGAAAACATTGAGGCAAAAGGAGAAAGTGCTGGTCATCAGCATTTTCTTCTTTTGTGTCATTGTTATCCCAAGCCTGTTTGAATTAAGGACATCAAAACCAGGTGTTGTTTGGAAAAGGGCGAAAGCCCCTTTTCAAACGGCAAATATTAGAATGTTCCTACTGCTTCAGATGACATGTTTAGGTTGATAAAGATATATAAAACAAACTGTAGGCATAATGAGACAAAAGGAGAATGTATTGAGCATCAAAAATCTGGATAAATGTACATTACTTGCCAATAGCAGATTAACCTGATACGAAAACGATCAAAATAACTTTAATTGTTATCTTAAAGTTACTTAACGTTTTCACAATTCTTTTAATTATTTACTAAATTCCTCATTGTACATGTGAATATTGATATGATGGGAATATGTTTGGTATTTTTCATCTTTTGCTTTGAATGATTGTGTGAACTACTGTGCGTTGCTATCTATTCGTTTTTTCTCTTTTTTTTTTTTTTCATTGTTTCTTTGTCAATCAATTGAATTTTGAGGGAATAAAGCATAAAAGGAATCACAGCCTGACTTCTTTTCTGATCCATTTACCAAACAACGCGCTGGTTTTCGATGAAAACCTCGTATCTGCAGCTTGTTTTAAGCTGCAGATACGAGTTTTTTTAAAGCTACACAACGACGCCTTCTGAGTTGCCTTACATTCAAAGCTAAATGAAAAATAATAAAATGAAGGAATGATAATTTTGCTTATTACCAATACTTTTCCCTTTTCCTCAATATTTTCTACCCTATCAAGGAGAATTTTCATCTTGACAGTAAGATCAATAATGCCGTCTGCACCTCTTTTGAATTTGGTCGTGTCCAAGTTATTGTAGTTAGGGAAAGGGTAATGCCGAAATGTATAGCTCACTATAAATGACCTGGCAGAGCATCCCTAGCAATTAGCTAGGGCTGCTCTGGCAGGACATTATATAAATATCACATGCCTCTCAGGGTAATAGTACATATTGTCTACCCGAGACCGGTAATGTTGACCGAGGCGTTAGCCGAGGTAAACATAACCTGGTCGAGGGTAGACGATATGTACTATTACCCTGAGAAGCATGTGATATTCATTTTATTATACCGAACAAAGCAATTAGAATCTAGATCTAGTAGATCTTAGATAGGAAAAAATAAAATAAAATAAAATAAAAAAACCTAGCTTAGAGTGGAAAGCTTTGATCATGATCAGCTTATAGTGCAGTCCAAGCTGACTGACTTTAGGATCTTTTCATATTTTCCCAGAAAGTCCCTTTTTGCGTGACAGGTCACATAACAATTTCTTTTAATTAAGCCTCATGAAAATTTACTATGATTCAGCAAAATTTCTCTTAGATATAACATGACGTCATTAATGACGTCATAAAAGAGTGTATTACTATTTATAGAACATGCAGCGGTAGACATTACATAATGTCAACCGGGTGACATTACGTAATGTCACCCTCTCGTATCTCTGAGCGGTTAATAGTACGAAATATATAGTTTATTATTATTGAATAGAAAGTCACGTGAGGTATAATAAATATAAATATCACATGCCTCTCAGGGCAATAGTACATATTGTCTACCCGAAACCGGTAATATTGACCGAGGCTTCAGCCGAGGTCAATATTACTGGTTCGAGGGTAGACGATATGTACTATTGCCCTGAGAGGCATGTGATATTCATTTTATTATACCGAAAAAGAAACAACATAAAAAATTTAATCTACAATTTATCTAACTTTATAAGTCCTTCACCGTTAATAAAAAAATGTTACAATCAACTGAATGCCTTATCCATTCGTATTTGTGACATGCACGCAAAGGCAGGCCTGTCATCAATTTTGTCTGGTTAATTCCATGATCTAGATCTAGATGAGAAAGAGATCAGGCTAAACAGAGGTAAACTGATTTTGCATTTGGAAAAAAACACATAAAGTAAGACAAAATAAAAGATCTAGTTTCAGTAAATTAGCTTAGAATGAAGTGTCGATTCTGATCAGCATGTGCAGTTCGCACAGACTGACTAGGAACCATACTTTATAACGTTTTCCAGATAGTCCCTTTTTGCGTAACAAGCCACATCATTTAAGCGTATTTATGTTCAACTAGCTATGATTCAGCAAATATTGTGCTTTGAAACAATGTGACGTCACGGTGACGTCATAAAAAAAAAGAATTTCTATTTATAGTACGCTCAGCGGGTAATATGAAAAAATATTAACCGCTTAATATTATCTGAGCGGGTAATATGAAAAAATATTAGGTTTGTAATTATTGAATGATAAGGTCACGTGAGGTATAATAATAAATTTTATCGCAAGCTGTACGTGCCCTATCAATATGGATACATGTATCCGTCTTAGATTATATATCGACTTGACCATTATCCTCTTTATCTCTTTCCTGCTTTAAACCTTTCCCAAACAAGACCTGGTTTTGACGTCCCTAATAGAAAAGGCTTGGGAAAACATTGAAACAAAAGAAGAAACTGCTGATAACCAGCAGTTTCTCCTTTTGTCTCAATATTTTCTGAGCTATATTGTACAAAAATTATAGCTTTATCGAAACCCATTTAATGTGTGTAGCTGCTTTCGAATTGAACCATCCTTAAAATTTGTCGTTTGGGAAAGGGTTAATTTGACTCTCAGTTCTCTGATATTGATATACATAGACAAGGGATTTTTATCACCTTTTTTCAAATGGGCAGATTCACCCAATTTCACTAATTTACATGATATTAATTTTACAACTGATCATTCTATGCGGACAATTAAATTACGAAGATTAATCCTCTCCCAAACAAGACCGTTTTTGACGTATCTAGAATGGAAACGGCTTTGGAAAACATTGAGAAAACAGAAGAAACTGCTGATAACCAGCAGTTTCTCCTTTTGCCTCAATATTTTCTATGCTTTATTGTATCTCTAATTAATTTCCGTTGACGCCGGAAGATTAACAAAGTGTTTGGTATCTAATGATAGGTTGTAATTCTTAAGGAGAGGTGTCATTTAAAAAAAAAAGAGAAAAAAACATGACTCTGGCACCCTTACCTTTTGAGTCATCGCACTCGCACGGTGGAGATTGTGCATGATGGGATGGATAACGAATACGGACAAATTTGCCTCGCTTCAGGTAAGAAATCGTGCAATAATTTTCTTATTTCTGCGTCAATTTCCAAGCGGTTTGTTGCATGTACCCCGCTTTACTGAGCTCTTTCCTCAGTTATATGACTTGTTTGTTGAATTTTTGTACTTTGTCCAAAAATTGATCCCAACCTACCAGAAAAAACGACAAAAAATCAGGTCCTTTTTCTAGTCAGTTGGGATCGGTTTTTGAGAAAGGTACAAGAAGATTCCAGATAAGTAATATATCTGAGAAAAGGGCTCAGTAAGGCAGAGTACATGCAACAAACCGCATGAAAATTGGCGCAAAAATAAGAAAGTTTTGCACAAATTCTTACCTGAAGCGTGGTTAATTTGGCCGTAGTCGTTACCATTTCGCTTTCTGGTCGGTTGGGAAATATTTCGGAAAAAGTACCATGAGTTATCTAATCATACATCCGATGAAAGAGCAAGGTAAGACGGGGTACGAGCATCAAACTTTTTGAAAATTGACGCACAAATAAGGAAGTTATTGCAAAATATCTTACCAGAATCGAGATTATTTTGTCCGTATTCGTTATCCATACCATGATGCACAATCTCCACCGTGACTCTATACACTGCCAAACTCAGACCTGTGTGTTCTATATTCAATGAGTATGATATATACAAGAGTGACACTTATATTCATGGCTATTGATTTTTTCTTTCCTTAACCCTTTCCCCAAAAAAATAAAATTTGGACTTTTCCACCTTGAAAGGTGCTATGGACGACTGAATTGATATTAAAGAAAGTAGGATTTGTGTGGTATATAGCACAGAAAATATTGAGACAAAAGGAGAAAATGGAGAAAATGCTGATTATCAATATTTTCTTCTTTTGTCTAAATGTTTCCTTAAGCCTTTTCTATTGGGGACGTCAAAATCAGTTCTTGTTTGGGAAAGGGTTAAATGAATGGCCCTTTCCCAATGCCAAAGGTGAAAATTGAAAATTTCCCAGTTGTTGACTGTTGATTTTAAATTTCTACTGATGTATTTTGAAAGAAAACCATAAAATGATCTTTTATGTTGATTTCTTTGATTTATACATGGGCAAGTTTAAAAAAAAATGTGACCGTTCACTTTTTACATGCCTCGGCTTTTACAGAGAAACATATTCTACACAATCAAAGCTAAAAAGATGTGTTATTGTGTGTTTATACTGGGTACCAAGTTTAAAGAAAATTGCTTCACAAATAAAAAAGATATGTCATTTAAACATGTCAAAAATGTCAGGAGTGAAACGCTTTTTGTGTGACACTTAACACTTTGACCAGATTTCTAAGCTATGGTAAATAAAAGATAGTGACAGGATACTACAATAGGCAACTGTAATTCATAAAACAACATGTGCATCATCATCTTAAAATTACCTTTTCATCTTATCTTCACTGGTTTAGGATGTGGAGCCTGTTTTATACAACAACCCTCTAAATTTTATGTCAGGAGTGAAACACTTTTATTCTTCAAAATGTGTTCTCATTTTTGTCTATTCAGCCAGAAATCTACCACTCAAACTGTTTTACGAAGCCATCAACCTTGTGGACATTCTGCACTCTACTATTTAGTGATTCGTGGGTTACAATTTCTCATATTGTGCAATATAAATGCTGTCAGGAGTGAAACGCTTTTTTGTTGTCATTTTGCAAGATTGTGCACACAATTTTAGCTAAAAGTTAGTGAACATGAATTTTAAATATTATTTGGACACTGTTTAACCATTTAGAATAGTTTTTAGGCATCCTAATTTAGAAATCTGGATGATATTCTATAAAAATAGCTGTTATTCTTAAAATTTAAATGTAACATTTTGGTCACATTTTTTAAAACCTGCCCACATCAATAATTCAATTGAAATATAACGTCTAAATGGTTCTGCATAACCTACGATACAAACGATTGAAAGCATTCTTTAGATTGCATGAACAGTTTTTAAACTGACCAGAGTTCAGTATAAGCTGTTTTAAAACTGCTGAAGTTCCAAGATTGTTCACAACATTTATACATATAGGGCATATGGCAAAATTTTTGTTTGCCCTAGTCTTGTGAATAAGGAAACCCAAGAATCTGCTTTTAAATAGCATGTTCTCCTGTTTACATCAATATTTTAGTATCGTAAACATTCATGTTTGCCAGATTTGAGATCAGAGATTTGTTATCTGAAACTTTTTCAAGGTTGGTCCGTCTAAAAAGTTGTTGTTTGAGAAAGGGTAAGAGTTGTCCTTCGACAGGATTCTTCCAACAAATCGAAAATTCGAAAACTTCTATTTTAATGAATAACCCTACTCATAGTTTAAGGGACCCAAGTATGTCAAGGTTTGCGATACTGAAGTACATTGCTGCTTTTCTTGTAAAACATCGTAATAAAAGCTTAAACAAGCTTTAGTTATGTTCGAACTCTGCATTTTTGGTACTCATAAGATGCATTTCCTTTAGAATATCAGCACCCCACGACCGTATTCTATAAAGTATGTTAACTGTACTTACGGATATACTTAACGTAAGTTTAATGAAAAGAATAATTGATACATATAATATAATTATTATGCTTTTACTAGATATTCACGAAAACAGAAATTTCGAATACATTTCTATTTACTTTTTATCATAAAATCGGGCATGCTAGTATTAAACACGGTATTCATCCTTTTTCCTACAGAACTGTAAATGAAACGCCTATGTGGCTGGACATTGAGGTATCACTTTATCAATCAGATTCAATCCTTAATTAGCACAAACAGTCTTAGCTTTGTAAATGCATCCCTACTTTATCTACTGCGTGTCTTGGCAAAAAGGCTAATCTAAGGAATCGCTGCAGAAAATCTTAGCCTCGTAACTGAAGCTTAAAACAAACTGCAGTTACGAGGTTTTCGTTGAAAAGCGACGAAATGCTGTTCGAAATACTTACATTGACTTTATATTATTCTTACAGTCTGAAATGTGTCGCTGTGAAAATAGTTACAATGATCATTGTCTCAAACATTGCAACTCAAACCGAGTCTTTAATACGATGTCTCAAACTTGCTCTTCTCGGCAAAAAGCTCGTTGGCCTACTTTACCAATTTCTGAAATATCCAATCAAAATTAAAACACCTGTTCACACACTTTAACTTTTTTCCTAAACATGACCAGTTTTGACGTCCCTGAAGGAGAAATGGTCAGAAAACATTGAAGAAAAATAAGAAAAGGCTAATAATCAATATTTGCTCTTTTTCTCTTTAAAATCTCTGTACTAAGTATAACTAAATATCATATTCATCAACACCCATTTTGTCATCTTCAGCAATGTTGAATTTGGACCAACCCACATTTTTGTCGTTTAGAAAAGAGTTAACCCTTTCCCAAACGGCATAATGTTAAGGCGATCCTATTCAAAAGCTGCTAAAGACAACAAAACTGATAACAATAAGGAAGAGATTTGTGTACAATAAAGCACAGAAAATATTGAGACAAAAGGAGAAACTGCTGGTTATCAGCAGTTTCTTCTTTTGCCTCAATGTTTTCCCAAGCCTATTTAATTAGGGACGTCAAAACCAGGTCTTGTTTGGGAAAGGGTTAATTTACTTTTTGTATCAATACGTTCATCTGAAGCAAAACAATACATTTCGAGAGGGTTCTTTCGAAAGAAGTTTGCAAATCCTATATCTAATTTTTGTTAAATTTTGGAGAAGAAATGCTATTAAAGGTAAGAATTTTGTATCAAATACTATCGATTTCACAATTATTTTTACAAAAAAATTACTTTTATTCTATCTGAAAGAGCATCTTTTCTTATGAAAATTCTGAAAATTTCAAGCCAAAATATTGAACCGTTTACGAGAAATATATATTTTTGTGCTATAATTAAACAAAATGTTGTGGACAACAGTTCAGATTTATAAAGAATTGGTCATTTCTGTCTCAACTTTAAAGGCGTATTTTTCGCTTAAAAATAACAACTTCAATAAACCGATAGCATTTCTACCCATAAGAATAAACAATCTTTGCATCAAGACATACTTTTAAAAAATGAAATAAACGTGAAATGTCACTTTAAACGTTTAGTAGAACTTAGTATTAAAACTTATTTACTATTTCATAATCACTATCTTACTGATATGACTACTATGACAGCCATTCTAAGATAATTTCAAACAGTTTATCTTAAACACGTTTGATTTTAACGCCGTAAATTCAACTTATTCAAGCTGTAGTTACGAAATTTTCGAATGCAACCGACGATTAGTTATAGATTAACTTCTGCTTTGGGCCTGATCAAACCAGAAAGTGCTGCGAAACGTGCTGGTGTTCACGTTCCTAACTGAAAACGCTTGGAAAACATTATAACAAAAGAAGAAAACTGCGATATTATCATTATTTTCTGTTCTTGTTTATTGTGCATGAATCAAATTTCCACCAACTTTGATTTTGTTGACTGTCACTGAATTAGCTTTCAAATTTGAACTCTGTATTGCCATTTGGGTAAAGATTAAATGATGGCTTCAACTTTTCTGGCAAAGTAGGTTTTCCATCTGTTAAATACCACAAGCTGTTGAATACGAATAATTTAAATAATGAATCTTTTATCAAATTACATTTAACTCATTGCATTCAAAAGGGTTTGGCGAAGTAAAAAAAATATTATGTGGCTCAGGTCAGTCTGCCCAACCGACCCTCGCAAAATGGACAGAGTGGCAGATTTGAAGGGGTAAATACATTCAAAAACTTTGAATCGCCTCGGTACATGCGGTGTGTAGCCGCAGAATTGGATAAACCGAAAGGCATTCTGTTGTACTCATAGAAGCCTAATGGTCTGACTGTAAAAGCAGTTCTCTCTTTGCGCTCCTCTTCCACTTGATGGCACCCTGACTTCATATCGATGATACTATTGTATCGACTCCCTTTTAACCCTTTCCCAATCGACAAAAATTTAGGGTGATACCACTCCAAAAACTGCCACTAGTGAAAAAATGGATGATAACAAAGGTAGAATTTGTGTAAAATATGGCAAAGAAAATATTGAGACAAAGGAGGAACCATTGGTTATCAGCAGTTTCTTCTTTTATTTCTTTCAATGTATTCCCAAGCCTATTCTGTTGGGGACGTCAAAACCATGTCTTGTTTGGGAAAGGGTTAACACGTGAAACATTTCTTCGATACGTGGAAGTGCGTATTCATCCTTTATGGCCCTGTTGTTCAAACAAATGTAGTCTACAAACATCCTTACAGAACCATTCTATTTCCGCACTAAAACTACATTGCTACACCAAGCTGCTATTTCTTTCCATTTGATATTCAGTCTTTAAATCTATTGTGTATGAAAGTGTTAAAACGAGGTATCAATTTTTCATCTAAATTAAATTAATCTTTTAAAGCTACTATTTCCCAGATTTGGACCCAAAAATTGTCAAATACAAACGAAATGTACACTTTTTAAGCTTTATATGACCTGATCAAATGATTACGAGAAACTATTGAAGCAACGACTCATTTTTTCGCAATATTTGATACCAAATTCATGAAGCGATGTCGAAAGTAGGTCAAAACAGTAGGACATGCGACTTTCTTAAATGACGTCACAACATACATGATGACGTCATATTGAAATTTAAGTATGAATCTCGTTTGAATCATAGTCCGCGCTGTATGCGCATGCGCAACAATTTAAAAATAATTCTAACCCCATCAGTGATGGGGTTGAATTTAGGCTTGGATTCTCCCTAAATTCAGCTATCTGTCTTGTAATTTCGGCTCATTCTCCGTCTGAATCGCATATTATTAACCATCCCGAGGTGGTCAACACAAAAGTTTTGCATATTTTTTTCAAAAAAAAATCATTTTTTGCAATTAGACCATCTGTTACCGTCGCCCTTTAACCCTTTCCCAAACGACAAAATTTTAGGGTTATTCAATTTAAAGCTATTGCTTACGACAAAAGAAAGAATTTGTGTAGAATACAGCACGGGAAATATTGAGACAAAAGGAGAAACTGTTGGTTATCAGCAGTTTCTTGTTTTGTCTCAATGTTTTCCCAATCATTTTCTATTAGGGGCGTCAAAACCAGGTCTTGTTCGGGAAAGGGTTAAAAACTTTCGATCTGTTCTGACGATTTGTCGCTATAGTGAAGACATTTTTGCGAAACAACTTTTGTAAATACACGACGATAAATCACAACAGTTTCCGAAAAGCTGCTGCAATCGACAAAATAGATAATTGGCAGAGAAAGCATTGGTGGACAAAAAAGCACAGGAAAATATTGAGACAATAGGAAAAAAATGCTGGTTATCAGCATTTTATTCTTTTGTCTCAATTTTTTCTCAAGATATTGGACGAAATACCGGGCCTTTTTTTTTCGGAAAAGAGTAAATATCTAAACGGAATTATTTCAATATTTTTTTCTAATTTTTTTAGGTCTCGATAGCTCTAGTTATGTCTGCAGGCATTGCTCTAGCCTTAAAATCATGTGGTTGTCGATCGAAAAGTAAGTATAGTAGCGACGAATTTTGTGCTAAAAATAGACTTTGTTTACCGATTTAATTTGATAAGGTGATGTTACAAAATCTCTTAACTATGATTTGAATCAAGTCGAGTTACGAGATTTTATGACAACACATATGAAATACAATTGTTTGTCTAAAATTACGTTACGAATAACTTGATAAAATCGTTCGCTATTGACACTCCGTCTATCCATATCGGATTAGTCGAATTTGTACTGAACCCATGTTCACCTGTTGACCATTTTTGGCTTCCCAAAAGAAAAGCCATTGAGAAACATTGTGGAAAATGAAGGAATTGCTTGTGACTAACAACTTCTTCATTTCTCACATTGTTTCATGCCCCCAAAAGACCAACATAGACATGAGTGAAAGTGGAAAGCGTTTGCTGCGTGTTTATTGAGGTCTGACTGATTCCTGATCATTAAATTAGATCTATTAGATCATGGTAGTATTTATTTATAGGTGTTTTAAAGAGTCTTCGTCCTTCAGTTGTTTTCCTTTCATGTTACTTTGGCTAATACTGTGTTTCCGTATGTGATAGCGCAATCGCTTTTCGTTTCAAATGCAAATTACTGTTTGCTATTTTAGCAAGAAATTCGAAAAATCAATCTACTCTAGTTATCAAAGTAGGTAGTTTTACAGAGCTCTCAGCACTGTCATTGAAGAAAAGCTCCGATGTTTCGAGGGGTCGGCACAAAACTATTGCAAGTGCCTATATTTATATAGGCACTTACAATAGTGTCGCACTGACCCTTCGATTTTGATTGTGGTCATTCCAGAGCCTGCAGAAGAGCCACCTGTCTGTAACGTTGCCGCGCTAGGCCTGCCCACAGAAGCTGTGGTAAATCCGCCATTTTCATCGCCTCCGATGACGGACGATGTTTCCATTTTAACTTCGTGCGATGAGGGGTTTACATTCGAGGTTATAGCTACATGTTCTGCTGATGGCTTCGCGTTTTCTGTTGATTGTGTTATGATTGAACCAGGTCTGTGCGCTTTGATTCATTACCTGACGACAAAATTTTGGACTTGTCCAAATTCAAAGCTGCGGCAGACGACAAAATGATTCTTGAAATTTGAGAGAATTTGTTTACAAAACAGCACTGAAGATAATGAGGTAAAAGCATTTACTTCTTTCCTTCAATGTTTTTTCCTACGCATTTTCTGTAAGGGACACGAAAACCGGGTCTTATCTGGGAAAGGACTAATTCATTCACAAACGTAAATAGTCTAAACTGTCCACTCCAACAAAGTGATACTTTTTTAAGCCCCACAAGATCTGGGCTTAGGAGAGAAAATTGTGTCTACAGCGAAACTTTAAATTGTTGTATGCAACATCATTTAATTTGGATCAGTCTATAATTCTGCCGTCTGGTAATGTAGTTGTACTGCAGTTAACACTTTTTATAGCTTCTGGAATTAGAAAAAAATGAGAAAAAATGCAAAGGTTCTCAGAGAAAAAGGCAAAGTCCTGTACATCAGCATTTTTTCAGGGTTTTCTATAGATATCTACCTTTTTCCAAACAAAACCTCATTTTGACATACACTGCCCGATAGAAAATGCTTGGGAAAACAAAGAGAACAAATAGACAATGAAGTCATCCCCCTAGATCTACTTTGCATTACTATATCTTTGTGCAATGATAAAAGCAAAAGTTTTTTTTTTTTTTTTTTTTTTTTTTTTTTTTTTTTTGATAACACAAAGTTTGTCGTCTGCAGCAGATTTTGAATTGGATCCAAGGGCGGATCCAGGATTTCTTCCTGGGGGATCAAAGCCCAAATAATGGCTTAAATATGTAAAGTTATATAGTCAAAATTCAATTTTCGGCCAGGGGGGTCATGACCCTCTGACCCCCACCCCTAGATCCGTCCATGGGATCACCCTAAAATTGGGTTGTTTTGGAAAGCTTTAACATTCTACAATCAAAAAAAAAATCATAGCTCAATCGAACCAATACCCTCTTCCACCTTCTCTGTTTCAAATTAAATTCAAACTGGTCACGTATTAACCCTTTCCCGAACAAGATCTGGATTGGACGTCCCTAATAGAAGAGGCTTGTTGAATATTGAGGCAAAGGAAGAAAATGCTGATTGTCAGCATTTTCTCCTTTTGCCTCAATAATTTCTATTCTAATTTTGTACACAAATGATATCCTTAGCAATACCCTAATTGTCGCCTGAAGCAGCCTTCAAATAGAAACAGTCCAATTTTTGGCCGTTCGGGAAAGGGTTAACAGAATAATTGAAGAATTTCTGGGGAGCGTTGTGTCACGTTATTCCCCATCGTGAATACCATTTAACCCATTACCAAACGACAAAATTTTGGACTGTTCAAAATTCAAAGATGCTGCAGACGACAATTTCAAGTGAATGAAATTTTGCATTTATGGTCTTTTTACGTAGAAAACATTGTGGGAAATGAAGAAATTGCTTGTTACAAGCAATTTCTTCAATTTCCACAATGTTTTCCCAAGCATTTTCTTGTGGGGGAGTCAAAAGGCGTTACTGTGCAGTAAAGGGTTAAGTATGGAAATTCACCAAGGTCTAGTTTAATCCATGGAAATATTTTCTTTTTTTTTAATTCTAAGGAAAGAGGAGCACAAATAATCGCGAATCACGGGGAGGTTTGGTTGGTGGACTCCTAACAAGAACAACTCAGCCGGTGTGCAATAACAACACATTCGAATTTGAAATCCTCGGGACATTTCATCCACCATTCAGCCACCCAGCTGTTGAGGGCGAACAAGGCACTATCAACTGTGACGACGATTTGGGGACAATTGTGCAAATTACATGCACCGAGTCAGGATTTGAAATTACTGCGTTTTGCACTTAGATATCAGCTTCGAATTGGGACAGTCTGAATTTTATTTTTTTCGGTTTGAGAAAAGTGTTTACTTTTTTGAAATTCAAAGAGTAAGATATAGTTTATTCTCTTATACATGTAGAAACTTTTTTAACCAGAGGTCTTGATAGAAGGGAGGTAAAGACTTTAAAATGCAATATTTCATTTCTTGTTAATAAAAGCCATTATACACATGTAATTTAGTTAGTAGGCTAATTTCTGTAATCTATTCCGTCTCATCGGGACGATTCAAATGAGTAGCCTACCCAGAACATATAGTTTGGAATTAAAACAAAATCAGAATATTCCCGCCCCCGTATCTGTAGCTCTGTTTAACCTGTTTCCAATCCCAAACGGACAATATTAGACTGTTTTGTTTCCCCATGAAAGCTACTGAAGACAACAATGCTTATGTTTTGACTCTTTTTGTAGTTGTTTGTGATACGAAACAAGCAATTATATACGAGACAAATCCACGGGTGGTAAACGGAGAAACTAGCTTTAAAAAGAGGTAGTTGCATAGAGAGAAAATTAACACATTTTTCTATAATTATTTCTTTTAAAGCGAGTTTTTGAGAAATCCGACGATGCTGTAATATGAAGAAATGGTCGCAGTTTGTTGTGCACGAGAATGTACGGTGTTAGTAGCAGGGTTTTAATACAATCGTTGAAAAACATTTCAAAATCGAAAGTAAAAACTTCTGAATTTTAGCATAGGGGTTTACCAACCATTCTCCCGAAAAAAAAGCCATTATGATATACCGATACAGCATGTACATGATTTGCAAGCACAAAGTAAAATGAAATATCACAGAATTGGTATGTTTGTTGTTCATAATAATAGAAATACAATGTATGGTGAAATTCTGCCGAGAGCAGTTTTCAAACTTCGACCATTTCTTCATATTAAAGCATCGCCTGATTTTTCAAAAACTCGCTGTAAAAAAAAATAATTGTAGAAAAATGTGTTCGTGACCTACCTTTGTTTACAGATTTTCGCTCTATGCAACTATCTCGGTAGAAGCCGGATGTCACGAGGCAACAAAATACCATTGACTCTTTTTGGAGCTAGTTTCTCCGTTTACCATCCGTGAAATCCTCTTCTTTTGACTCTTTGTTTTCATTGCCCTTATACATGTATATTTATTTATAGCCTATAAGGGACGTCAAAGCCAGACTTTGTTTGGGGAAATGGTTTTACCCATTTCCACACAGTGACTATTTTTGACTCCCCATAAGATAATGGCTTTGGAAAACATTGTGGAAAATGAAGAAATTGCTTGTCACAAGCAATTTCTTCATTCCCCACAATGTTTTCTACACAGAACAACAAAAAAGAAAGGTGAAATTTCATGAACTTGATAGATGTCTTCTGCAACATCTTTGAATTTGGGACAGTCTAAAATTTTGTCGTTTGGTAATGGTCTAAAAAGGCTAAAGTCCGTTCACGATATTTTGGCACATGTTTACAAAATTTGCCTATTCAAACAACATAATATTAACCCTTTCCCAAACAAAACATGGGTTTGACTTGTTTAATAGGTCAAGAGATGGCTTTTGAAAACATTGAGACGAAAGAAGAAATTGCTGATAATCAGCAATTTCTCCTTTTGCCTCAATATTTTCCATGCTGTGATGTATTTCACCAAAATAGCACTCTATAAATTGTCTGCAACTCCTCTAAAACTGGAACGGACTAAATTTTTGCCATTCAGGAAATGGTAAAACTCCAAGCTAGGGGCATGGTTGGATACTGCGTTGGCAATCTGAATGAATCCAGATGACATAATTCATAATTTCATAATGTTACTGAAAGATAGGATCTAAATTTCAATTAGATTGCAGCGTTGGTAGACCTACCGCCCGCCTGGTGGCAGGTCACTCAAATTATCACCTAAGGACTGCATAATATAAATCCACTTTTTCCACATATTTCCACAGGAGGCAAACACGGACTAAATAAGGTTGTTGCTCAAGAGGACTGTTGCTGAAGAAGAAGAAGAAGAAGAAGAAGAAGAAGAAGAAGAAGAAGAAGAAGAAGAAGAAGAAGAAGAAGAAGAAGAAGAAGAAGAAGAAGAAGAAGAAGAAGAAGAAGAAGAAGAAGAAGAAGAAGAAGAAGAAGAAGAAGAAGAAGAGGGAGAGGGAGAAAGCCATGGGCAAAAAGTTACATATAGTAAGATGGGAAAAATAAAAAAAAATCTAGATCGAGAAAAAGCTATATTTTAAAAACATTTTCCAGATTTCCAGAAGGTCTCTTTTAGCCTGACGGGTTGCATAATTTAGATCCCCCCATGACGGGCCTCGCACCAACAAAGTTTAGTAGCGTTTGCCTCCCTTGAATAGAAAATACTCTTCAATTAGGAGAAAGTGCGGCAGTCGAACTTGATAATATGACGGCGTGAGACGATTTTTATTAGCGATTTTAATCAACATTTTTATGTATTTTAGAATTATTTTTGTTTTATTTTCGTGAACCGATGGTTTAGCCAATGGATTTGGGATTAATTCCGTATCGTTGTCAAGATGTCAACGCTCTATATGGAGGTAAACGGTTTTTTAACCTTTTCCCAAACGACAAAATTTTAGGGAGATCCAATTTGAAAGCTGCTGCAGACGACAAAAATGATGATTTAATAATGACATGTTTTGTGTAAAATGTGGCACAGAAAATATTGAGACAAAAGGAGAAACTGCTGGTTATCAGCAGTTTCTTTTGTTTCAATGTTTTCCCTTGAGGCTTGAAGCCTATTCTGTTAGGGACGTCGAAACCAGGTCTTGTTTGGGAAAGGCGTAAACAAAACAGTGTTCTGTGAAATATTGTTTAACAATGAATACTGAAGGAAAGGAAAAAAACTCATTAACCCTTAGGCTTTCTTCTATTCTCCCAATGTTTTCCCAAGCTTCCTGTACAGAAACATTCTGTGGCTGTTTGGGAAAGATCTGAATTTGGTGGCAGTGGGGGAAGGGGTTGCGGGACGGATCAAGGATTTCTGTTAGGGGGGGGGGGGTTCGAACATATGCAAATAGGGGGGTTCGTTTCTCTAATATTACACAATTTTGAGTGAATTTCTGCATGAAAATGAAATATAATCAGGCTACATATATATAGGGGGGTTTGTTCGAACCCCCGAACCCCATCTGGATCTGCCACGGGGGGTGGGGGGGAGGGCGGAGGTCCAGGATTTCTTTGAGGGGGTTCGAATATACAAATAGGGGGATTCATTTTCCTAGTATTACACATTTTGACTGAATTTCTGAATGAGAATGAAATAACCTGGCTACAGAGGGGAGTTTGTTTGAACCCTCACCCCCACATCAACCCCCCAATCCACCCCCGAACCCCTCTGGATCCGCCACAGGGGGGGGGATAGTGGTGGTCTAGAGGGGGTTTAGGGGTTTCACTCAAACCACTTGACCTATGTAGCCTGATTTTTAGTTCCACTGGCGGAAGGCTGGTGAGCTTTTGTCATGGCATTGCGTCTGTCCGTCTATCCGTCCGTCCGTCTGTCCGTCCGTTAACTTTTTCTTTAAAAATATTCTCCTCTTAAACCAGTGGGCCAATTTTGGCCAAACTTGGCAGGAATGTTCCTTGTGGAACCCTTTACTTAAATTGTTCAAAGAATTTTGATTGGTTCATAAATGTGGGTGTGGCAGGGCGGGGCTTATCAGACTTAGAGAAATCACAAAATAATTCTTTTAATATCAACCATTTGGTCAATTTTGACCAAACTTGGCAGAAATGTACCTTAGGTGACTCTTTAACTAAACAGTGTGAGAAATTTTGATTGGTCCATAAATGTGGGTGTGGCAGGCAAGGCTTTTCTTCCAAAAATTGGGAAGGGGCCCTGGTCAGTCATTTTGGGAAATTTTAGCGCGATTTTGGTCCAATTGGGAAAAAGAAGACACAGGAGAATAATGTTCACATGAAAATAAATTTTCTTTAAAAACACTTTATAACCAGAATAACTGAATTACAGAACACACACTGCTTCTTTTTGACTAGATTATTGCCAGTAGGTAATTGACCATGATTATTCATTTTCAAATTTTTGGAATTTTAGTGTTGAAAATTGGGAAATTATTACTTTGGAATTGGGAAAAAGCAGCCATTTTCTAATTGGGAAGCCACCGAATTTCGGCCTCTGTTATAGAAGGAAGAAAAGCCCTGGCAGGGCGGGGCTTATCAGACTTAGAGAAATCACAAAATAAGTCTTTGAAATTCAACCATTCTGCCGATTTTGACCAAACTTTGCAGAAATTACCTTGGGTAGCCCTTTACTTAGATTGTCAGCAAAATTTTGATTTGTCCATAAATTGAGGGCATGGCAGGGTGGGCTTATCAGACCCATTGGAGAAATCTCAAAATAATTCTTTATATATCAACCAATGGGCCAATGTAGACCAATTTTGGCAGTAATGTTCCTTGGGTGGCCTTTCATTTAAATTGTTTGACCTTAAGATCACCATATGAAATGATGATATACATACAGTAGATTGGTGCATATTCACTGAATAGTTTATTGCGGAAAGGGTATTGTTTAAAATCGTACTGTGAACAAAGCGCCACAACTTGTGTCGAACTTTCCGTTGTTATTGAATGGTAGTGCGCTCTGATGTAAATGAGTGACATCATGATCAACATATCAAAGAGCGGATTTCATCAGAGAAAACCTCGATTAGTATGAAAGCTGCTGCTGCTGCTGATGGCAAAAATATTGTTGATAAAGATAGAATTTATGTACAATATGTCACGGAAAATATTGAGGCAAAAGGAGAAATTGCTGATTATAAGCAATTTCTTCTTTTGCCTCTGTTTTCCCAAATTATTTCTAGTAAGGACGCCTTAAACAGTCTTGTTTGGGAAAGGGTTAAAGCAACTCTGAGAGCCAAGTGGAAAACTAATCTTGGAATCGATAGTCATGATCCCATACAGGAAAAAATCAATTCAACACTTGCCCAAAGGACAATATTTTTGGGTGCTCCAAATTCAAAGATGTTGCAGATGACAATTAAAACTAAATGAAAATTAAAATATTCTGGACTTTTTGTGTAGAAAATATTGGGGGAAATGAAGAAATTGATTGTCACAAGCAATTTCTTCATTTTTCACAATGTTTTCCAAAGCCTTTTCTTGTGAGGGGGTCAAAAGGCATCACTGTGCATTAATGAATTAAACACTAGCCCAAACAGATTTTATTTAGAATGTTCCAAATTGGAAGTGCCGAGCCCCGGTAGCTCAGTCGGTAATGGCTGAGCCTTTCAATCCAAGGGTCGCAAATTCGAACCCGTCTCGGCCAGTATCTGTAGTATATTGTATTGTACTCGTATATGTATATCTGATACCTATATTACTGCGCATGTCTAAAATGTATACTGACGTCCAAAAGAAACGCCTCAGTCCTAATAGATTTCCGATTATTCAGTAAATCTGATTTGAAATTACAAATACTTATTTGCATCTATACATTTGATTATCTGTACTTGAAAAGTGGTGATAAAGAAATATCAAACTGTCACAGTTTAGAAAAAACGGCACATTTAACAAGGGGTCCAACGTACACAAGTTTTTGTGGTCAAAAAGATCGGCAGTGGACAAAGATGGCGGCTAAATGATTGAATTTGTGTCGATTTTGGGGACAAAAAATGAAAGTAAGTACGTTTCTTGGCTTTGATATACCATGTCACCTAGCCGAGGATGTGGAGACAGTATTCACGCTCCTAGGGAAATAGGCCTTAACTTCCGACATGTTCTCAAACTCCATTGATGCTCGAAGTAATGCGAAGCTTGAGGCGGCAACAAAATCCGAAACTGATTTTGACCTGTATAAAATCGCCATTTGCATTAAAAATGCGATGAAATGAGACCAACCCTCGCTGTCTACACCATTTAAACAATAAGCCCAACAATCTGATCGCACTTTTAATGTATGCAACACCTCGCATTCATGAAAAAACCCTATGTAAGCTGTTTAAGGTGGACCGTGGCCAACTGTACGAAAATAATGTCGCCACCATGTCAAATCTAACGATCCCTTGTCAAATGTCGAATTGTGTTTCCCAAATGTTTTGTTTTGAAATCCTTTCACATACCTGAAACAGGATACCCAAACCCCCACAAATGGTTTTATTTTACCATCAAAATGAATTTTGTACCCCTCGGTTTTGTAGACAGCCTACTTTGTCTCTTAAAGAGGGGATGCAAGCATCCTGTAAAATAAGCATTTGTATCCCCGTATTTAAGAATCAATGGGAACGCTGCTGAAAAGTATTAAAGAACGTTTTTTTTAGAACCACGAATTCTCTTTGAGAATGAAGTGATGTTAAAAATATTTATAAATCATTTATAGTCTAGATCTATCTTTAGTAGGGGTCAGTCAGGCTTCAGTAAGAATGTGACTGGATCTACTGCCACTGCGTGACTTAATAATTCCCTTTGATAAGATGTAAAAATATCGAGGAAAAGGAATAAGACGGTATCAAAAATTTTCTTCCTTTTCGTCAATATTTTCTAATTGTTCAACACTTGGTTGTATGTATCATTCATTGTTTGAGAAATGGTTAAATTAATCATTGTCATCATTATAATGCCGTTGTTTGAATAAGTCTTGTTTATATTTTTCAGGCGATGTTAATCTTCCATGGCAGACACTTGACCGTAACTGATAGATCAGTATCCCGGTCCTGATGAATTCCGAGAAATAACTGGCATAACTGTCTGAATTCACTGAGACGGCATACCAGAAATATTACCTGAAGTCACAAATGAACATTTTTATGCATGTTTTTCAAGAACGCACTGTGAAGATGGATGCTATTGATTTATGAAGTTTGATACAAGATGATTAAAACCACAGTCAAGCTTCAAGATATTTTCATGGATGATGGTTCCCAGTCTGGCAATGCTAATGACCAGACCTACAGCTTTTAAAGAAGTTTATGTTAAATTAACCCTTTCCCAAACCGCAAAATTTTAGGGTTGTCCAATTTTTAAGTTGTTTCAGAGACCAAAAACAGATTTTAATTAAGGTAGGACTTGCCTATGATATAGCTCAGAAAACATTGAGACAAAAGGAGAAAATGCTGGTTATCAGAATTTTCTTCTTTTACCTCAATGTTTCTCAAGCCTTTTCTATTTTAAAGGACTTCAAAATCAGGTCTTGTTTGGGAAAGGATTGATTAAGCATTTTGTCTTCTGATGCTATTTGGTGTTGCTCGTTACAGAATAAAATCCTGTCAAACTTGTACAATGTGGTACTGTATAACCCTTCCCAAGACAACAAAATTTGATGTTGGTCCCAATTCAAAGATGTTGCAGACAGTAATTTAAAGTGAAAAAGATTTTATGATTTTTGGTCAATATTGTGGAAAATGAAAAGATTGCTTGCTTGTCATATGTATGCAATTTCTTGATTTTCCACAATGTTATATCAAAAAACCTCTATCTTGTTGGGCATCAATTTCAAAATGCCACTATATGGTAAACTGATGGTAAACTGATGGAGTAATCTTTGTCCGCTAGACTGGTCAAAATAGAAATGGTTGCCGACAACAATGTGAATCTGACTTACAATGTGAAATCGTTTGCTCAGCACAAAACAGTTGTAACTGCCTATAAACATATAGGCTGTTAGAACTGTTTCACGCTGAGCCGTCGATAATGTTGAATATTCATTTCATATGGTAGAAAAATAAAAAGGGATAAGGGGGTGAATGCTTATTGTCAGCATTTTTATTACGCTTCCCTCAATGTTTTCAAAAGCATCATTTCATAGATCTATACATCACGACCAAGGATTGTTTGAGAAAAAGGCACCAGACCCCTGGCTCGACCAGTATCCTTTCTGCCATTCGCAAAGGCGACTCTAGTGGGGGATTGGTGCGTTGGGTCGCTCGCCCCCAACCCCACCCCTTCCCCCCTGCCCCCAGGAAAAATCCTGGACCAGACCTTGATTTGACAGAAGTCTTTCTATCGCCAATGGATTCGAATAATTAAAATGAGAGAGCAGTTGATGGCTTTGATTGGAAGTTCTGTTAGTACATATTGAGAAAACATGTAGATGACCAAAATCTGTGAAAAGTTCTTCATTCGCTATGGTAAAATCATTGATGGAAAAGGAAATATCAAGGTGTATCAATAAATCTTTTCTCTTCAAAATTTTAAAAAGATGTTCCAGACACTCACGGGATAAATTATTTTTAACTTGAATTTTACTACAGATTTTCCATAGACAAAGACATCTGTCAAAAGCAGATTAAAATGTCATCTGACAATTTCAGACTACCAGGCTACTAGCAAATAATGAACCAATGACCAATTGGATCATTCAGGACCAAGCCTTTGAAAGCATCAACTGGAAAAGGATGCTGGTAACTATATTAACAATTTCATTCTTTTCCACAAGTGAATTGCATGGCAGGACAACTGGGCTTATTGGTGATAGGACATTGAATGAACAAATTATCCTTTTTTCCATTTATTTTCAACTCATTTTTAGCTCCACTGGCCTTCAGGCCAGCGGGCTATTGTCATGGCGCTGTGTCAGTCGTGCGTGCGTCCGTGCGTGCGTGCGTCCGTCCGTCCGTCCGGTCGTCAACTTTTTCTTTAAAAATCTTCTCCTCACAAACCCCTTGATGGATTTCTATCAAACTTCACAGGAATGATCCCTAGGTGGTCCTCTATCAGATTCCTAAATTTAATTCTGATTGAACCAGAAAGCCTGGAGTTATCTGCCCTTGAATTAAAAAATGGCTGTTTTGACTTTGTTTTCACTCTAGCCACTACAAATATTCATCAATCAAGACAAAACTTGGTCAGAATGTTGGTGCTGATAAGATCTTGCCTGAGTGCAATTTTCAGCTTGATCTGAATATTACGTCTTGAGTTATGTGCCCTTGAAATTTGCAAAATTACCATTTTTGACCTTATTTTTACTCAAACAACTATAAATATCCAACAATCAACACGAAACTTTCATGTAATCTTACTGGCCATAAGATCTTGCATGTGTGTAATTTTCAGCTTCATAGGAATCTTAAATCATGATTTTCTGCCCTTGAATTTGACAAAATTGCTGTTTTCGACTTTGATTTTACACTCTTTACATCCACAAATATTGAACAATCAAGTCAAAACTTAAACAAGATGTAGGTGAAGTTAAGATCTTGTTTTAGTGTGATTCTTAGCTAGATAGGAATATTAAATCCTCAGTTATATGCCTTTCAATTTGACAAAATTGCTAATTGTGACTTTTTTTTCACTCTAACAGCCAAACTCACTCTATTAAAGACAAAGCTTGGTAACCAATTGATCTTATACAAATGTGTTTTCAGCTTTCTAGTTACTTTGTAATTGCTTTAAGAGCAACAAGTTTTGAAAAATTTAGTCAGAACTTGGACTTGATATGACAAGAAATTCAGGTTTCATCAACCATTTGCATTAATTTTGGAATATGGTACTTCCCCAAATCTATTTTTAGCTCAAAATCTATTTTTAGAAATATGATATATTTTGGAGTAATCAATGGTCTGTTAATTTAGATCTGTTTGGAAGATGGAAAATTTTAATTGCTAGTATCATCCTAAGCTGGAATATTCTACCATTTCCTTTTACCCTTTCTAAAATGGCAAACATATAGTTTTACTTTCTTTGCTTCAAGAACCAAACATTTTGAAAAATCAAGTTTTGTAACTTTCTTTTTGCTCTATGAAACACAAGCATTGAATAATCTAATCTAATCTTGGATTAAATATTACATGAAACTCAGGCCTGTGGAGCGACTCAAGACCTTCAGGTCTTCTAGTTTATGTCCCTGATAGATTAACCTTGTGAAATCATTGATGCAAAAGAAGGAATAATATGATTTCTCCTTTTGCCTCAATATTTTCTAAGCTCTCTACACAAATGCTATCTTCATTAAGAAACAGCTGATTTCAAATTGGGCCAGTCCAACATTTAGTTGTTTGGGAAAGGATTAAAATGAGGTGAAAATAAAAAAATATAAATCAAAAAAGCAAACTCAAGATTCTTCAACCACTGCTATTTTCTTTAATTACACAAAACAAATTCCAATTTCATATCGCTTGGGAATTGCCAAAACCAAAGTACATTAATAATTTACTTTGAAATCTAAGGCTAGATATCTAAAACTTTGCAAAAAAAACCTTAAGACTCTCATTTTAACAAACAAGTCTATTTGAAACTCTCTAATAAGGTAAGCTTTTGAGAACATGGGGGAATTAGATGCTTGTCCAGGGACAATTTATTGATTCTGCTTTAAACTCTGGCAAAAAAGTTTTTTAAACTAAATTAACCCACAATAAAGTCTATTAATGCATGACAATTAATCTAAAACATGTAAATCTTTAACATGATAAGAACCATTGATACAGTTTATCTTGGCCTCGGGGTACAGTTGGGAACATCATGAAATTGACTCCGTTCAATTCCATTCAATTCCATTCCGCTCATCTGATTTATCATTCATTCACCATTCCGCTCTTTCCATTCCATAAAAACGTTCAAACCATTCACTCAAAACGCTCAGAACGTTTATAACATTCCATCGTTTGATTGGCTGGTATTTTAAATGGTTAAACACGATTGACTGAAATTTTAAATTTCGTTTACAATAATTCGGAAGTTTATGCAACCCGTTTGACCTAATTCGGAGTTAATAACAACAATAATATATCGATTAAGCAGAAGTGAAAGTAGATATATATCAAAAAGGGAAGATGGAAAATGATTAAAGAGGAAATCGATGAACGGTACAAGTTCGAGCAAAGGTGGAATGATACGCCGTGAGGGGTGACACTGCGGTGGCCATTCCGAGGATTTTGAGTGTCCGGCATAATTTCGTAGCGTAACAGCAGTCACACGGCGGTGAAAGGGATCACCAGTGAAAGGCATTTCTAACAACAAGTCATCCTAATTTCATATTGCATTCTAAATGAACAAAATTGTTTATCCGCGAAAACATTCAACTTTTCAATCTCCAATGTATTTTAAAATACACAGTTTTAAAAGCAGTTTCCATTCGAAATAGTCAGGTGCCCGCCGTAAAATAACGAGCAAAAATTTACTAGCGGGCGAACCGACTGTGACAAATTTAACACTATCTCTGTTCAATTGGACTATAATTCTACCAATTTTTTGTTGTATGATGATCGGAAATGCTGATTTCGTGCATAGAATATCACGACACACAATAATTACGAGAAAAGAAGAAGATTCCAGCGAAATCCTCATCTAAATTCTACTACATAACCATCTGTACAGAGATATACTGCACTTGATGTCAATTAATCAAAACGGATGTAAAAATCGCTAGACTTTTTCGGAAACAAATAAATTTTCGACCGATCAATTTGAAATAGGTTTTACCCTTTCTCCAAAATTCATTTTTATCCCACAAAAAAAAAACCCTGCTGAAAACAAGAATACTGGAGAAAATACCGACTGTAAGAATTTTACTTCTCTCTTGATTTTCAAATAATCATTAGAAAAGGTTTGGTAAAACATTGAGAGAAAAGAAGTTATTATATTGATAATCTGAACCAGAGACATAGATATATGTCTCTGTCTGAAAACATTGTGTTATAAAAGTTCCCTTTCCCAACGGCACAAAAAATTTGACCTTTCAAACTCGAAAGCATCAACAGCAAATGATTTACTGTACATACGTTAAAAACCTTCCCCAAACAAGACACCTTATAATCAACATGCCCGTAGGAACATGGGGGGGGGGTAGAGGGGGGCTAAGCCCCCTACAATAATTTTTTAGGGAAAATCATAATAACCCCCCCCCCCCCCCCCCCCCCCCCCCCCGCCTCAAATATTCAGACAAACCCCTCAATGCGAAATTGTTTCCTACAGCCCTGATTAAGACATAAAATTTGGAAAACCTTGTACAAAAGAAAATGCTAATAACCAGCATTTTTTACCTTTCTTACAATATTTTCTACAGATAATTCTTTATTTATAAATCCATTTTGTCATCTGCAGCTGGTTAAAGATTGGGTCAGTCTGAAATTGTGTTGTTGTGTTGTTTGTACAAATGAGTGTAGTGTAAACTCCTATCTCAATATTTCTGGGTTATATCATAGTAGGTGGAGCATCTGCCTATGGAATTTGGTTGTTTATCTCACAACATCCTTCCCTAGCCTACAGCTATTCAACCTTAAGGTTTTACAGTTATCCACCTATTAGTGGCAGACAAAACAATATATTAAGGTAGAATACACATAATGTGGCCATTCTGAGATTCTTAAAGCATCAGATTTTTCCGAGCAGATCAACCGTAAACATTCGGTAGTGGTAGTTTGACCGCCGAATGCTTTCGAATTCGCCCGAATAATTCCGACATCACACGAATCGCATTAGGGTGGACTAAAATTGGAACAGTCTGAAATTGTGTCGGTTGTGTAAATAAATGTAGTGCAACTCCTCTCTTAAGAGATTTCTTGATCATATCCTTGCAGGTGGAGCATCTACCTTTGTATGGATTTTGGTTCTTTCTCTCACAAGAACTATCACATCATCCTTTCCTAGCCTACAGCTACTCAACCATTTAGGTTTTACAGTTATCCACCAATTAGTGGCAGACAAAACATGATATTAAGGTAGAATACCCGTAAAGTAGCCATTTTTAGATTCTTAAAATATCAGATTTTCCGAGCAGCATCGTTACATAGACGAACCTATTCAGGCCGGTCGTAAATATTTAGCGGAGGAAAGTTCCACCGCTGAATGTTTTCGACTTCGCTGGAATAATTCCGATGTCGTGCGAATCTCATAAGGGGTGGACTACCTTAACCCTGGCTGGAGAGCTTGGGCTTCATAATCAAGTTGAAGCACTGGACCTCATAATTGAGTTTGATGCACTCTGTCATTTGTGAAAGGGCTATATGGAAAATATTGAGGGAAAAGTAGAAAATACTGATGATCAGCATTATGTTTTCTCTCAATATTTTTTTATAAATCTAGCTATGATGGAATACTGATGCCATGAGTGACATTAGGCCTTGATACAGCAGATTTGCTTTGGAAATTGATTGGGTTTAACACTTCTTTCAACAGCTAAGCACTGTCATATTGCGGTCACTGGTGCATCTAACTATGAGATCCCATTGTTTCTCAGACCAGTACAACTACAACATCCTTACCGAGCCTAAAGCTGCTCACCCAAATAGACTAACGATTATGAAAGTATTGGTTGGAGACAATTTCGCCAGAATCTATGTTTGATTCGGCCGAAGATCGTACCTGGGACTTCATAAGTGAGAGTCTGATGGGCTGCCAACTGGGTTTTTGGCGGCTACTTTGGGAATGTATCATATTACTATGCATAAAAGCAGGTCTAGATAAGATAACTGGTCACCGAATATTCATTTAATGTAGTTTTAATTATCAATAATATGTCCATGTATTGTATTCATTATTCAGTTCATGCATATACAGTTGACACTCTGGATGTATGCAGGCCACAAGGGACATTGTATTACCTCAAAATATCAGAAGTATGATACACACCTGGCCCCGGTTTCTCGAAAAAACTTAAGTATGTTCTCATGCTCAAATCTGAGCATCGTGCTCAAATCGCACGAAATCCACGTGAACTTCAATTGAATACCAATCAACGTTGATTGGTATTGAATAGAAGTTGAGCATAAACTCATGAGAATATACTTAAGTTTTTTCGAGAAACCGGGGCCTGATTTTGCAGTGTTTTGAAAATTCATGAAACAATAGCCCGGTAGTAAAGGTTGGCTACATAATAAATGTCAATCACATCGCACCAGAAATTCCGATGTCACATGAATCTCATTGGCGGTGGACTACCTTAAGATTTTTCTTTAGACTAAACCCTTTCGCAAACAACAAAATTTGAAGATGGTGCAATTCAAAAGCTGCTTGAGGTCACAAAATGGATATAGAAAAAGATTGGATTTGTGTACACTCTTTATGTGTGCAAGCCACAAGGGACATCACATTACCCCAAAATATCGAAAGTGTGAGACACATCTGACTTGGCAGTATTTTGAAAAAATTATTTATTAAGGTAGTCCACCTGTGATGAGATTCATGCAACAACCCCAAGCAGCAAAGGTTGGCTACATAACAACGGTTTAATCAAATTGCACAAAAAACCAAATGTCGCATGAACATTATTAGGGGTGGACTACCTTAAGATTTGTTGTTGAACTTAAACCTTTCCAAAACAACAAAAATTTAGGATGATGCAATTCAAACGCTGCTTGAGATGACATAATATATATGTAGATTTGTGTACATATAACACAGGTGATATAAAGGCATAAGGAGAAAATGCTGGTCATCAGCATTTTCTTCTTTTGCCTCAATGCTTCCACATGTATTTCATATAGTATTATGTTGTTAGGTGATTTTTACAAGATTTTATGAATTTCATTCGAGAATAGCATGAATAGATCTTCATAAGTCTGCATGTATAAGGTCTTTCTCTTATCTAGGCTGATAAGGTTGAATGCCCATAATGTGGCCATTTTGAGATTCATAAAACATCAGGTTTTTTCGAGCAGCGTCGTTAAGTATCGAAACCTATTTGGGCATAGCCGTAAACATTTGGCTGTGGAAAGTACCACTACCTAATGTTTCGATGTCGCCGAATAATTCCGATGTTGTGCAAATCTCATTAGGAGTGGACTACCTTAAACTTTTCTAAAAGGCAAAAGTTTGGCTAGTCTACAAATCTATTGATGAGAGAGGGTAATAGCTTTTCCTGATGCAAAATATCTTTCATAATTCTTTTCATAATTCTCCCAATTCTATGTTGTGGGTACTCATTTGAATCTTCTTCTAAAGAGGATTCAATGTGACTGTGTACCCACAACAAAGGGTTTGGATTTGATGTAAATTTAAAATCCTATCACCCTTATCTTATCTTATTATTGCTGTGTCTAAATTTGTCCAAATTTGAAATGAGATGTCAGGGACGTCTGGATTCCAACCCCCACTCCCTCTAGATCCGCCCTTGTTTCTGAGGCATTTACACTTATTTGTACACTCATGAAACACTTGTAAGTTAATGATCTGTCTGTAAAGGGAACTATGGTCTACATGTTCTAAATGCATGTATTCTTCCCTGGCACAAAACTTGTTTGCAGAAACATGCTCGAGGCCGAGCTTCTTGCGGAGATCGCATGATCTGGTGGTGCGGATATCATCTGTTTTTACGCCGCATATCTGTCTGACCATGGCGTTGTCATTTCGCTGTAGGCGTTGAAGATTTGGCTTAGACAGAGGCCATGTTTCGCTCACATATATCATGACACTTCTGACGCAGGTACTGTACACTTTTCCGCGTGTTTGATATGTAAGATGGCGTGATGTGAGGATTGGTAGTAGCTCTTTAAATTTCCTCCATGCCGCTTTGACTCTGGTCACTGTACAGTGAACTTTAAAAAGGTTCAGTAACACTGGTCTTGAGTCTGAAAGCAAAATAATACAAATTACAATTATTTGGCTATTTTGTTAATATGTATTTACAGCAATATCAAATCATGAATTGGGCATAATTCAATTGCTTATTTCATTTTCTTGATGTAGTATACCCTAATGAGATTTGTATGATGTCGGAATTATTCGGGCGCAGTCGAAAACATTCGGCAGTGGAACTTTCCATCACCGAATGTTTACGACCGCGCCCGAATAAGTTGGGATATGTAATGACGCCACTCAAAAACATCTGATGTTTTAGCTATCTCAAAATGGCCACATTACGGGTATTCTACCTTAACCCTTTCCCAAACAACAAAATCTTGGACTGGCCCAATTTGAAAGCTGTTACAGACGACAAAAATAAATGATGATAAATGTAGTATTTTTGTGAAATAATGCACAAAAAATATTGAGACAAAAGGAGAAAGTGAAACTGCTGGTTATCAGCAGTTTCTTCTTTTGTTTCACTGTTTTCCCAAGCCTTATCCACTAGGGATATCAAAACCAGGTATTGTTTGGGATAGGGTTAACCCTTTCCCAAATGGCAAAATTTTAGGGTGATCAAATTCAAAGGTTGTTGGAGACGACAAAAGATTTGCTGATGCAGATTGGATTTGTGTATAATTTAGCTTAGAAAATATTGAGGCAAAAGGAGAAAATACTGATCATCATCATTTTCTTCTTTTGCCTCAATGTTTTCACAACTTAATTTCATCAGGGACGTCAAAACCAGGTCTTGTTTGGGAAAGGGTTAAGGCATATATCCATGCAAATTTTTGAGAGATAAATACAGTAATTCTGAATAAAGTTATATAATTCTGTATGAGTTAAGGGTGGTCCAATTTGAAAGCTCCTGCCTACAAGAAAATATTGAAGGCTTAATCAGCATTTTATTCTTTTTACCTTGATATTTTCTGTGCTAGCATGTATGTAATGAAAATTGTATTTACGAACCCATTACCAAAGGACATAATCTAGATGTGTCTAAATTCAGAGATGACGCAGACGACACATTTCAAGTCAGTGAAATTTTATAAATTTTGGTCTTTCAGGGTGAAAATTTCCAGACATGGCGAAAACTGTCAGACAATCAGACATATCTGATAAAACTTCCCTTGGTCTGATGATTTTTTGCTATTGTCAGTCCAACTGTCTGACACAAGTTTCTATTGATCTGTCAAGATAGTGAATAAGTGATCGGTCTGACAAAATATTATTCAGTCTGACAAATTTTTCAGTATTGTCAGACCGAATGTCTGACAAATATTTCTGGTCTTTTGCCATGTCTGTCAGAAAAACATTGTGGGAAATGAAGTAATTGCTTGTCACAGGCATTTTTTTGAGAGGAATCGAAAAGCGTCATTGTGTGATAATGGGTTAACATAGCCCACCTTTAATGAAATTCAAGGGACTTCAGAAATTTTCCTGCTACTTCATAAACATAATTTCCTATGTATCCGAACATATTTTGGCAATGTAAACATTCTTTGAAGGAATGTTCTACCGTCAAATGTTCATGACATTGCCTCAGAAATTATTCTGACATCGCATAAATCCCATTAGAGGCAAACTCCCTTAACTTATTTTCAGACATCAAAATGTTGGACCTAAAATTTTATTTGAATTATTTTGTAGATCTGAAAATTTCAAATTGATGAAATTTTAGAAATGTTTCTATTTTGGGTTAGAAAACATTGTGGAAAATGAACAAATTGCCTGTACATGACAAGCAAATTCTTCATTTTTCACAATGTTTTTCTAAGCATTTACTTGTTAGGGAGTCAAAAGGCGTCAGTATGTGCAGGAAAGGGTTAAAATGAGATATTGCCAGACCAATACTTAAGACATGCATACCCACTTACACACATCTAATAAGGTCATGCGTTTACCATTTCTTGAGCACAGCAAAAAAATTTACAAATCAAATGCAAGGAAATCACAAGAAACCTACCTGAATATTTCAGAACTTCACGTTTGAACTTCACATTCCAAGGGAAAAATAGACATGTCTCTAGAGCTCTGTTTCAAACATTCATAGTCACCAAGTTTCATTGTTTCGAATAACACCAACGCAAGTTTCTCCATGTCTGAAAATAACAGTTACACCATATTATTATTTAAGTTTATTCTCTGACAATGAACTTATCCCCTCCGTTAAACATGTGCAATAACAGACCGCAATAGAAATGTGCTATAGAAACGAGAGGGCCAGAATGGCCCTATATCGCTCACCTGAAAGAAGTTTGTGACATGCCCACTTTTTTGTACAAATCATAAATTCGTGAACAAATTTTGAAAAGGGTCACTCAAGGAACATTGTTGCCAAGTTTGGTTCAAATTGGCCCAATGCTTCATTTTTAAAGAGTTTTCGTATGATTTCTCTAAGTCTGATAACACTGCCCTTCCACACCCACATCTTTAGACGACAAAGAAAATTTGTGTACGCATTTTTAAAAGTCACTCAAAGAAAATTCTTGCTAAGTTTCGTTCAAATTGGCCCAATGTGTTTTTAAAGAATTTTCTTAGGGTGTCTCTAACTTCGATAAGCCACACCCTGCCACGCCTGCTTTATCTGACGAATCAAAATCCGCAAACAAATTTTAAAAAGAGTCACCCAAAGAATAATTCTGTCAAGTTTGGTTCAAATTTGGCCAACCGTTGATTTTTGAAGAATTTTCTTAGGATTTCTCTAAGTCAGAGAAGCCATGTCCTGCCACGCCCACTTTTTCTGACGAATCAAAAATTTGCGAACAAGTTTTGAAGAGTGTCACCCAGGGAACATTACTGCCAAGTTTGGTTCAAATTGGGCCAACGGTTGATTTTTAAAGAATTTTCTTAGCATTTCTCTAAGTCCGATAAGCCACGCCCTGCCACGCCCACTTTTTTTGACGAATCAAAAATTTGCGAACAATTTTTGAAAAGGGTCACCCAAGGAACATTTCTGCCAAGTTAGGTTCAAATTGGCCCTATGGTTGATTTTTAAAGAATTTTCTTAGGATTTCTCTAAGTCTGATAAGCCACACCCTGCCATGCCCACATTTTTTGACGAATCAAAAATTCGCAAACAAATTTTGAAAAGAGTCACCCGAGGAACATTCCTGCCTAGTTTGGTTCAAATTGGGCCAACGGTTGATTTTTAAGGAATTTTCTTAGAATTTCTCCAAGTCCAATAAGTCACGCCCTGCCACGCCCACTTTTCCTGACAAATCAAAAATTCACCAACAAATTTTCAAGAGTGTCACCCAAGGAACATTTCTGCCAAGTTTGGTTCAAATTGGGCCAATAGTTGATTTTTAAAGAATTTTCTTAGCATTTCTCTAAGTCCGATAAGCCACGCCCTGCCACACCCACATTTCCTGACAAATCAAAAATTCACCAACAAATTTTGAAAAGTGTCACCCAAGGAACATTTCTGCCAAGTTTGGTTCAAATTAGGCCAATGGTTGATTTTTAAAAAATTTTCTTATGATTTCTCCTAGTCCAATAAGTCACGCCCTGCCACGCCCACTTTTCCTGACAAATCAAAAATTCACCAACAAATTTTCAAGAGTGTCACCCAAGGAACATTTCTGCCATGTTTGGTTCAAATTGGGCCAATAGTTGATTTTTAAAGAATTTTCTTAGCATTTCTCTAAGTCCGATAAGCCACGCCCACTTTTCCTGACAAATCAAAAATTCACCAACAAATTTTCAAGAGTGTCACCCAAGGAACATTTCTGCCAAGTTTGGTTCAAATTGGGCCAATGGTTGATTTTTAAAGAATTTTCTTAGCATTTCTCTAAGTCCGATAAGCCACACCCTGCCACGCCCACATTTTTTGACGAATCAAAAATTCGCAAACAAAGGATGGGTTGCAATAAGGGGTCAAAAAATAGATTTTCTTTAAATTTTGTGGATTGATAGGCTAACATAATATCTTTAATTTGTATGTGTAAAAAATCTGGTTTCGGCTTATTTTCCGAGTTATGGGTAAATAAAGTGGGTGGGGTAAGATGGACTGAAACACATTAGGGGTCATTCTAAGTCGCTTATCTTTCTTATTTTTAGCCCAAGATGCGTGAAAATTTGTATGCCTGTCTTGTGATATATGCGTTAAACATTTATTGGCTTACATTTGATATTCCATGTATATCTTTTCCGTAATATTCATTCTTCTTTCTTTCTCAAAATTTTGCTATTTTTTAACGACCAACTTTACCAAACTATCTCCACACGTTTTATTTGAAACACGATTTTTATGAAACTTTACAGATGTATTATCCAGATATTAATATAACTTTGTGTGAAATTTGAAAGAAAAGCGTTGGCCCGTTGTTGAGATATTTGACCTTGACCTTCAAAATGACTTCAAAACTCGGGAAATGCCAAAATGTGATAGTTAAAGCGCCAATTTTATTCATAAGGATTGGAAGCATGGTTTCTTTTTATTGTTTCTAATGAGTTTCGTAGCAATACTTACTTTTTGTATCGTACAACCCATTCGGAAGAATGGGGAAGAAAAGAAATTCTTTTTACTTCTCAGTTTTCTTATCAAACTAAATATTGCACATGAAACATGTCTACGCGGAAAGCGCTGTCATTAATATTACTTCCATAGGTCAGTGAAATTAAATATTAGCATTGTTTTAAGATTGCTAGAACTACCAAAGCTTTATATGCAACTTGAATTGTCTAAGAGTTTATATTCACTCATCTCATGATGGACAAGAATTATCAATTTGCAAGGAGACAACTAATCATTTTCAGATTGTATTTCTTATATGGTTATAAAGAAGACGCATTGTGAATGATTTTACTTAATGACCAAATGTGCTTACAATTAATTAACTTAAGCTAAATATTTATATAACGTTATATAATATCAACAAAAAGAAAATAATGTTAAATGTATAGACAGGCCTTAAACAAATATCTGTCTATCAATGATTTCATTAGATGAAATGACCGGGACCTGAGAGGTGACCAAGTTTATTATAATGAGTATATCAATTTTAATGGTAAAATCATACAATAAAAAATCTAATCATGTGTGAAATGCATTCTTTTATGAATGGGCTGTCACATGCCATTCAACCCTAACCATTTTCCCAACAATGCATAGTTTTAACGGACATTCCCAAATTTGATGTTATTTTGAAGGTCAAGGTCA